>OX377620.1:179403030-180003030 GCA_947397865.1 Polietes domitor | reverse complement strand
TACTCATTCAACTCAATTATTTTTCCGATAAATACCGCAATACCACGAACTCACACCAACTAGGATAGTTCGACCCCAGTATGGAAGAAGCAATGCTATTGCTTTGTTATCACCGAATTTTAGAGCTATCTAGGCCACAATTTCTGGATAATAACATCTTGATTTCCCATGATCTCTACAATCCATCATAACAGTTTTTTTGACACTGTTTCTTTATGTATAATCCGATCTTAACGTAAGCACAGTGGCCCAAAATCAATTTCCATCGGCCAATATTTAATATCTTGATGTAGTAAACATTTTTGAGTTTTGTAAAATAATGAAATTAGAAAAGGGCACAAGGATTATTTTGAAATATTAACATATTAAAATCGGCAAAAGGCATTAAAAATCTAGATTTTTATTTTTCGATTTAAAATAAAAGCAATTTTTTATTTTTTCTTTTACTTTTGGCTTATTTATATGTATTTGTTCATCATAATCCGGAAAAAAATATTTTTTCGTATTACAGATTTTCATCTTCTCCAGATTTTATAAATTAAAAAAAAACCTAATTTATTTCTTAGAATTTGTCGAATTACTGCTCATGCATTTCTTTTCTTTATTTTTCAATTTTAAACGAAAAGTATATATAACATTTAGGATTATTTTTAGATATTAAGTCTTTTGAATCGTGCAACCGGGTGTATTTTAGAAATTAGTTCAAATTTGGATTTTTTATTTTTTGATGGGTAAAAAATCAAAATTTTTATTTTTTTCTTATATTTTTTGGCATATTTGCACATAAAAATGTGTTTTCGTATTACAGATTTCCATCTTTCTCAGGGGTTTTAAATAAAAAAAAACTTAATTTATTTTTTAGAATTTATCGAACTATTGCTCATGTATTTTTTTCACTCAAATATTTTTTTAGAAATTGTGGTTTCTTGCTTTATTATGGTGTCAAAGCTATTGATCATCTATTGGCAAGGGCTATACTCCTTCCATAATTTAAAACGGTGCCTTAAGGCACTACTTGACGCTCCCGTAAGATCAGCCACTTAAACAAACACTTCTTCCAGACGTCAGTTTGGAAAAAGAATAATTTTCTTGTGGAACCCGAAACTGTGGCTACATAAAGCTTGTGTCTTAAGTCTTTTGATTTCAGATAAATTTACTTTACTTCATAAAATGAGAGCATGATTTGATTCTGTTGAAATAAGCCTCCATCCAGCAAGAGTATTGTTTAGCGATATGTGTCTTAAGTCGTTAGAATTGTAATGCTTCCAGCTCGAGTATTGTTCAAATATGGTTAAGTCAAAAGACTTGAGACACATGTTGATATAGCGATATGTGTCTTAAGTCTTTTGAATTGTAATGCTGCCAGCTCGAGTATTGTTGCAGTCTTTTGAATTTTAGACACATTTTTCTTACTTATTTGATCTTCCAAAAATAAAACTCCAATTCATGCATTGTTTGGCGATCTGATCTTCTTTCAACCAAAAAAATATGATCTTTATGATGTGATCATAAAGATCTCCATCGCTTTTTGGCATGACACCTTTCACAGCGCTCAATATCTTCGCGGAAGCGGTATCCAACTCTTTCTTGTGGTTTTAATTTTGTTTTAAATGAAATTTTGTCTCCTGTTCGACTATCTCAAGTAGTGTCACCGTGATGTCGTTCCTGCTTAACGTGCACAATTAGCTTGCTCCTCGTTATCCCGGCTAAGAAGAAGAAGACGTGATTTTATGTCTGCGATTGCCAAGTAATTTCATATCTATTATTTTTCTGTCTTGAGCGCTTTTTGCTATCGCTATCGCCGCCATGCGTACGTTTAAAGGTGGTGACCAAGCAGGCAGGCAGGCTGGCTGGCAGGCGAGGCGTTCGAATGTTTCCTTTTCAGATTTAAGATTTCAGATTTTTTTCTGCTGTCGGTTAAGTAAACCAAGATGTTTATCTATGCGCGCGCGCACAGCTTTCCTTTTAGATTTATGCAAGTTTAAATTGATAATTTTGCTCACTTGATGCAGATGGCGGCTGCAATTTGATGGCGCGATGGTCGGTATGCGTTCTGTAATTTGTAACTTCAATTGCTCGAACTGGCATTTGTTAGAGGATAATTTATGACTTGGCCTTTTCTTTCAGCCTCAACTCAATTGTTGAGTTATTATATTACAATACAGTTGCCACAAGAAGCTGCATTTCTCATGTGCCACTTCAACCACTTCTTCTGTGGAAATACACCACCACACAAAGCCTCATAATGGGTTCGAAAGCTGTGGGCCATTGTAAAAGAAATTAAATTTTCATGTTTTTGCTTATAACCTCTTGGAGGTGACGGCCTGGACATCGAGTGTCAACGCTTTTCCACAGATAATTTGTCTTTGTTCGATTTCTTGTTGGCCTGTTTGGTTGGTTGTTTGGCCAGCACCTTGTCCAACTGTGGCTTTTGTTTGTCTGTGTTTTTTTTTTTCAACATTTATTCAAATTTTCCCAACTCTCTCAACACTTTTGCTTTGTTTGGCCTTTTTTGTTTGTCCTAACCAAATATTTGTGTTTAAATCATTCACCAGCCAAACAACCAGTCAACCAGCACCACAACAGCAACAACAATGCACAACACAACAACATACAGCTTGTTTAAGCATTGTTCTGTCTCCGTAAGCGAGATTATCTCCTTTAAGTGTTGTCAATTTTGTCCATATATAATGGGGGGCTGGCTATTTACAATAAATTGGCATTTTGTATGTCTTTACTTAAACGTAGGTTTTTATGGCCGCAGAAAAAACAAAATAATCAAATTGAATAGACGTTTTTGCATGAAGAAGTGTCGCTCGGAAAGTTGTAGCTGATTGGATCGGTGTTATTGTAGTTTCTGCGAAAATCTACATAAACATCAGTTTCAATCACTTGCAACAAGGAAACAGTCATTTGCTGTCACATTGTAATGAGTGTCATTGTCTAGGGGGGTATAGGCAAAAGAGTTTGTTGCTTAAGTCTTTTGTTTTCAGCAATATTGTGATACTTTACTTAAAAGGACAATAATCAGGATTCTTTTAATTAATGAATATGAAGATAATATCTGCAAACTGTTCGCTGAGATGTTGGAACTATAAAAATGTTCGTTTCTTAAGTCTTTTGTTTTAGTCAAATACTTCTGTTGGCAGCGATGTAAGGATTTCTTGATAGATTCATTTCCAGCAGAATTGAGATTACTAAAATGTAAACATAAGTACGTGTCTTATTCTATTTAATCAAGATGTTCCTCAAAAATATCAATATAGAAATAAAATTCTTAAAATTTAGAAAATTATTATTAATTTAATTTAACGAAAGATTAAGCACATTTGTGTCTGCGCTACCGGAAGCGGTGGCACAATATCAACCATATTCCAGGTGTGTACAATGACTATAAAAGCATTGATAGGGCAATTCAGAAGCTAGATTTGAATTGAATTCAACTTAAATCATTGGAAATTGTTTCCATTCATTCCTGTTGTTAATAGTTGACTTGGCCTAAGGAACATTTTAGTCCATGGGAAAAAATCAATGCACGTTTTTTTACAACATTTTTCTCTAGATTTAGTGTCGTTTATTGCAATTTGGTTTACTAAGTTATACAAGTAAACTTGGCTATATACGTATGAAAGACCGACTCATTTTGTGTGAAGGGAAATATTTTACAGATTTTTTTACGTATTTATGTCTCCATTGCATCGGCATATATTAGGCTGTGTCGCGGCCCATACTATTAAATATGTATGTTCCTGTCACACCTTCAATATGCAGTTTGGATTGTTTGAAAATGATTTGCATTTCGTCTCTATGTCAAGACGTCTGTGAGCTAAACTCGTTTGAAAGTTCCCTAAAAATCACGTTTTTCTAATGTATTTTTTTATTTAGCATTTTTGACAAATTTTGTTTTTAGCCCTGTTCTAGAATAACTTATTGGTCGAATTATTGCACATCTATAGTTTTTTGGATTTATATATTTCGTATTAAACTGTTCACAAAAATGCAGTCAGCAACATCACTTTCATCATTCCAAAAGCACTGAGCCAATGAGTTGATATTTCTCATATAATATGTCATCGATGAAGTTCCAGCGGAGACACAGTTGCCGGATTCCTTGGTGCTTATGCAAATGATGCTCTTGGAAGAAACGATAAATGTTTCTATTAGAGAATGGATTTGTTGAGTGTTCGTGGCCGTTTGAGTCTCAGCGTACTGTTGACGCACAGTGGTTTAAAATCCATTTATTAATTATTTCTGCAACGCTCGAAAGGAATAAGATATCTTGCCGAATTTTTACATGATGGTTTTTAGATAATTTGTGAAATTTTGGAACCCTAGTGGGTATTGGGACTGTTTGGTGGCTCTCCAAAATTGGTCACCTCGACCATGCCAAATTTTTAACGGATTGGAACAATTTTAATCATGTACCGATTGTACTTTTGTCTACAGTCATAGTGCACATGAATGTCTACAAAACTGTGCTTACAATTAGCGATATTTGGGATTCCTATTATTATTTATAAGTCCTCATAAAATGTTAAATAAACTAATGAAAAGAAAGGTCTCACTTCGAAAGACAAAACATCCCAAAAAGGTCGCATTTTTATCTTTTCATACCCTACACCACAGGGTATAATGTCTTTGTGCATATGTTTGTAACACCCAAAAGGAAACGAGATAGACCCATCGTTTATTAGAACGACATAGACCCATCGTTTAGACTTAGAATCACTTTTTGAGTCGATTTAGCTATGTCCGTCCGTCTGTCCATCTATTCTTGTAATCAAAGTCCAAGAAAACTTTGCACAACGAAGTTTTATGGAATAAGAACGAACGCTATTTAATTTGAAGCAAATCGGTTCATATTTAGATATAGCTCCCATACAAATTTTGCTTCCGATTTTACTTTTTTCGCTCTAGAAACCACATATTTCAACAGATTTTCTTCAAATTTAGCAAAACGTCATATTTTTTAACTAAAAATAGTTCTGGTAAAAATAGGCCAGATCGGTTCAGATTTATATATAGCTCCCATACAAATGTCTCCTATGATTTGACACTTTCCGCTCCAGAAACCACATATTTTACCAGAGTTTCTTAAAATTTGGCAAAACTACTTATATTGTTACTATAAAAAACTCTGATAAAAATGGGCCAGATCGGTTCAGATATATATATATATATATATAGCTCCAATACAAATTTCGCCACTGAATTGATTATTTCCGCTCTAGAAATAGCATATTTGAACAGATTTGCTTAAAATTTGGCAACCCAGCTCATATTTGAACTACAAACATCTATGGCGAAAGTGGGTCAAATCGGTTCAGATTTATATATATCTCCCCGATTTAATTCTTTCCGCTCTAGAAACCACATATTTAACAGATTTTCATCAAATTTGGAAAAGCGTCTTAAGAAAACCTATGCTAAAAATGGGTTAGATCGTTTCAGATTTATATATAGCTCCCATTCAAAGTTTGTGTTCAAATTTTCTTACAAATACAGATAAAAGTATGAAATTTGTATTATATATATATACCAGGTTCAAATATAACGACCTTCTTATATCCTACACTAGAGGGTATATTGACTAGGTGTAGGCTATCATATAGTCGGCCACGCCCGACTTTAACCTTCCTTACTTGTTTTTTTTTTTTTTTCAAAATGGCTACAATATCATTTCGCTTGTATTTTTTTCCTTTCGTTCTGCATTTGTCAATGTCTTTTATTTTTCGTGAAGCAGATATAGTTTAGATGCGGACCTACCGGTTCTTTCAAAAAATCCGGCAATTATTGAATACAAAAAAAAATATTTGCAAAAAATTCGAAAATGGCAAAGCAGTGATTAGATAATGTTGACTTATAATGTAACACATGCCTTCGGAAACTGAGGCATATACCAGGTATACCATTCTTCACGACTTGTAATTCTAAGCCCATTGACCGATATAAAATAAATTACAAAATGCATATCGTTCATTCCATATCAAACCGAACGATTTTCGTAAAAAAAATACGACCACGACTCCGATTTTATCGATTTTTAGCAGATATATTGCTACATTTATTAAATCTTTTTTAAAAATATAACCCGTAATTTCTCCAATCTGAAATTTTCAGGGTTTGTTTAGAATCGATCAGGGATATGCCTATATTTTTTCTGAATTTTTAGGTTGGTGTTTTCATAGTGAAAAATACAAAAGAAAAAGAAAAATCAGAAATACAGAAAATTGTTGTCAGTAGCTGTCAATAGCCAAATAGCAAGATAAAAGTACTTGTAATTACCTTTAAAATAAGCCTTAATTCATTGAATTGTGTGCACGCGTTTTCTCACTACACCATTTTCAATGTTCATACCTCGGCACGTTTTTCATGATTTTCCCAATTTTCAATTGGTCATATATTTTGAAAAAAAAAATCAATTTTTTTTCGTCTTCTACGAATCAAATATTTTATACATGGAATGATCGATATATAAAAATCTTTTCTAATCAACTTAAAAAACTACTCAACGTACAAAGATGCACAAACAGGGACTCGCTGTTAATTGTGTGTCAGTTATGATAAGTTATGCCTCCAACACCGCATGCCATGGAAGACACATATCCAAACCGACGTTTCCAATTTTCGCACCCAAAATTTTTGAGTACAAAAAGATTAACATGCAGCAAATTTCATCAAGATCTGTTTAAAAGTATGGATTTTAGAACGAAAATTTCTCGTAATAATTGAGTGATTTTGGATCGTTCGCCTCGGACGAACGAAAAGATGTTAATGAAACAGGTCCTAATTCTCGAAACGCAAAGCACCGATTATAAAAGTACAAATTGAATTTTATCGACGGACATAGATAATATTTTTTCTTCTTCGTGAAGAAGAACAGTCACATTTCTAAAAAATCACATTTTTATTTTCTCCGTTTTGGGAAATGTGGGAATTTTATAGTGCCCGAAAACCAATTCATTTATAAAAATTAATTAATGCCAAAAGAGAGATTTTTTTAGAAAACTTACCACATTTCCTTTATTTCTGTCACGAATCAGAGGAAAACATATTATTAGTGGTTTAATGTTGCTCCATTTTTGAACTATTTTATTAATTTTTTATATTCATAGCCACTTTTGCAGTCATAAACTAACGTTTGAGTGTATACTCAAATCAGAAATATTTGAAATGAAAATTCATTTCCAAATTTATATGACTGATCACAGCCAAATCAGAGAGTAGTTTGGGATCAAAAACTCATTTCCGAGAAAATGGTTCATACCCACTTTTGAATATAAGCCCGCGATATAGTGTTTTAAAATACAACTTTTTTTCAAAACAAGATATCTTTATGGATTCACTGTTTGCTAACAGTAGATATTGCCGTCGAAAAAAAAAACGAAATCTGAAATTTGAAAATTGAAAATTGTAGAAAATGTATGTCTCGTTGACATTTAGTTTAGTTCGGCTAAAGGCTTATATTAAGAAACTGAAACCCATTAAATGAACTTCGTGCACTCTTGCTTGCCAACAATTGCAGAAGAAGGATAAACGAAAAAATAAATATTGTCTAAAAATTATAGTTTTATTGTGAAATTTTGATTACAGATGTTAGTGCACCAGTAGCGATTGGACCTATGAAACAACATCCGAACAAGAAAATTAAATTAAAACCACCCCAAAAATATCTGGAGGATATTAGGGAAAATTTTTTTTATTTTTTTTTTCAAATGAATTACAACCACATTTTTTTGTTTGGGGTTTACTTCATTTCATTTCATTTCATTGATATCTGACAAACTTAAGAAAACACTTAATTTGTAGTTACAGCTTATAAAGCACCTGCTGCATTGTGGTTTATGGACTATGCTGTGGTAAAGCTTGTTATGACTATGCTCTCCAAAATATTAGTAAAATTATGGGTTTGTCATTCACCACCACCGCATATCTATATTTTATTATTTTAGCTCATAAATTTCGTGTGATTAATCCTAATTAAAACAGCAACTACCTATCTTTCCATGCCATTTAAATATGCCATAAATTCCACAGCAAATAAAATATTAATTACCCTTCAAAAGTGAACCAAATAGCCTTCACAGCTTAGCCAACTAAAGAAATTGTTCTGGCTTTTTTTGCAGGTGAAACTTTTTCATTTTCATTCATTTTTTAATCGAAAAATGTCAACAATTCAATATCAACCTATAAAATTTCGCGACTATCCAAGACAAGAAGATACGAAATGGCTGGCTGGCTGGCTGACTGACAGTGATAACTAGCGGCGAGTGAGAGAGACTCTAATGAAATGAAATGTGACTATTTCGGGTGTGGTGTGGTTGGTGTGGCATAGTTGGTGTGGTGACAAGTCATATTAACAGAAATGGTCGCTGGCGTTTGTGTCTTAAGTCTTTTGATTTTGTTTTATTGGGGGGGGGGGGGAAGGTTTGTGGCTAAAGTCTTTTGATTGTTGTTTTGCCTCGGCAGTCTTTTTCAATTTCTATTCCTGTCGATTTTCTTGTGGTGCTGCCTTTACATTACGCAAGTTTTCTGTTTTCTTAAGGTGCTGTCTTAAATCTCTTTTTGGCTTTCAATTATCAGGGACATTTAGATAAGCATTCAATCGTTCGGTGCTTTGCTCCATGTGGCTGAGCAAGACATAAATTTTTACATCTTAGCTTTTTTTCATTCATTTCTCAACATGTTTCGGCTCTAAGTCAATTGACACAGAGACATGGATGGACGAACGGACTTATACAAATACAGGCCCAGACATGCGTCGAGCCGCAGGAAAACCCACACACAAAATCAAAATCTCTACTTGTGTCACAGTGTTAAACACAAAACTATGTTTAGATCCAACTAAAAATAGGATATGTCAATATTTTGTTGGTGTTTTTGTGGCCAAAACCAGATTTGTCAAATCGCAAAACATTATTTTGTTATTAATAAAGTAAAGACATCTATATATGTATGTTTGTGTTGAAGCAACAAAAAAGAGCATAAATGCTATTTAAGCAGACTTTAAGAAAAATTGGATAACCTGGCGGCAAACAGTGGCTTCACTGAGCTGGAAAACTGATCACTTGGCCTGACTCCTCCACTCACTCCAGCGCTTGTCTGTTTGATTGGTTGGTTATTTTTGTTTTCGTTTTTCTTGTCTCCCGCATTAAATTGTCATGTTCCATAAAAAGGAGCAATTGGTCTTTTTATCAATAATTTATGTTGGATTATAGCGTTATGTCACATAAATTAATGTTGGCAACTTCAATGTTTGCAACTTGAGTATTTTGTAGTGACCGAACCGCACCGCATCGCATCTCACCGCACCGAACCGAACTGATACTTGTTGCACGTAACGCGCCTATAGCAAGTAGGAGACGCACGCAGGCACACACTCGCACACACCTTCTTACCCAGTTATTTCCTTTTCATTTTGTCATATTTAATTTTTACTTCTTTTGCCTTTTTTGTAGGCTTTTCACTCCCCCTCCCCCACTCACTCTCGGTCACCCTCTGTTGTTTGCAGGTTTGTGTTGGTTATTTCATGGCTTTTCTATGCCAATTTTGGCCACAGCCTGGAGGCAAGTAGTTGTGCCTCTCACAACAACAGCTGTGGAGTCTATACATTTCACGACAACGTTCCAATGACATGTGTGTGTGTAGTTTGTTGCATTTCAGCGGCTGTTGTTAAGAAAATATATTGGAAAATTGATTTTCAAAAATTGATAAAGTGATTGATGGTCTTTTATAAAAAAAAAAACAAACAGAAAGAAAACAGCACAAGTGAAATAATTACAGAAATTCCTTCAAATCAGACGCAGGCTTTAATTTGGATGGCTTGTTTTATTTTAAATTGGCTATAATGATCGTTAAAAATAGACTTAACAAAGCTTAGGAAATAAATCTAATTATTTATTTAGAAAATAAAAGAAAAAGCTCTAGAGCTGTCGGCAGAAAATCTAATTATTCACCCCCATAATTGAGAGTACGTGTCTTAAGTCTTTTGTTTTGCACTAGCATTAGAGCTGTAAATATAGCATCCATCATAGATTTGGAATATATTTCTGAGCAATTTTGTTCTGTCAGAACGACAAAGTTCCAAATGGCCGTCTCAAGGAGGTTATTTCTTTAAAAATAGAGACAAACCTAATATTTCACCTTTGTCAATATATAAAACACCAAAGTCGATACGACCTTGCTATAAGCATCCGCCTGTGTATATCATCCAAACAAAATAAATCACTCGACATTCAACCAATTAAAGCATTGGCGTGAAAATTTAGGAGGCACGCTGATTATTGTAAATAGGTGTACAATTATTTTCTCTCATTCTATAATTTCTATGAAGTCATATTTTTGCAATTTGTCCATTTTTGTGAGGGTGATATTTTTAGAAAAATAATCGGCATTCCTTCATTTCGATCGCGTATCAGAAGAAAACAAATTTATTATTAGCAGCTTTGTTCGTGAATAATTTTCAATTTTTACTTTAGTATACCGTGATTTGGGTTGGAAAATTAATTGCTTAAATATAGGGTCCGCTATCTAACGTTTTTTTTTCAACTATTCAACCGTTGGACTATTATTTGTGGGGTGCCCTCAGCAGCCATTTGAATGAAATTATTTTCCATTATTAACCGGAAAGATTGTACTTTCAAATAAAAAAAGAATTTTGAGAATTTTTTCAGTAGTTTTTTTATAGCATTTTCAAATTTGGTGGACCCTATATATATTTTTGAAAATCCGAATTTTGAAAGTCCGAAAAAAATTGTTGGTATTTTTACTAAAATGGTCGCCATTTTTTATTTACCACAGAATCGATGTACTATCTTCCGAGTAGGAAATCAAAATATGCTAAACATTTTCTAATCGGTGCTTTCCGATTTGAGAATTTTTGGAAATATTTTATGTATCTAAGAAATTGGCAATATTTTAGAGAACCTAACGAAGCGATCAATTGACCAAAGTGTTTCAAGGAGGATGTCTGCATTATGTCTTCTTTACGAAAAGTAACAAAAGAATTCAGTTGCAGGAATTACAAACAAATTTACAAAAGACATAATGGTGTTGCCTTTTTAAACAAGTAAGGAAAGGCTAAAGTCGGGCGGGGCCGACTCTATGATACACTCCACTTTCTATCCGAATACAATTCAATTCGGTGAAAAAGTGAAAACGGGAAGGTTTTATCTATCCTGTAAATGTATGTGTTTAACAAAAAATGTTAAATCGGAAAGGACATTTGTATGAGGATATATTGAAACCTGGAACGAAATAGGTGAAATATAAAATGTATAGTTTGGCCAAAATCAGTTAAACTTTTGGGAGCAACATTTGTATTTGGGCTATATTTAAATCTGAACCCCTCTTACCCACTTTCACCATAGTTTTGTTCAGTTGGATAAGATGTTGTGCCAAATTTAATAAAATAGAGTACAATATGTGGCTTCTAGAGCGGAAAATGTCAAATCGGGAGCTTCATTTGCATGGGGGCTATATCTAAATCTGAACCGATCTTACCCAATTTCTGCATAGGTGTTTCTAGTTGGATTATAGGATGTTGTGCCAAATTTAAAGAAGATCAAGTACAATATGTGGTTTCTAGAGCGGAAAAAGTCAAATCGGGAGCGACATTTGTATGGGGGCTATACCTAAATCTGAACCGATTTGACCAATTTTCACCATAGATGTTCCTAGTTTAAATGTAAGATGTTTTGCCAAATCTGAAGACAATCTGATACAATATGTGGTTTCTAGAGCAGAAAAAGTCAAATCGGGAGCGAAATTTGTATGGGTGCTATATATAAATCTGAACCG
Source organism: Polietes domitor (assembly GCA_947397865.1). Lineage (NCBI taxonomy): Eukaryota > Metazoa > Arthropoda > Insecta > Diptera > Muscidae > Polietes > Polietes domitor. Next base: position 179,991,231 of record OX377620.1, on the reverse strand, counting down.
ATCTAACACATTTTTACCACAGGTGTTTCTAGTTGAAATATAAGATGTTTTGCCAATTTTAAAGAAAATCTGTTGTAATATGTGGTATATAGAGTGAAAAGAGTCAAATCGGGAGTGAAATTCGTATGGGGCTATATCTAAATCTGAACCGATTTTCTTCAAATTAAATAGCGTTCGTCCTTGTCCCGAAAAACTTCGCTGTGCAAAGTTTCTTAACTGATTTCAACTGGAAACACGTAGGGTAAAAATGCATTAGATCGGATCAGAATTATATATACTTCCTATACAAATGTCGCTCCCAATTTAATTATTTTCAGCTCTAGAAAACACGTATTTTAACAGATTGTCTTCAAATTTGACAAAACATCTTATATTTAAACTAGGAACACCTGTGGTGAAAATAGGTCAGATCGGTTGAGATATATATGTAGCCCCCATTCAAATTTCGCTCCCGAGTTGACTTGCTCTGCTCTAGAAACCACATATTTTAACAGATCTTCTTCAAATTTGACAAAATATCTTATGTTTCCACTAGAAACATCCATGCTGAAAATGATCGGTTCAGATTTATATAGAGCTCCCATACAAATTTCGCTCCGGGCTTGACTTTTTCCGCCCCACATCCCAAGTATTTTCACCGAATTTCTTCAAATTGAGCATAACACGATATACTTGAACTGGAAGAACCTATTGTGTAAGTGGGTCACATCATTCCATGTTTAGATATTGCCCCGATACAAATATTCTTCTCGACTTAACAAATTAAGTGAGGTCATATTAGCTTATGATTAGGAAGCAAAAAAAACCCTTCCTGTTTTCAAATTTGAATTGTATTCGGATAGAAAGTGGAGTGTATCATATAGTCGCCTTTCCTTAATTGTTCCCCTTGTGGAGATTGGAAATAAACCAGAAATATCGATACAAGACCCTGTCAAGTTATAGAGGCCGGGCTTGATGTTGAAACGTCGCTGCGAAGCCACTTGAAAAGACTTTTGACATGGTCGAAATCATGATCGTGGTAGTCTGCAGCCAAGTAATAAATGTCAACATGCCATTTGTAAATAAATTTGCATTCTATGAAATATAGATGCAAAATGGTCTTGAGCCAGGACAATATCCCAGTTCAAATCAAATATTGATTACAGACCAAAAAAAATACAAACGAAAAAACTGTGTACTCAGTTTTTCATTTGGTGAACTTTTCTCCTTTGTGCAGGACTTTTAATTTCCAAAGGATATATTTGGTTTAATAATTTATTTTCATACTTTCGAGAGTCAAACTCAGACGTTATGGATATCAAATGAAAGAGAAGAATGTATTTTAAAAATACTAAAAATTTCATGTCTATAGCTGTATTAGTTTAGCATTAACAACCATTTCAAGTTTTCACCCTTAAATAGTAAAAAATTAATAAACTATATAATTAAGAAGGAAACTTGAAATTGCTGTTAACACTAAGCTAATACAGATAGAAGCTTTATATTTAAAGTATTTTTAACAGATATTCTTCTCTTTCATTTGATACCCACATCGCCTTGTTATGACTCGTTTAAGTATGAAAATAAATTACTAATATCCTTTGGAAATTAAATGTCCTATAAAAAGGAGAAATGATTACCAAATGAAAAATTGAGAACGCAGTTGTTCTACATAAGATCTCTAGTTATACATGTATATTGTATTGCTCAGGTCCAATAAAATAAATGTAAAATTGTCGCACAGTGTATTCATACTTTTAGAAATTTTTAGTTTTTGCATTTGTATTTTTTTTTGTAAACTAGTGTAATAGTCATTCTTCAAAGGTGCTAATCCAAAGTGAAACTGATAAGGTATATGAAGTAAACCTACTTACAACTTGTCTCTGCATGTGTCCGAAGATCACTACACCTCACCTTTTCCCCCTTATCTTTTCCCCACATTATGAAATTGAATACCCTCACATTAATCATTAATTTCTTACATATTAATTCCAATTCAGTTCTCCAGAGATTTTTTCCCAATCTTCTTGTGTTGCAGCAAACATACACATATACCACCACGACCAATATCGATCATGGTGGTCGTTTTTTGGGTGGCAGAGGCATGGAGTGGAGGGGGTTGGGGAGACAACAAATATTCTTATGTCCCTCATGTATTATTGACCACGTCGCGATTTGTTTCTTTTTGTTGGCAGTAACTTCTTTAAAAGGAGTCCATTGCCAATGTTCAAATATGGCTACTCAAAACGACGGATTTGCTCGAATGGCTGCGAAAGACACAACAACAAACAATCAAAGCAAAAGGAAATGCCTAAACCAACAACAGCCCACTGATTTGTTGTTCTTATGTTATGATAATTTATGATATCCGTTATTGTCTCTAAGATCGCATACGAACTTCGTATGTACACGTTCAAGAATAATGCACATAAATTGTGTGGCTTTTTTGAAAATAAAATCAGAAAAACAACCTAAAACTGTGCAGACAAACAATGACAAAACATTGAAAACTGTCACCCATTATAAGAACAGCAACAACAGCAACAACCACCACTAGTCAAGACAATAGCCTAAAAAGCTCGAAACACCATCAGAACCCACCGAAAAAAATAAACATTTCCCAAGGAGCCCGCTCCAAACCAGCGGAGGATTGAGTTGGTGCGGCGTTTAGATATTAATAAATCGTTTTGTTCAAATATTGACATGCGCAGCTGCCTTACCACACGGCCAGGGCAACGAGAGCAACAACAACCACACCGCTCCAGAGTCAAAATACTTGACTTTGGCTTAATGTAATAAAATAAATAAAGAAAAGAAAAAACAACAACACAACACATCGTCCCAATTCAATCCCAGAGTCAGCCTCAGTCTCCGTTCCAGTATCCAGCCAAGTAGTTAACACTTCAGCAGTAAGGCCGCTGCAACAACAATGACAAAATTATGGCAAATAAAGTTAAGTTAACAAACGAGCCGAGGATAAACAATAAATCCTCGGCACAACCACGCTTTAATAACAATGACAACCGACAGCAGCAGCAAACAACAACAATAACAGCAACATTGCCAACAATATTAGCAAAGCATCTACAGCAACAACTCAAGCAGCATGGAAAAAAATTTGATTGACATAAGCCGAATGTTGAGTGCCCTAGAGATGGATAAACAATCCACAGAGATATATAAAATGCGGAGGCAGTTGAATGATTGAATAATCGATAAAGCAGCCTTCAGGCTGATACCATAAACAAGGTCTAGGAAAATTGGGTTGACGATAAGGCTACATGAATGAAATAGTCTTCCATAAATAATAAATATGCTCCTTCCAATAAATCAAAAATATGCCTTAAAAATTATTTTTTTATTTTTTTTTTGATTCTAGATTCCCATTCGTATTCAATATTTGAAGGAACCAATATTTATATTTATCGTGTTAACTTTTTTAACTAATTTAAAAAGCAGATTCATCGATTCACATTCGTATAATCAGAAAAGTTAGACTTGAGCTAAGAATTCCACTTTAAAAACGAAAGACTTAAGCGACAAGCGTCCATACAGTGAACACAGGCAATTGCTTCATGTTTGAATATAGTCACAAGGGGTTAGATCACACATTCACACGGAAATCGAATAATCAAAAAAGTTAAGTTTAAGCCAAGAAATCGATTTAATAAACAAAAGACTTAAGAGACAAACATCAATGCAGTGAACACAGTATTTGGATTCAGATAATGTAATTTTTTTCATATTTGAAAATAGGAAGTAGCCACAGAGCGCTAGATCTAGAAAATATGATGAATGCTATAGCAATGCGTAGCTTGATTCATGTAGTTACTTTTCGGGGTTTCCATGAGGTGTGAGTTGAAGCGCTGTCATATCGAACAGCACATGAAAATGTTTATAAAAAGTGGATTACACACAGTGCTGGCTAAGATGTTTGCGATGTCAAAATCAAATCAATCAAAAATCAATTTTTATGTCAGAAATTCAAAATTATTTAATAAAAAATTCATTCCTTATAAGCCCATCTAGAAAATTCTAGAAAATCAAATTAAAACTAAGCAATCAAAGGTCGATAAACATGTTCAATTACAAAATAATTTAAATTGGAAATTGTTAAATGAAAATTTAAATTATTGTGTGACAATTTTACATTTATTTTATTGGACCTGCGCAAGACAATATATATGTGAAAATAGAGATCGTATGTAGAAAAACTGTGTACTCAGATTTCAATTTACTGATATTTTCTCCTTTTCAAGGACTTTTTATTAACAAAGATAACGATGTTTTAAGAATTTATTTTCATATTTTAACGAGTCATACAAAGGTTGTATGGATATCAAATTAAAGAGAAGAATATCTGCTAAAAATACTCTAAACATAATGCTTTTATCTGTATTGTATTTAGTATTAACAACAATTTCAAGTTTTCCCCCTTATTTATTTAGTTTATTCATTTTCCACTATTTAAGGGAGAAAATTTGAAATGGTTGTTAATGATAAACTAATACAGATAGAAGTATGCAATGTTTAGTATTTTTAAAAGATATTCTTCTCTTTCATTTGATACCCATACCGTACCATTGTATGACTCGCAAAAGTACAAAAATTAATTAAAACATCTCTATCCTTTGGAAATTAAAAGTCCTGTAAAAAGAAGAAAAGATCACCAAATGAAAAGCAGACACCGTTTTTATCTCTATATTATCTCTAGTTTTATGTGTATATGGTCTTGTTGAGGTCCAAAAAGTGCTGTTGCACGGTGTAATATATTGTGGCTGGGGTCTTAGTTAATCATTGCAAGAAGAAAAATCTATTTATAGCTGCAAACATCGATTTAATTACAGAAATGGTAAACCAATCACGACAAAACACTGTTCATTGTTCTTTAATTAATGTATTTTGAAATTTTTGTTTAAAGCATACTTTAGGGATGTGAGGTTCTAGGACTTGAGAGTTAAAACTGAAGGTAAAATGGTATTCCTTAAAATATTCTTCAAAAAATACCGCAGCTGCTATTAGGGCTGTTTATACACTCCACGAGAGTATTATGTCTTTGTGCATTTGTTTGTAACACCCAAAAGGAAGGGAGATAGACCCAATGTTAATTATACTGATCGGCTTAAAATCACTTTCTGAGTCGATTTAGCAATGTCCCTCTGTCCGTCTGTCCATCTATTGTTGTAATCACGATGCAGGTCGCAATTGTAGCCAAAACCAAACAAAACTTTGCGCAACGAAGTTTTTCAGGAGAAGGACGAACACTATTTAATTTGAAGAAAATCGGTTCAGATTTAGATATAGCCCCCATACGAATTTCACTCCCGATTTGACCCTTTTCACTCTAGAATCCACATATTTTAACAGATTTTCTTCAAAATTCGCGAAAGACCTTATATTTAAACTGGGAACACCTGTGGTAGAAATGTGTTAGATCAGTTCAGATTTATATATAGCTCCCATACAAAATTCACTCCCAATTTGAATTTTTCTGCTCTAGATATATTTCAATAGATTTTCTTCAAAATTGGCAAAGCACCTTATATTTCAACTGGAAACACTTGTGGTAAAAATGTGTTAGATCGGTTCAGATTTACATATAGCTCTCATACAAATTTCGTTTTCCCAGAAATCGCGTATTTTCAGAATTGAGCATAACACGTTATACTTCAACAAGAAGAACTTATTGTGAAAGTTAGTCACTTCATTCCATGTTTGAATATAGCCCCGATACAAATATTATTCTCGATTTGACAAATTGGACCAGGTCATATTAACCTGTGATTAGGAAACATACAAAAGATTTTCCCATTTTCACTTTTTTACTGAATTGAATTGTATTCCGATAGAAAGTGGAGTGTATCATATAGTCGGCCCCGCCCGACTTTAGCCTTTCCGTACTTGTTTTTTTTTTTTTTTGAAAGGAGTTTTTTTGGATTGCCTAATTGAACAGTTGTCCATGACTTGTAGACTGGATAATTTTAAAGTAGCCTACTGAGAGATTTTATCTAACAAAAAATCAAATAATAATATATTTCTGATGGTCCAAACTGCACCTGGAGATTACATACCACTTTAATATTCTAAAAGTAATTGAAATTACCTTCAAAACAAGGAAATGTACATTAAATTCATTCAAATATATCAAACATTTCATTTCTTCAAAAATTTGGGAAAAAATATTTTTTTTTTTTCGAAAAAAATATTTTTCTTGGCACGAAGTAAATCGTAAATAATAGAAAGAAGTCTGATGAAGTATTTTGTTTTATTTTTTAATAGCTTATTTTTTGAAGGCAAAAAACAATGTTTGCAGGACAAATCTATGGATACATGTAGAAGTTATGATACTCTTTGTATACGTCAAAGAAATAAAAAAATCATTTTTAATTTTAAATAGTGCAAAAATCCCATTACAAATTACACAAAAGAATATATTCATTTAGTTTGTAATAGCTGGCATCTGAACGAAAAAAAAGACAATTTTTATTTTTTGTTTTTTCCAAATTTTGAACCACTAAACCACTGTTTCTATTTGAAAGAGTAATTCGCAATATTTGTAGCTAACATGAGTACCTTAAATTTAACATATAACAGATGGTTATCTGTTTCTAAAATAAGAGTACAACTATTCAAGGTGAGAGTACAAACTGAAAATTTAGTAAAAAATTAAAAAAATTATTATTCACGTCTTCGCTGTCAGAGGAATGTATAAACTGATTTTTTGATTCTGGCTGCTGTCGTTTGACGGTTACCACTTTTATATCCTTTTGTAAGTACAAATTTCGAAAAATTGTTTTATTTCGAGCGTCGATAGTCAGATGAATGCACCGATCGAACTTTACGATTCTAAATGTGGCCATTTCGTTGGTACTACTTGTATCCCCTTTATTCCTATTATCAGCATATCTTATTTTGCATGTCTAAGCAGTCAGAGCGTCGTATACATCAAATTCATCATTCTAACTGTAACTGTTTGGTTGGTAGCATTTCTATCCCCTTTTCGTCTCGTTTCCTCTAAAAATTAAAAATTTCGAAAAATTCCTCGTTTCTTTATTTCGTTTCAGTCATTTGGTCGGTAATCCTTTTTTCGATTTTACCGAAGTGCGAATCTTGAAAAATCCCTTTATATATATATATATATACTAGCAGTACCCGCTGCTTCGCATGCAAAAAAACCAAGTTATTCTTTAATTTTATCCGTCTCTGTTTTTGGATAGTATTTATTTAATTTTCTTTTGGTGGATATAGATAGACCTCTTTCCCAAAAAGTACACATTTTGAAAAATCAGTATAGGTAACATGTGTTTTTGCTCCCCTAAAAATATGTACTTTATTCGGTAACACAGGATTGTACAGCATTTTTATCCCTTTTCGTCCCGCGCACCCCTTAGAAGTACATATTTCGAAAAATCAAACTACTGCGCTGCAATATGATCAGAGGAATTTACACACTAAATTTCACGATTCTAGCTGTAATACTAAAATTGGTACCAGTTTTGTCCCGCTCGCCACTTAAAAGTAAAAATTTGGAGAAATCCAATCATACTTCGTTTTTATATGGTCAGAGGAATGTACATACCAAATTACACGATCCTAGCTGTAATACTTTAGTTGGTACCATTTTTATCCCTGTTTGTCCCGCTCGCCCCTTTAAAGTACAAATTTCGAAAAATCCAATATTACTTCGTTTCTATATGGTCAGAGGAATTTACATACCAAATTTCACGATTCTAGCTGTAATACTTTAGTTGGTACCCTTTTTGTCCCGCTCGCCCCTTAAAAGTACAAATTTCGAAAAATCCAATTTTACTTCGCTTCTATATGGTCAGAGGAATTTACATACCAAATTTCACGTTTCTAGCTGTAATACTTTAGTTGGTACCATTATTATCCCTTTTTGTCCCGCTCGCCCCTTAAAAGTACAAATTTCGAAAAATCCAATTTTACTTCGTTTCTAAATGGTCAGAGGAATTTACATACCAAATTTCACGTTTGTAGCTGTAATACTTTAGTTGGTACCATTTGTATCCCTTTTTGTCCCGCTCGTCCCTTAAAAGTACAAATTTCGAAAAATCCAATTTTACTTCGTTTCTATATGGTCAGAGGAATTTACATACCAAATTTCACGTTTCTAGCTGTAATACTTTAGTTGGTACCATTTGTATCCCTTTTTGTCCCGCTCGTCCCTTAAAAGTACAAATTTCGAAAAATCCAATTTTACCTCGTTCTATATGGTCAGAGGAATTTGCATACCAAATTTCACGTTTCTAGCTGTAATACTTTAGTTGGTACCATTTGTATCCCTTTTTGTCCCGCTCGTCCCTTAAAAGTACAAATTTCGAAAAATCCAATTTTACTTCGTTTCTATATGGTCAGAGGAATTTACATACCAAATTTCACGTTTCTAGCTGTAATACTTTAGTTGGTACCATTTGTATCCCTTTTTGTCCCGCTCGTCCCTTAAAAGTACAAATTTCGAAAAATCCCTATTTGTAGCTCGTCTGTATGGTCATTGCAAGGAACTCACCTAATTTCATGTTTATAGCTACTGCCGTTTAGTCAGGACGAAGGTTCGATGTTTATCCCTTTTGGGCCATTTTATCCCCTAAAAGTACGAATTTCGTAAAACCCTTTCTTAGTCGACGTCTACGTCATATTTGGGAACTACCCTGAAAATTTCATGACCCTGGCTTCAGCCGTTTGGTCTGGGGGCTGGTCAATGATAAGTCAGTCAGTGAGTCAGTCAGTCAGTAACGCAACTCTTTTATATATATAGATTTAACAGCATAGATGGATGACCACATCAAATTCCATGCTTCTAGCTGGTTTCGCTTGATTGGTACAACTGTTGTCCCCTTTTATGTCATTTCACCCTGTATCCGCGTGTACAGGTAAATACAAGACAGAAATCTTCAAAAATATATATTAAAAAATTTAAATATTAGGGTTAATTGATGGTATTTTTCTGCCATTGCTAGGGTACAAAATCTCCGTACCTACTTCCCATAATCAAAAGGATGTAACTATTTTTTTTTTTTTTTTTCAAAATATTTTTCTTACATATTCCGATGGCATTCATCGGAATACTTAAAAGCATGATTTTGAAAGAAAAAAATCAGTTACGACCTTTTAGAATTATGATTTAAAAGAATGATTTACAAGAATGTTACAAATGGAATGACAAACTTAGTCTATCCCCATCCTAAAATATAAAAATATAAAATAATTGAAATATATTTTTCAGGGAGCATTCGGCTCGCTTTATTGCTTTTAATTTAGAACAAATAGACAAAGTTCTATCCCAAAAAGTTTCACAACTGCCGACGAACGTAAAAGCTCCTTTGTGGCACTGTAGCGTGCACATACATATAATGACTTACACACGCGCTCAGTGACAGTGTCAAAGATAAGGAATACCCCTCTGTAAAGACTCTGTTCGAGCCAAGTTTGTGGCTTCAGTCTTTTGATTTTGTATACTCGTTCACTGTGGCCGTTGATGCCGCAGCTGCTGCCACTTTCCACGGTATTTAAACGGTTATTTAATGTGAGCGTTTGTGTAGCGAGTGTTTGGGTTTTTGAAATTTATTTTAGCCCAAAGGTTTTATTTACCAAATATGATTTGTGGGCTAGAAAATGTCATGACGCATGGTCGAACACTTGGTACGTTGTGGTGACGGTGACGGTTTTTCACATGCATCACAGCCAACGACAAATATGTGAAGTAGAGCTGGAGCTAGGATGGCTCAAAGGCGTTGCTTGTCCAGGCCAACTATTCTATGGGCTTTCGGACTCGCAAATTGATTTAAGATGTGTTCACAATTATGGCGGTGTTGATAAATTCATTTTTCGCCTAAGGCTTGCATGGCTAAAACAAATAGTGTGACTATTAACTTAACTAACTTGAAAAACAAATGTGAAAATCATTTTTGGAAAACGACTGGTAAAAGGCGCAGGCGTGAAGTCGCGTGTTAATGGGACATTTTTCAGCTCTTGTCGTGGTAAGTACGCTCGTGGCGGAGAACATAAAGAAAATGCATGTTCGCCAAAGACTTCAACCATAATTTCCATATCACCAACACCATCATCATCATCGTCATCTCGTGGTCGTCGTTACTATCAGCGGGCACATTGTCATCGTCACACTCGGGCTACGAATGCCGCAGCCGACTACACATAAAAGCTTTTTAAATGTCGCCCGATTTTGTTACACCACCAAACAATTAAGATAAAAGGTTAATTTATGGCCTACCATAAATGTACGTTTATTACTTATATTTATCGTATTAATTTATTTATTTATTTAGAACGCACCGTCATCGCTTCACACGGAAATTGAAAATTAAGATTTGACGCGAGAAATCGATTGAAAAAACGAACGAAAGACTTAAGCGGCAAGCGTCACTGTAGCCAACACAACCCGTGAATACTGGCCAAGGCTTTAGCCACAAACTTGAACTGAGCTTCAATTTGAAGCAAACTATCCTTCTTTTTTGATTAACAAATCATGAACACAGACTTCGAGGTAAAGGAGGGAGGGGCGAGAAAAAACTCTCCATGCTTATAACTCTATGATATTTTCTAGTAAGACTACGAGTACGAGATTGTAGTATGAATAATTAGCATATGTTAATTACTTTATTGCAGTAATCTTTTCCGTTTTTACCATTTGTTGAATAGCATTGCAATATGTGCATATCATTCAATAGATTTATTAACAGATTTGTAAATAAATTAACGCTACAACGTCTCTACTTATCAAATCCTCTGTTGATGTGACTACCTTGGCATTCGGCATTGCGATTTACCCTACTTCGAAAATGAATTAAGAGAATTTATTTTAGAGAAGGTAAAGCCTGGTTTAAATTATCTATATAAGGTGTCAATAAGTCTTACTTGCAGACAATCACAGTTCAACTCACACCAAAACTATTTGAGTGTAGTCCGAGCTCACGGCACCTCAGTACATCTGTCAACATTTTAGACTAAAAGAACCTATCAAGTTTATCTAAAAGAATAGTAGTAACAACAAAGACCAGATCCTATTTCCATGCAGGATATATAAGGGGTTGTTTAACGTCATTGACAAGAAAAAATTGAATTTTTTCTGCGCATTATTAACAAATACGTAAAATAGTGTTACAAAAAAATACTTTTCTTTAAACTCGAAAAATACGAAAAGTAGTCAACTTTAGGCTAGTTTCTAAAATATTTCCGAAAACCCGATTTTCAATGTTAATATCTAAAATCTTTTGTCTAATTACTAGAACAGGTATTATTTAAATTTACCCGTGCTTGTCACAATATAGCGGAGAACCACTTCGCCATCCCCTGAAACTTTGGTTTGTTTAACTCTGCTGGTTGAGGTTGCAATTTAGTCTATACAAGACAGTAGCTTCACGTTTAGAGTCGACTGCGTTAAATTCCAGAGAAAGACTTATACCAGGAATCCATTGCATTCAGCAACACCCCAAACTATAGCCCCAAAATGTTGGGTATATTTTAATTATGAAAATTGATCCCGACGAAAAAAATGTCCCAAATATAAAAAATAGCCCATAGATTTATGAAATACAGTCTAGGTTGAATATATTTAAATTTTCATATTTACAATTATGAATAGAGTCTGCCCATAGTTTCTAAGGTTAAGTTTACTCCAAAGCCTTTTACTTAGGATTAGTATTATGCTTAAATTGTCTTCGCCCAGATTTTCAAATTTTCTTCTCTGGCCTATGTCAAAAGAGCTGTATACTAGGCTGGGTCGCTATGTCAAGCCTTCTGTGATCTAAACGCTCCTGAAAGCACGTTTAAAAATCCAGTTTTTCCCGTGTATTTTTTATGTTGCGCTTTTGTCCAATTTTTCTGCATTAACAGACCATTGAAAGTAGTTTAAATATATTTTTTTCTTTCTTAGAATTTACTCATTGGTCGAGTTACACTATGCAACAACAAAATTTTCAGGGACATATAAAGGGTGATTTTTTAAGAGCTTGATAACTTTTTTTAAAAAAAAAACGCATAAAATTTGCAAAATCTCATCGGTTCTTTATTTGAAACGTTAGATTGGTCCATGACATTTACTTTTTGAAGATAATTTCATTTAAATGTTGACCGCGGCTGCGTCTTAGGTGGTCCATTCGGAAAGTCCAATTTTGGGCAACTTTTTCGAGCATTTCGGCCGGAATAGCCCGAATTTCTTCGGAAATGTTGTCTTCCAAAGCTGGAATAGTTGCTGGCTTATTTCTGTAGACTTTAGACTTGACGTAGCCCCACAAAAAATAGTCTAAAGGCGTCAAATCGCATGATCTTGGTGGCCAACTTACCGGTCCATTTCTTGAGATGAATTGTTCTCCGAAGTTTTCCCTCAAAATGGCCATAGAATCGCGAGCTGTGTGGCATGTAGCGCCATCTTGTTGAAACCACATGTCAACCAAGTTCAGTTCTTCCATTTTGGGCAAAAAAAAGTTGGATATCATCTCACGGTAGCGCTCACCATTCACAGTTACGTTACGATTCGCATCATCTTTGAAGAAGTACGGTCCAATGATGCCACCAGCCCATAAACCGCACCAAACTGTGACTTTTTCTGGATGCATTGGTAGCTCTTGCAATGCTTCTGGCTGATATTCACTCCAAAATCGACAATTCTGCCTATTTACGTACCCATTGAGCCAAAAATGAGCTTCGTCGCTGAACACAATTTCTTTCTTTCTGAACTTTCTTAACAGAGCACGCATTTTGATAATAAAATTCAATGATTTGCAAGCGTTGCTCGTTAGTAAGTCTATTCATGATGAAATGTCAAAGCATACTGAGCATCTTTCTCTTTGACACCATGTCTGAAATCCCACGTGATCTGTCAAATACTAATGCATGAAAATCCTAACCTCAAAAAAATCACTCTTATAACAGTTTCTGATGTATATTGGCTTACGATATTAAAAAAAAAACAAGTAAGAAAACGTCAGTCGGCTAAACCGACTTATATATACCCTCACTCTCAGAGAACATGAGTATGGAAGGACTTAAATTTTGTTTAGCGCCGGAGTATGTTTGTGGGAGGTACTAAAAGTTTGTGCCAATTGGACCCAGCTTCCACATTTGTTAATAATTGTAAAAACATGATCAAATATGAAGTCATAATGGTTTTCAGGCACCGGTAAAGTAATTATAAAGCACTTCGTTTTACCTAGAATAGAGCCAATTGTGTGGGAGGTATAAGAACGGGCGTGGCTAAAGCGTAAATATTTTTTATGTTTAAAGTGATTATAAAAACATTTGCAAATGATTTTGACTACCCGTATGGATGTTATGTCGGTTTTAGTGTAACCCAAGTTTATGCCACTTTGTGTGCGAGGTACCAGAAGGGGTATGGCAATTTCGCCCATATTCCATGAGAATGTAACATTTATAAAAGCATTACCAAATATCAAATTTCACGGTATTCCGATCATCCGTATAGAAGTTATAACAGCTTTAATTTTACGTGTTTTAGGGTGGTTTGTGTGGAAGGTACTAGAAGGGGCGTAGCAAAACCCGTCATACTTAGTACACTTAACGTGATTATAAAAAATATCAAATACCAAAATATTCTGAATATCCGTGTAGAAGTTACATCTTCGAACTTAAACTAAGTTTGGGAAAAATATTATCATGTGCAAAGTTTGAATTGATTTCTTAATTACTTTCAAGAGTTATCGTGTACACCAGCCAGCCAGCCAGACGAACGGACGGACGGACATGGCTCAAACATCTTAAAAAGTCGTCAAACGGATTTGGTCTGAACATACTTAGGGTCTTACGTCACTCCTTCAATGCACTCTTTTTCTGTCCCAAATGATATATACCCTCCTACTCTGTAGAGTGAGGGATAAAAATGGATATTTTTTTACAAAATTCTTTTTTTTTGTCGAGGTATGTACCTCTAATATTTGTACTCCCAAATTTGAAGTGAAATATTTTGTTTTATTTTTTAATAGCTAATATTCTAACGCATGTAAAAAAGAAAAGTAGAAGTTATGACACTCTTTGTAGAAGCCAAAGAATTTTTTTTTTAAATTATGATTCTTTTGATTGGATTAGATTTATTTTACTTTATTTTAAAAGAACAAATGAGCCCGTGATTAATAAAACATAATCCCAGGATCTATAAACATCCCTGAACATTTCACGCAACGTTGAAGGTCGGGCTTTAAATATTTTCTCTTCTTCTGTGTCTTTCAAGCGAGTGTGTCGTAAACGGCTTCGGCCCAGTTTATGATGTAAAATAAAAAAAAAAAAACTTATAAATAATGATCTCTTTGAATGAGCGCCCCGGTAGTCGAGTTGGTAGCGTGCTCGGCTATCAGCGTGGGGGTCGTGGGTTCGATTCCCACCAGAGGCTCTGGTCTGTCGCTGCAATAACTAGCTACTATGGTCTTAGTCACCCCGGCTCAATCCCTGGACTTAAAATTAGAATATAAATTTACTTTGTATTGTAATTCATAATAAATAAATAAATAAATATCTCTTTGAATAATTAAATATCTAATCATAATTAGTAGGTTATTTTGAGATTTGAACTGAATTTTTTATGTTATGTATTTTATCTTACATAAATAGTATTAATAACATTGTGGAAACTTTTTCAAAAATAACAAAGTTCTGACAACGTGAAATTTGACGTATAATATTTCTTCTATTCACACCACTCTCCTAAAATTGAGTTTTGTGGGAAAGTTTAAAAAAAATTACCTAAAATGATTTATAAGTTTTGACTTATTTCTGCCATTTAAGTTGTGTTTTGAGTTTTGGTGTGTTCAGAGGCCTATAGTAGAATTTTACGGCAAATATTTTTGTAGAACAATTTTGACCCGTTAAACCACTGTTTTAGAGTTCGGTTTTACCCTTTTTCACAAAAGGCACCAAAAAGGTCCCTTCATTAAGGAGCTGGAGGGTTAAAATGTTCCACAAAAAATTTCCTCATACTGTTTTCAGTAATATTTGAAATGTAAGGATCACAAGGATGCCTATGCCGATTCAACAGAAGAATGAGCACCTCTAAAATTACCACCATACGTGTATTCTTTTTTACACCCTTTATTAGAATCCGTCATCAAAACCTTGTTATTTTTTGTGTTCCTCGCAATTTTCGATTCAAACCTGGCTGATAATCAATTATTTGTAAAAATCGCCTTAAAAGAAAGTTGAACCAAATGTCACTGAACGTCTTGTGTCGATAGCCGGAAAGGGACAGAGAAGGCGTTCGACGCTCTCAATCTCCTCCTCGTCTCCACAGCTCCTACAAAAATCATTTGATTTGACCTCTTCTCGATTCTGACGGAGTCTAGGTATGTCCACCCGTTGTTCGCCAGAACAAGTTAAATCTACCTGAGTTATTTTTTGAATTTTATAACAAATTGGTTCAGATATAGACCCCATACTCATATGTCACACTCAATTTGACTTCCAAAGAAGCATCTTGCAACCAGCTTTGCTAAAATTTGCCACATCTACAGCGAAAATGGATTGTATGTAGATCTATATTTGCAGAAGACGAAGATAAAAGCCAAAGATTTCAAAACATGTTCTTTTATTAAATTTGCAAATTTTCGTTAGATTTCAGCAGTAATGAGTTTAAATTAAAATGGATCATGTCGGACCATGTTTTGATATAGAATCTACAAAATTGGCTCATGAAAATTTACAGTGACATTTGACAGCATGCAGATTTGGTATCCAAAAAATTGTCATCTAGTGGAGAGTTGTGGAGGATTTTATGCAGTCGTCCCGGGCCGAATTAAACCCTTCCTTATATTGTTTGTTTTATGATAAATAAAATTTATAAAATTTTCAAAGGAAAGTAATGTATGCAATTGAATTCCTTATTTATTTATTTTCATTAAAAAATGGGTAACTATACCTGCATATACACATACTTACATATGCAACTCAATGAGATGCTTGTAAGATGGCATGTATACTTTATTACTTGGTGCGATTTTTAAATGCAAATTCGGCAAGTGAGTTGTGCTTCTCGTTCGTTTGTGAGAATCATCTCCTTATAGGGGCCGGGTTTGATGTTGAAAAGTCGCTGCGAAGCCACTTGAAAAGACTTTTGACATGGTCGAAATCATGATCGTGGTAGTCTGCAGCCAAGTAATAAATGTCACCATGCCATTTGTAAATAAATTTGCATTCTATTAAATATAAATGCAAAATGGTCTGGAGCCAGCACAATATCCCAGTTCAAATCAAATATTGAAAGAAAAAAAATACAAACGAAAAAACTAAAAAAAAATAATAAAAATAAGTTTTCTTTTATTCAAATTATTGAAAAAATCATCTTGTTTCCAAAGTCTCATTCGAAATGCTTGATCCAGAGCTGACCAATTTCGGCACAGCTTCGCAGACCTTCTCTTTAGACACTTTTTAATGCTTGGGAACAATTTGGGTCTGAATTTCTTACTTAAATACAACCCAATAAAATCGTAGAAAACTGCCACCAAAATAGGGATAACTCCAAAAAACCTTGCACACAATGTCAAATTTATCGCATCCCGAAACTAATACAATCTTTTCACTAGCCAGAGTCGATCGAGTCGACCGGTCCAGATTATTATTTATCACTTGGAAAGTATACAACACATTTATATTAATTAACACTTCATATACGAAATCGCACAGCACTCCCACCAACCAAATCCCGGATGAAACGGCCATTAGAAATATTTAAGGCATCATTTTTCATTTTTCGTCTTCTTAGTTTATTTTTTTGGACAGTTTTCTGTTATTTTCTCACAAAGTTTCCATCATTCAAATTTTTAATCTGGTTTTATGATGTTAAAAAGCAAAACAACAACAGCAATAACAATGTGGCGACATAGGGCGGGGGTAGAGTGAGGGGAGGCTGGAGGGGGGGGGGGGAAATCACAACAACATACAAGTGGTATCTCAACAAACATAAATACAACTTAAAATGGATAAAAATCATATATCAAAACTTGTTGGGGATTATTATACAGAGCGACAACACAACTCAACACAAAAACAGTAACAACAACAACAAGGCAACACGATTCGTAGATCGAGAGAAAAATATGGCTACATTTGCAGCATGTATTGATGGAAAATTGAAAAAAAAATTGAAAAATTGCAATAAACACTACAATCTAAGAGGATTAGAGCAAAATATTTTGCACAAATTCGCCCAAAAGCAACCAAATACTTACAAATGAAAAATGGCAAAACGCGGAGAATTATTTCAACGTCAAGACGTCAGAGAAGGCATCCTTAAAACGCTCACTAATTACGTTGCACTTGAAACACTTGGGAAATGATTTTCAAATCACTTTTAAACTTTTTCACAAATTAGCCTTTTCAAATATAATTTTTATTATAGAAAATGTTCTTCTTTTTCTTCGGTGATTTTCCCGGATACTTTTCTTTTAGGAAAGTTTGCCTAAATTTTGCAAAATTTCTTTCTTTCGGCGGATATGTTTTCTGCAAACGTTGCTTACGTTTGTAATGTATGATTACAACTGAAGCAATTGTCTGGCAATAAAATTGAAGTAACTTAAGTGCGAAGCGCCGACTCTGAGCCACAAGAGTGGAGTGTTTCTGCAGACGGACGAGGCACGGACGGACGGCGAGCACTATAGCAAACATACGGACAGACGGACGGACCGACCAAAAAACACATTCACAGTTAACCAAAGGAGAGAACCAGCCGCGCAGCCAACCAAACGCACTGCCACACCACCAGCACCACCACCATCATCTCTCACCACTACCATCACAGCAACCGGCCAATCCATCCAAACCTCAGCCAGCAGCCACCATTCCAACTCTTGTGGCCACAAAAAGAAGTTAGTAGCGCGCAAAAGCAATCTCAGCTTTTTCCCCAACCAACCATACCTAACATTTCTATGGAGGAACAAGGCAACGGCACACAGTGGTTCGCAGGGGAAGCGAAAATGTTCTAAACATGAAGTAATAATTACACTGTCCAACACTTGATTGATACAGCATTTTTCACCCCAAGTTATCAGACTGAAATATGAGTGAAAAATTGTGAATAGTGCCTTTAAAAATATATTTTTTTAGCATATTCTATGTGACAAAATAGTTTCAGAAACCCAAATAGAGAAACTTGAAATAAATGCAATTGGAACCGCGAATTTTGGATTTTTGCAACAATTGCAGCTATTTTCGCCCGAAATTTAGATAAATAAGCATGAGGAAATTTATTTACAACTTTGGTATCTTTGGTAAACCGCACTGAAATTTTTCATATAATATTTTCATCCTTAAATTTCCTTTTTGAAAGACCTTTTTTGATTTTCTAGAAAAAAGGGGTCAAATTGACCCATAAAGAGAGGAGCTACAGTGTTAAGATCTCCCACAAAAATGATGCTCTAAAAATTCCACAATATAGCTTTGACAATAAGAATTCTCTCAGACATTAACTTATAACATTTTTTTCACTCCCTTCGACCAAAAAATAAAAATTTAAAGCCACTGTAAACAGAAACTCTGACCAGCTGGACTACAAGTTTATTCTACAAAAATCATCTACTCAGCAGCCTTATCCGAAGTATAGGTTCGCTATTATGTTCCAAAAATGCTGTTGGACAGTGTTACAAGAGGATTGACAAAGAGGGCAGCACCTAAACATGAAAATAAATAATTTTAGAATACCCAGTTCATGGTCACCCTGTTATAACAGGGTTGTTAAAAAAGGGAAACATTTTATAAGTAAGTATTTTAATACTTTCAAATTTAAGGACACCCTATTACAGGAAAAAAATGCTAAACATGGAATTAAATATTTTTCGGAATACATAATATAAGATCATCCTGTTGATATCAGTTACCGATTTAAAGATGAAAGAAAATAATAATATAGAGTTCATGGTGACCCAGTTACAACAGGGTTGTTAAAAATTAAACAAATCTTCAAGCAGGGCTTTTAAAAAGGGAAACATTTTATAAACAAGCAGTTTAATACTATCTCCAATTTAAGGACACCCTATTAGGAAAAAAAGGTCACCCAGTTACAACAGGGTTGTTAAAAATTAAACAAATCCTCAAGCAGGGCTTTTAAAAAGGGAAACATTTTATAAACAAGCAGTTTAATACTATCTCCAATTTAAGGACACCCTATTACAGGAAAAAAATTCTAAACATTGAATTAAATTTTTCGGAATACATAATATTAGATCATCCAGTTGATATCAGTTACCGATTTAAAGCTGAAAGAAAATAAGAATATAGAGTTCATGGTCACCCAGTTACAACAGGGTTGTTAAAAATTAAACAAATCCTCAAGCAGGGCTGTTAAAAAGGGAAACATTTTATAAACAAGTAATTTAATACTTTCTCAAATTTAAGGACACCCTATTACAGGAAAAAATTCTAAACATGGAATTAAATTTTTCGGAATACATAATTTAAGTTCATCCAGTTGATATCAGTTACCGATGATAGAAAATAGAAAGTTACAACAGGGTTGTTAAAAGGAAACAAATCCTCTCGCAACAGGAGTTTCATACAATTATTTCTATTTTCTACACATGGAATTAAATTATTTCAAAAAATATAAATAAAAAATATATATATAAAATACCCTTTTGACATCTATTGGCACCAAACAACGAGATAACTTTTTAAAACATTTAAAATTTTAAATTAGACTCGGCTATAAAAAAAGTACTGATTATTTTTTCAAATTTCTGGTTTTATTGGAAAGGTTGAACTTTGTCATTTAATATTGGAACACAATATCATTCATATGACTACCACAATTAATCCAATGATGCTGCCAGCCCAAAATCCACACCAAACAGTGACTCGTTGTGAATGCATTGGCTTCTCAATAGTCACGTGTGGAACCGTCTGAACCCCATATGCGGCCATTTTGCTTATTGACATAGCCACCGAGATGAAAATGAGCTTCATGAAGGCTGACCTGAAGGCCGATCTCTTCTCGAAAATTTTCCACGTAAATTTCTTGCAGTTTGCGTTAAAGACTCACTACCTTGGAAATAAGTTTTTAATATTTCCCAATTTTGTTCGAATGTATAGCGTTCCATTTTGCAAATGTCAAACATAAACTTGAAAATAAAAATAAAAATGAAAATAATAAATAAAAATAAAGTCAAAGTAATCAATCAAATCAAATTTAAAATTTTAAATGGCTCACTCTAACTTAACTTAATTGATCCACATATTTACACTTAAGGTTCACCTGGTCTTCTTATAACAGTAAGAGATTCGAAGATATATTAAGGCTCCCCAAAGACCTTTAAATAATAGCGGACTTGACAGGTCGTGACTTGATGACAAACACGGTCTTGAATACAATGATCTGTAATCAGAAGGTATTACGACTAGGAGGAGAAAGAATCGTCCTAGGTAACCCTCACAGAACTATCTGAAATATACTTTGAGACCATCTCAAAATTTGTGAAGAAAACTGACCACACCATTTTCAGTTGAAATTGAAAAATACAAGTTGTAATTGAGCCCATCTCAAATTGAAATTCAGAAAAGCAAATTGAATTTGAGAAAATAAAAATTGTAAATGAGAATTTGAAATTGACATTCAGAAAATACAATTTGAAATAGAGAAAATGCAAATTGAAATTCAGGAATGAAAATTGAAATTGAGAAATAACAATTTGGAATTGAGAAAAACCAAGTGAAATTGAGAAATGTAAATTGAAATTGAGAAAATACAAATTGAAAATGAGAAATGTAAATTGAAATTCAGAAAATAAAATTTGAAATTGAGAAAATGAAAATTGAAATTCTGAACTGAATTACAATAATTGAGAATATTGAAATTCAAAATGTCAAATTTGAAATTGATAAAATGGAAATTGAAATTCGGAAATGAAAATTTTAATTGAGAAAATTGAAATTGAGAAAATACAATTTGGAATTGAGAAAAAATCAATTGAAAATGAGAAATGTAAATGTAAATGAAAATTGAAATTCTGGAATGAATTACAATAATTGAGAAAATTGAAATTCAAAATGCCAAATTTGAAATTGATAAAATGCAAATTGAAATTCGGAAATGAAAATTTTAATTGAGAAAATACAATTTGGAATTGAGAAAAAATCAAGTGAAATTGAGAAATGTAAATTGAAATTGAGAAAATATAAATTGAAAAAGAGAAATGTAAATTGAAATTCAGAAAATAAAATTTGAAATTGAGAAAATGAAAATTGAATTCTGAAATGAATTACAAAAATTGAGAAAATTGAAATTCAGAAAAGAAAATTGAAATTCAGAAATGAAAAAAAAACGATTGAAATTCAGTAATGTAAGTTTAAATTGAGAAAATACGAATTAAAAATGAGAAATGTAAATTGAAATTCAGAAATGAAAATTGAAATTGAGAAAATACAATTTGGAATAGAGAAAAAACAATTGAAAATCAGAAATGAAAATTGAAATTGAGAAAAAACCAATTGAAAATCAAAAATTAAAATTCAGATTAAAAATTGTGAATTATAATTCAGAAATGCAAATTGAATTTGAAGAAATGCAGATTGAAAATGAGAGATGTAAATTGAAATTTGAGAAAATTTGAAATTGAGAAAATGAAAATTTAAATTCAGAAAAGAAAATTGAAATTAAAATGAAATGAAAAAATGACTGTAAATTGAAATTAATTTGTATTTTCGATTGTTTATTCCTCAATATCAAATTGTATATTCTTAATTTCAATTTTCTGAATTTCTATTTTTATTTTCTCAATTTCAATTTACATTTCTGAATTTCAATTGGTTTTTCTCAATTTCAATTCGTATTTTTTCAATATTATATATTGCGTAGATAAGCTGGATATCACTTCGAAAGAAGAGTATAATTTGTGTGGAATTTCCCACTGCCGCTGAAATCTATCGCATTGTATGTATAATAGTGGGACTGACTTAATTTCTTTCTTGATCTTTGTCCCTTTGGAAACTCCTTATTTTGTGATTTCAACATTTAGTGAGCTTAGATTACTTAGACCAAGAAGAGGTTTATTCTACTACCACAGGATTTTTGGACTCTTATGGAATCATTTATGGGAAACATTTTATCTAACCGACATCTATACTGACCCGATTGGCCGAACCTTCAAAGAAGACTGAAGCCAGAGACACTAAACGTCTTCCAGACAAAGACTAAAATGATGTTCTATACGCTTAATCTCCCCCTCGCCCTCAAAGCTCCGAGTTTTTTGGCTCGTTCTCCAGCCTCTTGAAATATATGTCTATAAAATAGACATATATATAACTCAACCTCTTCCTATCATACCGTTGTCAGACCTTTTGCCTGAGCTGAAGGGTGTACCTATGCAAGCCTTCGTTGTCAAGTTTTTGGCTATCTGGGTCATTGTGATACCAAAAGATTTTAGGACTCTCATCGGATCGAACATTTTATCTATCTCACATCTATACTGGCCCGATCGCCCGAACCTTCAAAGAAAGCTGAAACCAGTGACAATAAACGTCATCAAAATAAAGACTAAAAAGGTGATCGATACTCGTAATCTCCTCCTCGTCCTTAGAGCTCTTAGTTTTTTGGCTCGATATCTAGCCTATTGGAATGTATGTCTATAAGATAGTGTCTACACATACAAATCTTTCAAGAGAAAGATAACTCAACCTTATCCTATCATACCGTTGTCATACCATATTCGCAACTCTGAACGTATTCGCCAGCACCATTGCATTTTGCCTGATCTAAATGGTGTATCTATGCAAGCAAGTTTCTGGCAAGCTCGTCAGCTTTATAAATCTCCGAAATGCATCTATGCTCTTGCACCATATAAGGTGTAAGTTAAATGACTTATCCATCTCTTGAAGAGATTCATGATAGTTTTGGTATGTTCTTGACTTACTACACGTGTAAATATCGAGAAAATTCTTATCTCAAAATTACGTTACAACCTTACTCCTTACTAGGCTTTAGATTCTCCGGAGAGTCTATTAGCGACTAAGTGGAGTTCACAGACTCTCCATCACAGAGACACGGGAAGAATAGCACCAGCAGTATGTTGCTCATCTGCAAAAAGGGCTTTCGTCGCACCATGGATCTGATCCGATGACAGCCAGACTATTCGAGTAAATGTTCGTGACAGAGTTGCATTACAACCACCCCACAACTTCTCTAATAGCCAGATTTTCCTAGAAAAAAGTTTTCGTACAATCTATCAGGTTCTAAGTGGAGTTCGCTCTTCTAGAGAAGGCATCCTCTTCTCACCATCCGAAGTAACAGGATCAGAGATTTCCTTGTCCTTTGTTGCCTCACATACTTAATATGATTTCTCCTCCGGTTTCTTAAAACTGTTTAATGTTGGGCGCCATTCATTTGTAAATTTCAATTGATAAAATGTCCATTGTGAGATATTACAAAACATAATCCCTTCGACTCCACTCTGCTTTGTATGAAAACCAAAAAATAAAATTTTCCATATCTTTCGCCAAGAAACCCCTGTGCCGCATTTGAGAGCAGAACGTAATGAAAAATCATTTGGTACACAGGCACAACAAAAAAATGAAAAACGAGTACTAAACCAAAAACTCCTAGCCAAACCTCTCGCTCCTGCCCACCGCCATCCCAGCCCAGCTACATATTCAAGATTTATTTCATAACGCAAGCAGGCTCTCCTCTCGCTAGACGCAAACGTAAAAAACAATCTCAGTCTTGCTGTTGTTGTTGTTGCTTTTGCCAATTGGAAAACATTTCCCATGCGTTGGCAAACGTCATAAAGTCTGCAGTAAGCGCATCTTTAGCGCTTTGAAACACAAACGCACTTGAACCGGATTGTCTCACATTTCAGGGCGCGCTCTTTTCAGCCATATGATCACTTGCAATCGTTTCGATTTCCACACCACACCACTTCATCCCAACCCCTCCGGTCAGAGAGTCTTGCTAACCCAATCATTGATTGTTTTTATTCCTCTTTCTTTTCGGTTTTGATTCTTCTTGCTTTTCATTCTCATTATTGGCATAATGTGTGAGCTTTTCATACCTTTCGTTTGGTTATGATTTGGGAGCAGCTTCTGTCTACGTACCTTCAGTTTGTTCGGTTGTTGTTGGTGTTGTTGTTTTTTTATTTTGTCTGTCACGCATGCGTGAAAAAGACGTTGAACGCGCGCATGCGCTCAATCTTGTTTTGAGTGACCAAACGCACAAAGTCAAGAAGCAGCAGCCGTCAACTGTAGCAGCAGTAGCTGCTTAGGAGGTTGTGCGTTCATTTTGCCACTTACTGCGCATGCGTGCGTGCGCGTCCATGTGTCCGTGTGTGTGCGCATTATGTGCGAGAGTGCCAAGAATAAAGCTTCATTATTTAAGAGCTGAACATTGCTAAAGGAGGAATAAGGCATAAACATAGTGAGCAAAAAAAACAAAAACGGGGAAGGAAACCCAACTGCTATATTACATAAAAAGTAATTTTGTCGAAGGGTCATTAAAAACCAACATATGATTACAATGGGTACAGGAAGGAGGTCAACTTCAATTGGAGCCAACTGGGAGCAAATGAAGACTTCAGGGTAGAACAAAGAAGCTAATAGCAACTGCTTTTCATACTTTATAAAATTTCAGGGTATATCTTTGATAGTCATAGACAGAAGGTAGGGGCCTTCAGTCTGTCAGTTCATCACAAACGAATAAAAAATGGAGGTCTATCTTTGATCCTCGTGTACGGAATTTAGAGGTCTTAAGCTTCCTAGTAGTTCGTCGTGAGTGTAACCCTCTACACTCCTTAAGGTGGTTTCTTAAACCGACTTCCTATGTACAGAAGAAGCAAAACTCTAATAGTTCTATCTTCACAGGATAATGAGACCTAACACATGGCTATTTATTAGGTCTCCTTGCCCATTGAAGATAGAACTATCAGAGTTCTAGACGAAAAATGGAAGACTATCAAAAACCTCGTAAGGAAGAACCAAAATTGTAATGTTGTCTGTTCTGCAAAAAGATGAGACCAAATAGATCTAGGCTAACGACCAGTATAAATGGTTTCCATAAAACCTTCTGCTACCTTGGGTGTAGACAAAGTAAGCATAAACTCCTAAAGGAAGTAGTAGTAGTAGTTCGTCGTAAGTGTAATCCCCCACCCTCAGAACATAACTCTGATAGATTTCCTATCTAAAATCGAGATCATTCCAAAAGTCAAATGCCTTCCTCATAGCCAATCAATTTAGAGATCACCCAGATCATATGAATCAAGAACAGTTTTTTGTCGACTTTCGAAACCTCTCCAAGACGAAAAACCTCCTAAGGAAGAACCAGAATTTTAATGTTGTCTGGTTTGAAGGAAGATGAGACCTAATAGATCTAGGCTAACGACCAGTATAAATGGTTTCCATAAAACCATCTGAGTTAACTTGGGAGTATTCAAATTAAGCATAAACTCCTAAAGGAACTTGTAGTAGTAGTTCATCGTAAGTGTAATCCTCTACCATCCTTAAGGTGGTTTCGCCTTCCTAGATAAAAATGAAACAGAACTCTAATAGATTTCCTACTTAAAACCCAGTTCAATCCAAAAGTCCAATGCTTTCCTCCCTTAAAAACAATTTAGATACGAAGCAGATCATAAGGGCGAAGAACAGTCTTCTGTCGACTTTTGAAATCTCTCCAAGACGAAAAACTATCTAAAACCTTCTAAGGAAGAGTCAGAATTGTAGTGGTGTCTGGTTTGAAGATGAGACCTAGTGCATAGATCTTCATGAATTCAGAGGAGAAACTTCTGAGCTAACGACCAGTAAAACCTTCTGAACTACCTTGGAGGTAGTCAAATTAAGCATAAAAAGTAAGATGACCATCCTTTCATATTCTGAACCATATAAAGAAGTCATCAATTGTCAGCAATGCATTCACATCTTCAAAGTAGAAGAATAAATCCAAAGATTAAGATTTAAGATGACCTTCATTCCTATGAAAGAACCAGAATTGTAATACTGTTTGGTTTGTAGAAAGGTGAGACCTAGTAAATAGATCTTCATGAATTCAGAGGGAAAACTTCTAGGCTGACAACCAATATAAATGGTTTCCATAAAAGCTTCTGAACCAACCTGGGGGGTAGTCAAATTAAGCATAAACTGCATAGAGGAAGACAACATTCCTTTAATATTCTGAAGCCTATCTGCTGCCATATAAAGAGCTGTCATCTACGATCGTTCCGATTTTTTGGAAGAAGTTGAAAATTTGTATTCAATGCATTCACCTCTTTTAAGGAGAATAAGACATCCAAAGATCACAACTAAAGAAGAGGGAGGACTGCAAGATGACCTTCATTCCAGCTCCGAAATCGTTCCGATTGTATGAGAGAAGGCAGCTGAAATGGTGTCTTCAATCCATTCACTCATTTAAAGTTGAAGAAGACATCCAAAAACCATAAATAAAGAAGAGGGAGATCTGTAAGATGATCATCATTCCATTGATCTGTAAGATAGACTTCATTCCTGCGCAAGTGGCAGCTCGACAATCGTTCCGATTGTATGAACGAAGGCAGCTGAAAATTGTCTCCAAAGAATTGGCTCTATAAACTAGAAGTAGACATCCAAAGACCACAACTAAAGAAGAGAAAGATCTGCGAAATGACTTTAATTCTATTGATCTGTAGGATAGCCTTCATTCCTGAACAAGTAGCAGCTCCGAAATCGGTCCGATTGTATGAAAGAAGATAGCTGAAGAATTGTTTTTAATATATTCACTCCTTTAAAATAGAAGAATACATCCAAAGACCTCAACTAAAGAAGAGGAAGATCTGTAAGTTGATCTTCATTCTATTGATCTGTAAGATGGTCTTCATTCCTGAGCAAGTGGCAGTTCCAATCGTTCCGATTGTATGGAAGAATACAAGTGAAAAATTGTCATCAATCCATTCACCCCTTTAAAGTAGAAGAAGTCATCCAAAAATCATAAATAAGGATGAGGGAGATCTGTTAGAAGACATTCACTCTATTGACCTGTAAGATAGCCTTCATCGCTGAGCAAATAGCAGCTCTAAAACGTTCCGATTATATAAAAGATGACAGCTGAAGAATTGTCTGCAATGCATTCACTTATTTAAAGTAGAAGAAGTCATCCAAAAATCATAAATAAGGAAGAGGGAGATCTGTTAGATGACCTTTACTCTATTGATCAGTAAGATAGCCTTCATCGCTGCGCAAATAGGAGCTCTAAAACGTTCCGATTATATGAAAGATGACAGCTGAAGAATTGTCTTCAATGCATTCACTTCTTTAAAGTAGAAGAAGTCATCCAAAAATCATAAATAAGGAAGAAGGAGATCTGTTAGATGACCTCTTCTCTATTGATCTGTAAGATAGCCTTCATTCTTGAGCAAGTGGCAGCTCCACAATCGTTCCGATTGTATGAAAGAAGACAGTTAAATAGTTCATTTCAATGCATTCACTCCTTGAAAGTAGAAGAATATATCAAAAGACCACAACTAAAGAAGATGGAGATGTAAGATGACCTTTTTTCCATTGATCTGTAAGATAGCCTTCATACCTGCGTAAGTGCCAGTATGAAAAAAGACAGCAGAATAGATGCCTTCAATGCATTCCCGATTGTATGAAAGAAGACAGCAGAATATGTGTATTCAATGCATTCATCCCTTTTTAGTAGAAGAAGACATCCAAAGACCACAACTAAAGAGAAGAGAGATTTGTAAGATTAAGTTAGAGATAGAAGAAAGATTGGATTCTTTTACGAAATAGAAAATGAAAGTCCTTCCCTTCCATCGAGGACTTTCATTCCATAGAGGATTTTTCAAAGATTAAGTTACAGACAGGGGAAACACAGGTTTGTTTAAGAAAGAGAAAATCTCAGAAGTATTTTCCAGTGTGGAAGAATAAGGTCTCAGTATGAGTCTTAATTCCTACTAAGACAAACTCTGCAATGAACTTCTATGCAAAATATGTATATATCTTTAGAGATCATCAACAATAGTAAAGAAAGCATACCTAGAATATCAGGATACCTATCAATACAATTATGTAAAAAGAAGACCTAAGCCCAAACTGGATGCTAAGTATAGAATATGGAAATCATAGAGAATCATGGAGGCCTTCTTCTATACCTAAGGTGTCAACTTCTGGTGATCTAGAGATTTTACTTTATACATTAAGGTTCTGGCTTCTTTAAACATGGTGATCCCTGAGGTCCACTATTCCAGAAATGACCAGAGAGAGGTCTTCTTTCAAAAGACAGGTGATCAAATCTATTATATTCCTCCATATATAGGTCAAATTCAACGAAGACTTCTTCTTCTTTCTCAGTATAGGAACCTACTTTAATGATTTTTAAAGTCGTCTACCAAACAAAAAGTGTATAAGTATAGAAGATGGAAACCATCGAGACATTACGGTCTTATCTCCATTAAATATGGCGTTCCTTGAGGTCCACTATTCTAAAAAACGACCAGAGAGAAGCTTTCTTTCAAAAGACAGGTGATTAAATCTATTATCTTCCACCACATACAGGTCAACTTCAACGACGATTTCTTCTTTCTCAATATAGGAACCTACTTTAAATATTTTCTCAAGTCGTCTACCAAACAAAAAGTATCAAATCCTATCTGTTTCCCCACAGAATATGTAGTCAGATCTCCAGACATATTGTGCTTTAAAAGAAGTCCTAGTTCTTTTAACCTAAAAGTGGTCGCAGATATATCTAAAGCCAAACAAGGATGGAAGGATGGAATTCATCGAGTCTTTATACAGAAAAGAAAGACCAATATATATATTTGAAATACATATGTCGAAAGTACCCTTCCACATGAGGATGTTACTTTTATAGGTCACAATCTACAATTTAAGATTAAGGCATTAACTTTATCCCTAATGGCGAGAGGAAAGTATATTATGGTCTACATTACAGAATAAGCGGACTCTCCTAGTAGTCTTCCTATACTTAAGACTAAGATAATCTTTTCTACCCTCCAGTACCCTCTCAGAAGAACAAAGAACCGCCCGAGAGGTTTCTTCCTGTTTCGAATTCAAAAAGAAGAAGCTCGCCATATCCATTAAGTCAAATCACTGCTCTTTTTATAGCGAAACCCCAACAAAAAATTGCTCGACAACCACAAACATGGTAAATCTTAATCATGGCTAATTAATGACACCGAAAAACACACTCTCGGAAGCACATCATCTGTGACATCTTCTTAATTGGAATTAGCACACGAAAATCCAAGCCAATCAAAAGTGGATGCATGCAGCAGCAGCAGCTGCTTCTGTTGCTAACAATTTTTGATAGATTTCGCCAGTTTTGCAACAAAGTCTTAACATTTGCCTGGAGAACCGTGAGTGAGTGTCAGTTACTCACAGCGTATAAACGCCTTGAAGAAATTAAGCGAAACCGAGGCATTTTACACTCGGCATGTGGTGTAATTTTTTGTGGTTGGCTGAAAAAAACACATCTTCCGACAACGCACGACATGCATTTTGGGGGCACAAAAAAACTCAACTCGTTGAGATGATGTCCATGGCGGCCATGATTTGGAACGAATTGCGTTATGATGTGATTTACATGCATCACTGCCATGGGTGGACTGTTGTTTGGGTTGTGGAAACGAAAAAAAAAAACAAAGGAGACACAAACACCACAGAACATGTACCAAACATGCAACATTTAGCAAGAGTCGAGAACTGTTTAATGTTGCATGGGGTCTTAGTTGACATGGGCAGCGGAAAGCACTACTTGGGTACCAGAAGGCAGCCATAAAGATGTCCTTATATATTACATTAGACACTATGCCATGCCTTACAGAAGAGAAAGTGAGAAGGATTTAGTTACATCTAGAAGTTAACATATAGAAGTTGGCTCACGAGGTTTACTTTCATAAAGCAGTATGTCTTTCTTCATATAGGAGCCAATTTAGGCCATTATTTGAAGACGCCTCCCCTATTCTCTCTGTGAGCCATTTAACATTTTAAATTTGTACTACCGATTACTTTGACTTTGAAAGGTAGAATAATTTTCATTTTTATTTTTATTTTCAGGTTTATGTTTGAAATTTGCAAAATGGGACGCTATACGCTCCAACAAAATAATTAATAAATTTAAACTTATTTTATTATTATTTTTTAGGGGGACAATTGTTGTTAATGCTAAACTAATACAGTTAGAGGCATGCAATTTAGAGTATTTTTAACTGATACTCTTCTGTTTCATTTGATACCAATATTGCCTTTGTACCGCCAGCAAAAGTACAAAAATAAATTATTAAAACATCTATATCCTTTGGAAATTAATAGTGTTGTAAAAAGGAGTAAAGATCACCAAATGGAAAATTGAATATACAGCTTTTCTACATATGATCTCTAGTTTGTGTATATGGCCTTGTTCTGGTCCAAAAATTACTGACGCACGCTGTAATAAGATATAAAGCTAAAAGACGCCTTTAAAGGTCTTTTTTAAATACTTATCCTTGAAGAAGATATAGGCCTTTAATGTCCTTGTAAGAATGAAATCTTTAATACAGCAGAAATTCTTTAAAAAATAACCTGATTAATGTAAACTTCTATGTAGCTACTTTTAGTTATCTAACAATTATGTTCGTAAGAAGATTACTTCTGAATTCGTCTCGCATGAGGAACATGGAATGACTTCTTTAATATGTCCTTGTATAGAGATGATTTTAAGGTTCCAAAGTATATAGAAACGCTGCTACGAAGTCTTTCGCATAAATGGAAGCCGTCCCTAATGTCCTTAAAAGTCAACTTGAAAACTCCACTTTAGAGTAGATCTGAAATCACTTTTCATTTATAGAAGACGACCTGAAAATAAATGTTCTTAATAGAAGATGACCAGATGTACTTATTTTATTAAATGAAGTCTTGCCTGACATTTATAGTTAGGTCACATCTGCAAATAAACTGTCTTATTCTTTACATAAGTCTAACTCAATGGGATTTGATCTAAAAACTTATTCTTTATAGCATATAATTTTAAATATATCTATATTTATAAAAGAGAATGCCGTCCGTGTGAACACGCAAAACTTTATAACGGATCGTCTGATTTTCACGATTTTGGGCTTGATGAATTCGTGTTGGCCCAAGGAAGGACATAGGATGTAGGACAATTTCCAGAAAAATATAAAATCCGGGAAGATTTTAACGAAAATTTTACTGTTTTTTTGTGAGTTTAATTGGAACCTATATATTACAAACCACGATAATATCAATATGATAAGATCAATATGAAACCTGATTTTAATTTTACCATTTGTATTTTGCCTGGCGAAGCGGGCGGGGTTCAGCTAGTTTCTTTATAGATGGCGACCTAAAAACTCTTTTTCTCAATAGAAAGTGACCTTTATGGTGTTCTTCTTTTTAGAGGCGACCTTAAAGACTTTCATTATTTATTTAAGACTTTTATTCTCAATAGAAAGTCGCCTATGGAGGCGACTTTACACAAATCTTTTTTATAGGAAACGATCTTCAATCTGTTTTCATTTTTAAAAGGAAAAACTCCCAAATTTCCTGCGCCCAAATCTCAACTTTACTGATTGAATTTTGCACAGAACATTCCTATTAAGCATATTCTGAAAGATTTTGCCAATATCTCGATTAATTTTATCTGCGGATGCATTTAAAGTTCATAATTGCCAAAATAGTTGCAAAGTTCATCATAAGAGATGTTATTTTATTGGGATGTATCTCGGAAACCATGTACCTTATTGAAATTTCGTTTAGTTCATAGAAAATAGGAGCTCCTGAGATGTTCTTTTGCATTTAAAAAAAGTGTAATTACGTTTATGCTTTCCTTTTCAGACAGAGGTTGTATTTATTCAGTATTGGTAATTTTCCACAGTATAAAACTATATTCGCGAGGCCGACCGATGCATCGGCATTTACAAATATTGTTAAACTATCGTCTTATTTATTCATTTTAAAACGAATATTGTGCTTATAGCTGCAAACATCGATTTTATTACTGAAATGGTAAAACCTTCTAAGCCAAAAATGAAGCAATACTTTCTTCATTGTTCTCTGTTAATGTATTTAGGAAAATTTATTTAAAGCATACTTTAGGGATGTAAGGTTTAATGGCGGACCACTAAATGAAAATATTGGGTTGATATTAATCTTAAGTTAAGTATAAAGCTACTAGCCGTGTGTCATCAATTAAAAAATGTTTGTAAAAAATTTCGAAAATCGTAAAAAACTAAAAATTTTATTTGGGCGTGGCAAATGAATTCACTGGCAACGATTTATGACGTTTTTTCGTTTTAACTTACATGGGAGGTCGGCATGGTCGTGGGCGGATTTAAACAAAAAAATTTTTTTGATCTAATTTGACGATATAAAGGATGTGTGTATGTTTCAAGGTCCTAGCTCTATTCCTTCTAATTTTTGCCGCAGCTTGTATGAAAATATTCCACTGTGCGACCTAAAAACTCTTCATCTCTTCGTCTTCTACTTTATAAAGACGACCTTAACTATCTTTTTATGACCTGAAAAGTATTCGATGAAAATTCATCATCTCGATAGAAGGAGACGTCCTTTATAAGAAGAAGTTCTTTATAAATGCGACTTTAAAGGCCTCCTTATTTATAGACGCGACCTTTATTGTCTACTTTATAGTCTAGACCGAGTCAATGGACTTCTCTTTTGGTAGGAGATGATCTTAAATCCATTTTGAATTTAGAAGACAACCTTAAAACTATTCATCTTTATAGAAGGCAACCTCAAAACTCCTTTCCTCTATATATGGCGACCTCAATGATCCCCCCATTCTTAGGAGACTATCTCAATGTTCCTATATTTAATAGGTCTTCTGATTAATCTATTTTTCTTTTGAGAAGGCGGCCTGAAAACTCTTCTTCTATATATAAGGAAACCTTAATGGGCTTCTTCTTTATAAAGGCTACTTTAAAGGCCTTCTTATTTATAGAGGCGATCTTTATTGTCCACTTTATAGGCTAGACTGCCTCAATGAACTTCTCTTTAGTAAAAGATGATCTTAAATCTATTTTGAATTTATAAGACAACATAAAAACTTTATAGAAGGCAGCCTGAAAACCCTTTTTCTCTATATAAGGCCACCTCAATGGTCTTCCTATTCTTAGGAGACTATATCAATATTTAGTAGATCTTCTGCTTAAAAAATATTTTTCGTCTATGTTGGGGACGATCTTTAATCTATTTTTCTTTTTAGAAGGTGGACTGAAAACTCTTCTTTTCTATAGAAGGAGACCCTAACATTTATCTTCTTTAAAATACGACTTTAACGTCCTTTTTATTTAGAGAGCCGACCTTTATTATACATTTTATAGAAGACTGCCTCACTGGACTTCTCTTTAGCAGGAGATGATCTTAAATATATTTTGCATTTTAGAAGATGTCTTTCAAACTAATCATCTTTATAGAAGACAACCTGAAACTCGGCAACTATGACGATTTCAATGATTTTCCTATTCTTAGGAGACGATGCTACTAAATTTAGTTGATCTTCTGCTTAAATATCTTTTTCACCTTTATAGGAGAAGATCTTTAATCTATTTTAGTTCGATCTTAAATATATATATATTTATAAATATCTTCCTATTCTTAGGAGACTATACTAATATTTTATAGTATATTCTGTTTAAAAATCTTTATTGGAGACGATCTATAGATTATATTTCTTTTTAGAAGGCAATCTCACAACTAATATTTTCTATAGAGAGATCTTAAAATTTCCTTCTTTATAAATACGACTTTATCGGGCTTCTTATTTATAGAGGCGACCTTTATTGTCTACTTTATAGAAGGCAACCTGAAAACTCGTTTTCTCTATATATGGCGATCTCAATAGTCTTCCTATTCTTAGGAGACGATCTCAATGCTCTTATATTTAATAGATCTTCTGCTTAAAAATATTTTTCATCTTTATAGGAGAAGATCTTTAATCTATTTTAGTTTTTAGAAGGTGACCACAAAACTCATCTTTCCTATAGAAGGAGACCCTAAAATTTTTCTTCTTTAAAATGCGACTTTAACGTCCTTTTTATTTATAGATGTGACCTTTATTGTCTATTTTATACAAGACAGCCTCAGTGGACTTGTCTTTACTAGGAGATGATCTTAAATCTATTTTTTATTTTCGAAAGTCTGAAAACTCCTTTTCTCTATATAAGACGATCTCAACCTTGGTTGCATTTGAAATTTGCATGTCAAACTAAAATGTCTTCTTCTCCCAATATTAAATCTTCCCCTCCAATTCTCTCAATTCCACTGCTACTACCTGCAGTAGGGTGACCAAAAGATAAAACAAATATTACAAAAAATATGACTTCTTTTAAGATTAACCACAAGAATTAAGACTAGCCAGTTGGCCAGCCAGCTGTGGCTCGACGAAGGGAGGGGAGAGGGTACAGCCAAGAAGCGTTTTATGGTTTCGTGTCAGTTTAGTAATGATTTGTTTTCAATTATCAATTTAATGTTTTTCCCCTCGACTGCCTCTGTGTCACGCTGCTCCCAGACAGACAGATGAACGAACGGACAGACAGACAGGCATCTTTACATACATCTCTTTTTATTGAGGTGACTTTATAAGATTGTTGCTAATAGTGGCCAAGTGCTGTGGCAGGCACTAACTCTTGTTGTGTTAGTTGTTGGTGTGTTGTGCTGGGGTTTGTTGTTGTTGTTGTCATTTAACTTAAGTTTTACGTTTTTAAATTGCCATTGAATTAATTGGTGTTGATGTTTGATAAGAGCCGTAAACACAAATGACAGTTTGCATGCCCCTTTGATGATGTCGTTGATGATGATGTTGCCGTGGCCGTTGTCGTTGTCGTTGTCGTTGTCGTTGCCTTGGCCGTGTGGCTGCCGGGGATTGCAGCAATTGTTGGCGGTAATGTTATGTGGTTGTTGTTGCCACATTTTGTAGTTTTTTTTGCAGTTGTAACGATAATAATTGATTTTTTAAGGCTTTAATTGCTCTGGCAGACAGCCCAAGTGCTCCGAGTGTCCGTCCATCCGGCTGTCCGTTCGTCCGTCCGTCCGCCTGTTCGGACATGCAACAAATATGTTAGCCAGCAACATCTATAAATAAATTCCTACGTCCATATGGACGGACATTTCGTATTAGTGCGTTTCATTATTAAAGTGAATACTTGATTGATGTCATTTGCTTGCATATTATACATGTATGATTTATAACATGATCTAAAAACGAAACGAAAAACCATGCATGTTCATTATCATCGTTCACAGACCACGACATCCACATCTCTGTAACTGTGGCTCTGAGGCTGAGGCTGAGGCAAGAAATGACCACTTCCACAGAAAGGAAGTGGCCGATGATATGATAGATTTTTTCTTTTAATGAATTGACAAACAAATTGAAATAGAAATGCTGTATGCAAACAAATGGTAAATGGTAACCAAACCACAAAACCGCGCTACGCGCTCAAAAAAGGTCAATAAACTTTTGTTCGAAGGACATAATCCGTAGTAAACAGAGAGTGTTAAACTGGAGTTCAAATTATCGCATTCAGTAGAGGTAAGAAGAATTCTTGTATGGATTGTTTACAGTACAGGAGAAGTTGACCCCACAGATCTTCTTCATTATAGAAGAAAATATTTTAACATCTCACAGGACATTTAATAAGGGACTGAAAATAAAGAAGGTATTTAAATTTTTGTTATCACTAATGAAGAATAGAAGAAAAATAACGATCATCGCACATCATATAGAACTAAAAGACGTTTTTGAATATCTGTGATAAGAGCCTTTATCCCTAAAGGAGAAATAGGCCTTTAATGTCCTCATGAGAAGGAAAATCGTTAAAATAACATGGAGAATATCCAGGCTCCCTTTTATAAAGATGAATAGTTTTTAGGTCGTCTTCTAAAATGAAAAGTAGATTTAAGTTCATCTCCTACTAAAGTGAAGTCCATTGAGGCAGTCTTTTATAAGAGCATTGAGTCAGTCTCCTAAGAATAGGACGACCAATGAGGTCGTATTATATAGAAAAAATGAGTTGCCAGGTTCTCTTCCATAAAGATGACTAGTTCTTTGATCGTTTTCTAAAATGAAAAATAGATTTAAGTTCATCTCCTACTAAAGAGAAGTCAATTGAGGCAGTCTTTATTAAATATAAGAGTATTGAGCAAGTCTCCTAAGAATAGGAAGACCATATTATATAGATAAATTGAGTTTTCAGGTTCCCTTCTATAAAGATGCATAGTTTTTAGGTCGTCTTCTAAAATGAAAAATATATTTAAGATCATCTCCTACTAAGGAGACAGTCTTCTATAAAGCAGACAATAAAGGTAATCTCTTCTTATAAGAAGGCCGTTATCGCCTTTATAAAGAAGAAGCTATTAAGAGAAAAAAGTTTTCAGGTCGCCTTTTTTTAACAAAGAATACTTTACAGGTCATAAAGAAAAGACGAAAAAGCTAAAAAGAGAAATATATTTAAGATCGTCTCCTATAAGAAGGTTTTCAAATCAAAGATCTGTATAAAAATAAAACAATTAAGATCGCCTCCATAAAGAAAAAGACCACAAATGTCACTTTCTAATGAGAATAAGAGTTTTTAGGTCGCCATCTATATAGAAATATATTTAATATTGTATACTATAAGAAGTACATCTGGTCACCTTTTATTAAGAACATTTATTTACAGTTAGACTACCTGTAAAAAATCTATAAATACAAATTAATTTAAGATTGTCCCTTTTGAGGACATTAAGGTCGCTTTCGATTGACCTACCTATGACTACCTATGAGCGTTTATATATATAGAAGATGCGACCTTAAAATCCTCAGTATACAAGCACATATAAGGTCATTTCATGTTCTCCATGAAAGACGAATTCAGAAGTAATCTTCTTACGAACAGAATTGTTAGGTAACTACAAGCTATACTTTTTTAACGTTGCAATTCATAAGAACCCTATTATATACAAAGAGATCATCTCATAGATTATCTTAGAAGAATACTTTTAAGATCTCCTTCTATTAGACAGATATCCTTCTTTTAAGATCCGCTTCCATATGGGAAAAGTCCCTTAAAGTTCATATTGTGGGAATTCACAATATGACCTTAGTTTGCCTTTCGTAAAGACTAAGTTCTGGCTCCCCTAAGGTAGAAGACGATTAAGAAGACTCCTAACATCGGCCTCCTTCTATAAAGATCATCCTTCTATAAAGGGAGTAAGACAATTTAAGGTCAACTCATATTAAGAAAAATATTTTTTAAATCGTCTTCTGCAAAGAAATGTACGATATAGGAGGAGAGATCATCTCATATAAAATAATACTTTTAAGATCAACTTCTATAAGACAGAATATCTTGAAGATGACCTACTGTTATGATCGTTCTTCATATAAAAGTAGTCCCTTAAAATTTCATTCCCTAAAAATGAAGACCATATTTTCACCTTTCATAAAGAACCAATACTGCGAGTTCATATTCTCACATTATATAGAAAAACCTTTTTATACAGCAGGAGATCGTCTCATATAAAAATAATACTTTTAAGATTACCATCTAAAAGTTAGACGACCATTAGATAGGCATCTGTTAAGAGCAATTTTAATAAAATAACAAAATATCTTTAAATTCACTGTCTCTAAATATAAATCATTTTAATGTCATCTTCAATATATATGAAGATCTTAAAATTCTACTTTTGCAGTGATGACAATTTTTATAAATAATACTAATTTTATGAGTATCGACTGTTTAAAAATGTTTTGCATTCTTATAGGAGACGATCTTTAATATATTTTTCTTTTTACAAGGCGACGTGAAAACTATTCTTCTCTATAGAAGATGACCTTAATACTCTTCTTCTTTAACAGCCGTATTTTTTATGGATGCGACATTTGTTGTCTACTTTTCTAGGAGATGATTTTAAATATATTTTCATTTGAGAAGACGTCCTAAAAACTATTCATATTTATAGAAGGCAAACTGAAACTATTTTTCTCTATATATGGCGACCTCAGTGGTCTTCCTATTCTTAGTATACAATCTCTATGCTCTTATATTTAATAGATCTTCTGCTTAAAAATCTTTTTTCTTATAAAGACAAAAAAGATTTTTAATCTATTTTTCTTTTTAGAAGGCGAAGTGAAAACTTTTCTTCTCTATAGAAGATGACGTTAATAATCAGCGTGGGGGTCGTGGGTTCGATTCCCACCAGAAGCTCTGGTCTGTCGCTGCAAATAACTAGCTACTATGGTCTTAGTCACTCCGGCTCAAGCCCTGGACCCAAAATTAGAATATAAATTTACTTTGTATTGTAATTCATAATAAACAAATAAATAAAAATAAGTCTCTTTAATATATCTTATATTTAAAATCTTCTTCTTTATAGGAGACGATCTAAAAAAAATTTCATTTTAGAAGGCCACCTGGAAACTCTTCTATCTCTATAAATTACGGTAATACAATACTACGACACCTCTTAATATTTGTCCAATTTTCAGCCCACGTTACCTCGCTCTTCCCCAGAATATGTATTCATCAATCAACACTTTAAGTCTTTTATCTAAATCTTTCACAATCTCGGCGATAGAAAATATATAAAATTTGTTTAAATTAATAAAAAAGTAAATTCAATTTGAATATCGCGCACAAACACTATAGCCATGCAGCACAGCAGTGTGCTCTCAATATGCCAACTGCTGATTTTGATATAAAAAATTTAATTTATGAGATTTTGTCTCGGCCCGATAAGATAACACGAAGAGTACAACAAAGAAATGTGTTACGCTGCAAAACCCCAACAATATTGGCCAATAACAAGGAACGAACGAACAACAACATGTAATAGTTGTCAACATCATAGAACAACAATTAACAATGAATGGCAAGGAATTGGAGAATGCAACAGCGAAAAGCGCAGAGCAAACACTACCGAAACAGTGGCTGGCCGAAAGGCAAAACAGACCTTCCCTCGCCTCTGCCTCTCGCTCGATTGATTTTGCAGGAGACACGCACGCATGCAGCCATGCTCCGGCCAATGTTTATTTTCAAATAACATTAAAATCTATATATTTATTGATTAATCAAATATTAACATTATTTTTTAACGCCCATACAAACAACATTCGGTATTCGTAACATTTGGTTTTGGTTTCCTTTTTTCGTTTTTTTTTGTGTACAAACGAAGAGACAACGATCGGAACAGAAATTCAATAACCCAGTGAAATATTTGGCAAGCGATAGCAGAAATTCTGAACGCTAGAATAGAAAAAAAATCTCAGAAAATCTAGCAAAAATCCTTCTATAAAAAATTACTTTCGGGTCATCCTCTAAGTGGAACAACTAGTTTAAGTTTGCCTGTAGAGTTGTAGAAGAGGACCTTAATGTTTACTTCTATATAAAAGAAGTCGATTTTTATCGTAGGTGGCCTTAAATCGCTCTTCTCTAGATTAGTTTTCTTAACGTTTTCTTCTAAATTAGTTTTTGTTTTCTTAAATGAAGACGTCGTTATTTACCCCTCTTTTTTAAAATATAGAGGAATAACTCAAAATAAGGAAATCTTACAAATCTTAGAGGGTTTCTTCTTTATAAAAACTTTATGTTATACTCACATAGATTGGAGTATAGATGTTCAGAGGAGATTATCTTATAAAAACGAAGGATATAATTATAAATAATATAAATGTCTTCGTCTTTATGAGAGACTTCCTATAAAGGTCTTCTTGGTTTAGAATCCAA
Organism: Polietes domitor; assembly: GCA_947397865.1. Classification (NCBI taxonomy): domain Eukaryota; kingdom Metazoa; phylum Arthropoda; class Insecta; order Diptera; family Muscidae; genus Polietes; species Polietes domitor. The sequence goes on along the minus strand of OX377620.1, from coordinate 179,951,587 downwards.
CTTTAGATGTCTTATTCTTTATACTATGAGGCCATCATTAAAAAGAAATTCTTACAAGTCTTACCTATATTGAAGGCACCTTAGAGGATTTCTTCTTTACAAAAGCAAATTTAATGGTATACTCGTATAGAACTACTAGAATTTAATCTCGGGCCTTAAGGAGATCTAATTATAGATTAAATAAGATCAACATAAATGTATTCATCTTTATGAGTGACATCTTATAAAGGTCTTATTTGCTTAGAAGTCAAATCTGGACACCTTATTCTGTCAGAAGGCTTTAAAATATCCTTTTTCTTCTTTAATGAGGGAAATGTCAAAAGCCTTCTTGTTTATATGATGAGGTCTTAAATATAGTTTCTTTTTATGTCCTTAGAAGTCGACTTGAAAACTCCACTTTAGAGGAGACGATCTTAAATCAATTTTTCTTTATCGAAGTCGAACTGAATATACTTGTTGTGGCCAAATTTTCTTCTTACAAAAGGTCTTCAACATTAAAAATCTTCTTTCTTTACAAGATTTAAGAAGGAAATCTTAATGGACTTGTTTTAAATAGATATTCTACGTTAAAGATCTTCTTCTTATTCTTGAAAGGAGGCTGTCTGACCTGCAAACCCTTACCTTTAGGATGCGACCTTAATTGCCTCATTCTTTATAGAAGAAATTTAAGATATTTTTCTTCTAAATAGTTTTAAATAGTTATTCTACGTTAAAGATCTTCCTCTTTGGAGGAGGCTGCCTGAACTGTAAACTCTTCTCCTTTATAGATGTCTCATTCGTTATAGAAGACTAACTTAATGAGATTTTCTTTCTGCTTTATAGTACAATATTAAATATATTTCTTTATAGATGGCAACTCTTGTTCTCAATTGAAAGTGACCTTTGTGGCATTTTTCTTTATAGTTGTGACCTTTATTGTTTTCTTCTTTATACAGTTCTTTTATTTAAAATCTTCTTTATGGAAGACAATCTTAAATCATTTTTTCTTTTAAGAAGGAGACCTGAAAACTTTTCTTTTCTTTAACAGCTTTCTTCTTTATAAAGCCGACCTTAGATGTCTTTTTCTCTACGACCTGAAAATTCATATAGAAGGAAACCTTAATGGTTTTCTTCTTTAACGGCTTTTAGAGACGACCTTTATTGTCTACTTTATATAAGACTGCCTTAATGAACTTCTCTTTAGTAGGAGATGATCTTAATTCTATTTTACATTTTAACAGACAACCTAAAAACTATTCATCTTAATAAAAGGAAACCTGCAAATTATTTTTCTCTATATATTTAATAGATCTTCAGCATAAAAACCTTGTTCTTCTTTATAGGATACCATCTATTTTTTTTCTTCTTAGAAAGCGAACTGACAACTCTTATTCTCTTTAACAACCTTCTTCTTTATAAAGGCGACCTTAATTGTCTGTCTTGTCTTAATTGTTATAAAAGGCGACCTGAAAACTCTTCTTCTCTATTGAAGGAGACCTTAATGGTTTTCTTCTTTATAAAGGCGACTTTAACGGCCTTTATTATCTACTTTATTGAAGACTGCCTCAATGGACTTCTCTTTAGTAGGAGATGATCATAAAACTATTTTTCATTTTAAAAGCCAGAAACTATTCATTTTTATAGAAGGGACCCTGAAAATTAATTTTCTCTTCATAAAGTGACCACAGTGGGGTTCCTATTCTTAGGAGACTACATCAATGCTCTTATACTTAATAGATCTTCAGCTTAAAAATATTTTTCATCTTTATTGGAGAGGATCTATTTTTCTTTTCAGAAAATGGCATTAAAACTCTTCTTATTTATAAAGGCGACTTTAACAACCTTATTTATTATGGAGTCGGCTTTTATGTCTACTTCTTTATAGAAGGCTACCTCAATGTAATTCTTTTATAGAAGGCGACCTTAAAACTTTTCTTGTCTATAGAATGGTCTTCTTCATAAAGTCAAATGTAAAGGCATTTTTATTTGTAGAGGCGACCTTTATTTGTTACTTTATAGAAGACTGACTCAATGGACTTCTCTTAAGTAGTAGATGACCTTAAATCTATTGTTTATTTTAGAAGACGACGCCACCTTATGGAGAAAAAGAATTTTCAGGTTCCCTTCTATAAAGATGAATAGTTTATCTTTATAGAAGGGAACCTGAAAATTATTTTTCTACATAAGGCGACTTTTTATTTAATAGATCTTCTGCTGAAAAGTCTTAATCATCTTCATAGGAGACATTCTTTAATCTACTTTTCTTTTTAGAAATCGACGAAAACTCTTCTTCTCTATAGGAGATGACATTAATACTCTTCTTTAAAAAAACCGAAAAGCTATTCATCCTTATAGAAGGCAACCTGAAAACTATTTTTCTTTTCTCTATACAAGGCGACATCAATGGTCTTCCTATTCTCATTTAATAGATCTTCCACTCAAAAATCCTTTTCATCTTTATAGGAGACGCTTTTTAATCTGATTTTCATTAATCTTTCTTTCTCTGCAGAAGATAACCTTAATACTCTTCTTCTTAATAAATGTGACCTTAATGGCCTTCTTTTTTACCACCTCAAATCAATTTTTCTTTTGAGAAGACAACCTCAAATCTATATTTCATTTTAGAAAACGACCTGAAACATCTTTTTTTAAGGAAACTAACCTTAATGGTATTGCTATTTATAGAGGCGACCTTCATTGTCTTCTTCTTTATAGAAGACTAACTGAATGGGCTTCTCTTTAATAAAACTTCTATTTAAAAATCTTCTTTTTTATGGGATACGGTCCTTAACCTATTTTGCTTTTCAGAATACTATCATATACCTATTTTTCGTTTTAGAAGACGACCTGAAAAATATTCTTTTTTATAAAAGGCGACTTTTCGGCCTTTCCTCTTCTCTATATAAGGCTACATTAAAATTGTTAATCTTCATAAAAATCATCCATAAATGTATTCTTGTTTTTAAAATGTGACCTAAAGGCAGTTCTTTATTTTTATAAACGTTGAAGACTACATAGTCTATTTTCTGATGTTAAATATCATCGGCTGGATTAAAAGACTGGTCTAGTATCGAATATAGACGATTCGTTAAAACAATGCCAATTTAATGTAAATATGTTGGTTAATTTTAAATAACATGTGTGGAATAATCTATGCTAAAGAGTATAATTATGTTTGGCAAGTTTACAATCTAGGCTGTGGAACAAATTACCCATATATGTATTCTTGTTTTTAAATGGTGAATAAAAATAAATAATCTTCTAAATAATCTTCTTTATTTATAGTAGTCATTGAAGACTACAATCCTACAATAATTCTTATTTATGAGGCAACATTAGAGTGATTAATTTCTGAAGTATATCCTCTCCTATACAATAGCAATACTGTAGTGTTTTTCCCCTTCTATAAATTCAAGGTGGGTAGAATAACTTTCAATATCTTCATCTTGGAAGAATACTTTTAATGACACCCTCTTATTAGAAATGAACACTAGAGTATTCTCTTTATTATATTGTGTCTTCCTCGCATAAATTATCTAAGGTGTCTTCCATATGGAGGAACACTCAAAGTACACATTTCAATTCATCCTTTATATTTATAATGATCTGGCACAAATAAGGAAGAGATACAACCCGCTGAACTTCACTACTTCCTTTTGTATGGAAAAAGAAATCACTGAAAATCGCCTATTGTAGTGGCGTTTGATATATTCCATTCTTGAATTATCAAATGTATATACATATATTGTTTCCCGTAATTCTTATAAGGAGCATAGGGCGGCAATCACCATCTCTTTGATTTGCCATTCGCCTGATTTCGCTCCAACAGTGTCCTGTAGTTCTTATTTCTTGTTCGAGCTGCATTCTCCTTCATGAATTATCAAATGCCGCATCCTTTTATCCTTTGTCTTCCCCTTAAAAATGAAATAACTTCAGCATATCCTCTCTTCTATGGTCTTCTTCTGTTTTGAATATTGTCTCTTCCCTCGTCAAAAGTTTTGTTGGTCTAAGGATGTTTATCGCATTGAGAAAGACTTTAGGATATCACTTTATAGAAATGTCGCCTTGTCTTTGTTTGACTTGAGGTTTGTTGTCTGCTGTTGTTGTTGCTTTTGCCTGCTTTTGGTGTTGTTCGACATGTTGTTCTGGCTGCTTTGTTGTTGTCTGCCGTAACATTTTGATCTTTTTCCTTGTATTTTTTCAGTTTGTTGTTTGTTTTTGGAAAGTCCCCACTGCTGCTCGGGGTACATCGATCTTGTCATCTTAAGGCTATGTTGCAATAGTCTAGTTGTTGTTGTTATTTGGTTTATGAGGATTTCTCTAATTAGAACATGATTTTCTACATGTGCATAAAGGTGTTGCTTGCGGTGTTCGGCATGTTGTTGCTGTTCCTCTTGATGATATTGATGTTGTTCGGCGATGTTGTGTTTGTCTTGTGCCTGTCGCCTGTTTTAGCGTGTTTTCTGTTGTTGTTGTTGTTATTATTATGGTTCTTTTTTTGTATTCTTTGACTTTGTGGGTTCTGGGTTTTAATTAATGATGGTCTCTGCCGCTTTTTATGTTATTTTCCATAACATGGAAATTCGTTAAATTTGTCATACATTATTGTGTGCCAATGCCAGTGCAAGAGCGAGATCGAGTGCACGAATATCTTCTTATCCTGCCAACTTGAATATGCAAATTAGTTCCAGTGATAATGGCGATTGCTGGCCATGGCAACTGATAGAAGATAATATTCAAAAGTGCTACTTGAGTTTATTTTTTATTTCGTTTTTTTTTTCTAATCTCATAGAGGAATCTTCCAACAAAATGCAATATATTTTCCATAAGACAGATAAAGATTATCAGTTAACAGAAAATTTTAGCTAAATGTGTACATAGAATACCAGGAGATTAACTCAAGTTGTGTTCTCTACTGAATATGGAAAGATGAAGAGCTGTGACACTTTATTTATTTGAACACCATATTCTGGGAATAAAGGGAACCTAGATATATTGATCTATGTATGAAATGGTCTTATATAACATTGGCTTTTCAAGAGATCAGATTAAACCAATTGCAAACTACAAGGATTTGAATATATATTTGTCAACGGATATTCATTTTTTTGGAAATTCAAACGGCTACAAACTAATGGTCAATACAGAAGCAACGTATTTGCGATCTACAAAAGACTCTTCAAAATTTAAATCTAGTGAAATATCTTCAAACGATTATCATCCATCCGGAGAAAAGTCATACAAAAGAAGAATTGTTGAGGAATTTCTTGTCTTTCGTAAAATAATATTTCAATTCACTTTTTCCATATTGATGAAGTATTCTTTCATTGTGATGGCCATTCATATTTATTCGTTCATCGAAGAAGTTCTTCTCTTCGGTGAAGATATACTCCCTCATGTAGAATAATACTATAGCAGGGTTTCCTTCAATAAAAGTAGCCTCTACATTTATCCATCGGAATAGAATCCTTTTGTACAGACTATGGTCTTATTTATATGGAAGATTTTATATAGAAAATTATCTTATTAGTGTTCTATCATAACAAGGAAGATTTTAAAATCCACTTAAATAAAGGGTGTTTTTTATTGGGGTATAGAACTTTAAGTTGGCATCCCTTTTTTAACTGGCGGCCATTTTGTCAGCTGTCAAGTGATTAAAATTTAGTTTGGTTTGCCATTTCATCATGAACAGGTTGACAAAAGAACAACGCTTGCAAATCGTGCAAATTTATTTCGAAAGTAATGGTTCAGTTCGCGAAGTTCACCGCAAGCTCCGTCCATTTTATGGTCGACATAATCGTCCATCAGAGCAATTAATTCGGTTAACCATGGATCGTTTTCGCACTACGTTTATTCTATGTGATAATACGCATCCGCAGAGACGTCGAACAGTGCGCACCGAAGAAACAATTGCCGCTGTAGAGCAAAGTGTTGAAGAGGACCCGAATGAATCGATTCGCCACCGTGCACAGCAATTGGAGCTTTGTCCATCAACTTTATGGAAGATTTTGCGCAAAGATCTTGGCTTGCGACCTTACAAGATCCAGCTTGTGCAAGAATTAAAGCCGCGAGACCATGCAATGCGTCGTGATTTTGGTGTATGGGCCGAAAATGAGATTCATCTCGATGCTGATTTTCATCACAAAATTTTGTTCAGTGATGAGGCTCATTTTTGGTTGAATGGCTACGTCAACAAGCAAAATTGCCGCATTTGGAGTGAAGAGAATCCACATGAGACCCTTGAGACGCCATTACATCCACAAAAACTGACTGTTTGGTGTGCTCTATGGGCTGGTGGAGTCATTGGGCCATACTTCTTCCGAAATAATGCTGGAGAGTCAGTTACCGTTAATGGAGACCGGTATAGAGCCATGATAACCGACTATTTTGTTCCCGAATTGGATGGCATGAATGTGGATGAGGTGTGGTTCCAACAAGACGGCGCTACATGCCACACAGCGCACGTCACAGTCGAATTATTGAAGGAAACATTCGATGAGCGCATAATTTCGCGGAATGGACCTGTCAATTGGCCACCAAGATCGTGTGATTTGACACCATTGGATTATTTTCTTTGGGGATATGTGAAGTCGCTCGTCTACGCCAACAAACCAGAAACGTTAGGGGACTTGGAAGCCAACATTCGTGGCGTTATTGCCAACATACGGCCCCATATGCTCGAAAAAGTGGTTGAAAATTGGACCTGTAGAATTGGCTATATTCGAGCCAGCCGCGGCGGCCACATGCCCGAAATCATATTCAAACATTAATGGCATAAAATTATCCTTCCAATAAAGCCAAATTGATGGACATTAAAACGATTTTCCTGTGTTTTAATTCAATTCGAAGTTCTATACCTCAATAAAAAACACCCTTTATCTTCATCATAATAAGAGAAGACCATAATTTCATAAAGATGAAGAGGTATTTAAATACACTTAAATTAATTGTGAAATAAAAGGATTTGAATATATTTGAATTTTTGTGGAAATTCAAACGCCTATAACCCAGCAAAATATATTTTAAGATTTTTTCCTAAGCCTCATATTAAATATTTTTAAAAATTGGTTGCAAAGAAAAATTTTGCTATCCGGTTTGACATGAAATGAGTCATATACCAAAAATCTAAAAAATATTTTTTAAAAGTCAACTCATATACAGGGAAGTGTGCGGTCAATTTAAGAAGACTTCAGACAACAGCGCCTAATCCGAGTACGACATCAGACTTGTCCTAGTAATTCGCGAGATGTATGAGATGTAATAACAATAATGTTACCAAATCTTTATTTTTGACCATTTAAAATTAGAATCGACTATAAAAAATTACTGATTATTTTTTTAAATTTTTGGATTTATTGTTTATCATTCATATGACTACCAGAACTGGTTCGGCAGTACCTCATCCGATCAACCCATTTTTTCAGTACATGGCCCAAAGATGCCCCCAGCCCAAAATCCACACCAAACAGTGACTCGTTGTGGATGCATTGGATGTTGTGTCCAAGCCGGAAAAAAGGAATTTTGGGACAACACACCACAAAAAAAATTTATGGATATTTTTTTTAGTTTTTTACTGATATTAAAATGTTCGTCCTTAGTATCTTTGTACTCTCATTTTGGAGATATTGGTCTGATTGCACCCGCTTTTATGTTCAATTAAGGGAAATTATGATGTCTACAAATGTTGCACTTTCATATAGAAACAGTGGTTTAGGAACAACCTCCAAAAATTTGGGAAAAATATTTTTTTTTTAAATCCATTTTTGCTGTCATGAAAAAAATCATAAAAAAAAGGCGAAAAAAATATTTCGTTTTATTTTTAGCTAATATTCTATTGCAAAAAAACAATGTTTATCTGTAAAAATTCTATGTATAAATGTAGAAGATATGAACTCTTTGTAGACACAAAAAATCATAAAAAAAAAGGCGAAAAAAATATTTCGTTTTATTTTTAGCTAATATTCTATTGCAAAAAAACAATGCTTATCTGTAAAAATTCTATGTATAAATGTAGAAGATATGAACTCTTTGTAGACACAAAAGAAGTGAAAAAAATCATGAGTTTTTTTAATTTCTGTTTAAATAGCGCGAAAAGACCCATTCTAAATTTTTTAAAAGAATATATTGTCTTAGTTTGTAATATCTAACATCTTAACGAAGAATACAAGGCATTTTTGAAGAAAATCTATGAATAAATGTAAATGTTTTGACCCGTATGTAGAAGTAAAAAATCGCGTGCCATATTTACGAAGTTTTTGCTTGGAAGTTATGGTCCTTCTACAAGAAGGACCATCACTTCTACATTTAAGATTTAAAAAAATCTTTTGTGTCTACAAAGAGTACCATAACTTCTATATTTATCCATAATCTATATATTTATACATTTAAACAATGTTTTTTTTTGCGTTAGAATATTAGCTATTAAAAAATAAAACAAAATATCTTTTTTCTACCCTTTTTCTATTTTTACGATTTTTTCGTGCCAACAAAAATAGATTTTTTCGAAAAAAAAAATAAACTATATATTTTTATTCGAAAATTTTTGAAAATAAAAATCAAAATTCCGAAAATTTTGACACATGAGACAGGTATTTTAATGGTGCTGTTTTAAATAAACCAACCCCCCCCCCTAATGTTTTACATTTTAAACAAACTTTATGTATTTTAAACTATTTATATTTTAAACTATTTTTATTTTAGACAAACTTCTCCTCTACAATCTATACACCCAGTGTATAATCAAGAAGGAAGTTACTTATATAGAAACTCTTGCATAGCCATCTTTTCCTACTTCTAAAGCAACCTAATATACGACCTCAATCCTTACTAAAGTCATTTGGAATCTTTTCCAATATCCACAATAATTTTCTCATCCAATATCCACTCTATCTGCCTTAATTCATGTCCATGTTAACTCAGAACCATGGCCGTATGTACTAGTGGTTGCTGCAGATTTTTCGCCACAGCCTAAAAGTATGCTCTCGCAAGCCAAAGATAACAATAACAGATGCTGCCTGCCACACTCTTCAATGGTAGGTAAGAGTGAAAGTGCTGCTGGTTAGTTATTTATATATGGAAAGTTTCCTTTTGGTTTAATAGACAGCATTTGTAATAAATCAAAATCAAGTCAATTCTTTGCCAATGACATTTGATGGCACCTGGGCAAAAGGAATTTTATCTTATCACAAAAAATATTGCGAAATCAAAACCTACCTCAAACCACTCGATTTGCAATGAAAAAGCAAGCACTTCGTAACAGTGGACGATACTTGAAGTTTGAAGAAAAATAAACAATAATAAAAATAATAACAAAAATAAAGCGAAACAAATGAACAGAAAACACGGACGCAGCAGCAGCACCAGCACTTCATGGCGTGACGTCTTTTTTAATATAACTCCTTGAAATTGATTCGAGTCGCCATCAATTGAGCACTCAGCAATCACGAACATCAACAAATGTTACGGAACAAATTGTGATTATTTAGATTTCGTAGGGGCATTCACTTGTAAAAACATTGCACAAAAGTGAAAATAAGCTAATAAAATATGCAAATAATTTTTTTTATTTTATTTTTCTTATTTTATTTTTTAATTGTTTAAAATTAAAAAAGTAACGCATAACGAGTTCCCTTATTGTTTTGAAATTCAATTAGATCGTACGCTATAAATAAACAATAATAAACAAAACCATACGACAACAAAGAGCACATGACTCAAAAAAAATATTTTGTTAATAAATTAACAAATTCAACAAAAGTGTTAATTGATAGTTATGAGACACAATGACAATATATCAAAAACAAATAGTAGCGAAACGAGTAATATGAGAATTAACAATGGCTTATTTATATATTGACAGAAAAACCCTGTTCCATTAAAAATCTACGTAGGCAATTCTAAACAAAAGAAAGCCATAAAGGTAGTATTCCAACCATATTTTTTATTCTTTATATCAAATGAGCCTAAAAACAATACAGAAGCAAAGTATTTGTGATTTTGAAAACAAAGTCTTCCAAATCAAAATCGAAATAGCTTCCCAAGATTCTCCTTCAGCCATTGAAAAGTCATTCAAGAGACAAGAAATTCTTGCTGTTCATAAGATAATATTTCAGTTAATTTCTTTCCTATTTATGAAGTAATCCTTCATGATGAAGGAAGGTCAGTACTTAAACTTTGGCATATGTAAAGTGAATGAGAATTATAAGGATTAGAATAATTTAATCTCTCTCAACTCTTGAAAAATATGATATTTTCAGCAGACAAGGATGGAATGTTGACAATAGTGATAATAAAAAGGATATTAAATCATCCCAATTACTGTGACACAATTTATCAAATACTGTTCAGTTAATTACTATTTGGTGGCTTCAATTTTTTCCCATTTCCCAAATTTTTTGAATTTAAAAAATCTTCTCTTATTCTATAACAGTGCTCAAAGGCGATTAAATCATCCCTAGTACTGTGCCACACTTCATCAAATACTGTTCACTTAAACACTTTTTCATGGCTTCATTTGTTTCCAATTGGTTGGACTTCATTTCAAATTCTAGGCATTTTAAAAATCCACCCCTATTCTATGCCATTGCTTCTCTGTGTATTCTTGTAGATCGTAGTTACCCTACATGATCATCCTTAACAAAAGATTCTGTTGTCTTCAGGTAGTTGAAAACACATCATTACTGAATACATAAAATGTGAGCATTCTTTTAAGAGCAGTTTATAGATTGCTCGATCTTTTCTTTCCTTATAATTCTCATTTACTTTGTTCATTTGATAACTTAAGTAATTTGGTTTTATTAGCTGTAGTTATCGCTTCTCGGCCTTATGGCTAAGATCAAAGTGTAGTATCTGTTCTTATCAGCTTAACATCTGATAGATCCTCCATCGGAGGACAACAAATGTTAAACTGATTTTTGGCTTTGGATGGAATGTTTAGGGGCTTGCTCCGCTTCTGTCACGGGTTGGCCCGGTATTGCAGTACCGCCGGGATTTCGGCCCACATTGAAGTAATCAATTTCAACAAAAACATAGATCGAAAACCACCATTTCTCTAAGATAGAAAGGTTTCCATAAAATTGTAATTTCAACAATGACATATGTTGCAAATCCTGGAATATAATAATATAATATGTTAAATATAAAAATTTCTTTAATACAGCCATCAGGAAAAACTCACTCTAACACTAATTCATTTAAAGGTAATTCCACCTAAAGTGACCCTTTTTTTGACCAAATGTCAAAGTCAATTTATAATTTATCAAATATCAATAAATATTCGTAATGTTATAACACATTTTTTTGATTATATTTAAAAACAAATAAAAACGGCGTTAAGTTCGACCGTGCCGAACTTTATATACCCTCCACTATGGATTGCATTCCACAGAGGTTGTCGGTTTTCGTAGAAGTGCAGTAATATTACAGGAAAATATAATTTTATTAATATAGCCAAACCAAAACAAATACAAATATTGAAAAGTTAATTTTATAAATAAATATAGTATTTTAATTATTTCAAACCACGCTTATAAGGTAATGCTACCAATACGTCAATTCCAAAAATAAATATTCTTATATTTTCAAAAATATTTTCAAGGCCATAAATATTGGCTTTCCAAAAGTACAAATGAATTCCAAAAGGACAAATTTTGAAAATCCATTATCAGACGTACATAGTGCAAAATAACCTAACTTCATGATTCAACCAATTTTTGCCGTAAAAGAAAAAGTACGAATTTGGAAAAAAACTTTTTATTTTGCGTGTCTATACAGTCAGAGGAATGTATACACCGAATTCCATCATTCCAGCTGCGCCCATTTGGTTGGTACCATTTTTACCCCCTTGACGTTTCTACGCAATTAGAATTTTATCAATCTAGCTGTGGTCGTTTAGTTGGTACTATTTTTATCCCTCTGTACCATTGTATCCCTTGAAAATACTAATTTCGAAAAATTCGTCTATTTTCCGTGTCTACGCAGTCAGAGGAATGTATACGCCGAATTTCATGACTATAGCTGCGGTCATTTGATTGGTACTATTTTTATCCCCTTTTTTCATTTTAACCCCAAAAAGTACGAATTTCGAAAAATCAGTTTATTTTTCGTGTCTAAACACTCAGAGGAATGTATACTCCGAATTTCATGACTCTAGCTGCAGTCATTAGATTGGTACTATTTTTATCCCCTTTTTTCATTTTAACCCCAAAAAATAAGAATTTCGAAAAATCAGTTTATTTTCCGTGTCTACACACTCAGAGGAATGTATACACCGAATTTCATTCTATGTACAGCCGTTTGGTTGGTACCATTTGTATCCCTCTATTCCTATTTAACCCCTTAAAAGTACGAATTTGGAAAAAAAAAATACTTTTATATTATGTATCTACTCAATTAGAGGAATGAATTTCGTGTTTCTAGTTGTTGTCCTTTAATATGTACCCTTTTTATCCCTTTTTTGTCCCATATGGTACACGTTTTTGCTATAAGGGGAATGCGCATACCAAATATCAAGCAAATATAAACAGACATATTCAAAAAACATGCTTAAATACGCTAAAATATTAGGGATTATTATGGGTATTTTTGGTCCTTGTGAGGGAAAAATTTTTCCCTTTGGGCCGATTTCGCCCCATTTCAATCCCAACCGATCTACGACTATAAGACGCAGTTATGGAAAATTTTAACGTTCTAGCTCCTTACGTTTAGATGCTAGCGTGCTTTCAACAGACGGACGGACGGACATGGCTAGATCGTCTTAGAATTTTATGACGATCAAGAATATATATACGTTATAGGGTCTCAGGTCGATATTTCAAGGTGTTGCAAACGGAATGACAAAGTTAGTATACCCCCAACAACAATAGGTCTGATCATTTCCTTTTCCAGGTATAGGCTGGTGTCATAACACAATTTCCGTCAAAATGTCACCCCTGTTACAATTTAAATTTCCTATATTCATAAAGAGATGTTGGATACGTTAGTATACTTTAGAAGAAAGTGTATGAACTACTCATTTGATTAGCAAAAGTGAATAAAGTCACGTAATGGAAGAAAATTACAAAAATCAAGAAAATAAGTTAAACTTCAAGATTTTCTTCAAAGCCAAGGTCACACCCGTGACGCTCTAGTTTGTTGTATATCTCTATATTTATAGTTGCACCAATATTGCGATTAACCTGACGTTGTCAATTGGCAAAATCTCAGTCAATGAATGAGGGAGATATTTAAACATATTTAAGCAAAAGTGTCACACCCGTTCCAATGGAATCACCCTTAACCATTGTGTGAGCGCATATTGATGTGAGAGAGTCTCTCTCGAGAGCACACATGGGACATGGAATCTAAGAACTCGTTTTAGTACTAAATTCTTCAAAATATGATCGGCTAGATCATTTTCGGTTTTATCGAAATTTTTAGAAACGTTTAGGGACATTTTCTATGTGAAGAGAATATCTACTGTAAAAAAATGAGTCATCTATATAATGAAAGAATAACATTTTGTTCTATAAGAGAGAATACTCTAATGTTTTCTCTCTTATAGAACAAACTGTTATTCTTTCATTATTCTATTCTCTTCACATAGAAAATGTCCTTAAACGTCTTCTTTCATATACTTTGAAGAACATATGCTGAATAATCAGTTTTCGGTTTTATTGAATTTGTACAACATTTAAGAACTAACATTATTTAATTTTCGGGTTTTTATTTCTTTGCGGTTAAGTTCTAAAATAAAACCCGATTAAAAACATGTAACTTGGTTTAATTTTTTGCCCCAAATACCGAAGGAAATCCCCAGTGACTGTTCCACTCATTAGCTACTTATGGCTTATCTGAAGTTTCCGATCTCATTCTCATTTAGGGGACAATACATAAAAAACTTAAATTCACATGAATTTCTGTGGCCACTCTTAAGTCACCACTCTCCACCACTGATGAAGAGTGACTGCATCATTCCCACAAAGTGTACTTGCACTCGAGCACGTCGTATCTCGTCGAAGAAGATCATAAACCACAAAAAAGAAACAAAGAAGCAGCGAAACCTAACGTATTCCCACATTTATAAATTTGCTATGACGTCAATGCAACCTCTTCAAGATGCCTTCAGTTGAAATTCATTCATTCGATGGCAACTCGGCGAGGCGAGTCCACCAAACGAACAAATGAACCCTCATTAAAAAATTATAGTTAAGATTATCAAATTAATCTCTGTGGAATAAATAAAAGCGGAACACTCACAACGAAGCTTATCAATGAAGAACAACGAACGATTTTCGTCAACGCAATTAACGTAGGAACACACAACACAACCAACAAGTGTAGGCAGGCAGACAGACAGACAACTAGCCAGCCAGGCAGCCAGGCAGCCATACAGACGTAAGAACGAAATCACGCGCCCGCAATAACAAAAAAAAAACAACAACAAAAGACGCTTTACGGGGGGAATTGGGTAAAGTCAGTACACACACACGGCGGTCATGGTTCACATGACGAAACCAATTCACAGAAAATATATAAATTCCGACTATTTAGTGGCCTCTTAGTCATTATTTATAATAGTTCAGTTTAATTTTTTTTGATATAGAAAACATGCAGAGGGATTATTTTCCATATAGAAGGGAGGCAGGCGATGGAGTAATTTTTGAGTTGAAAATACCCACATGAGTGATTTTCCATATAGAACCGGGACGTAGGAGTCACTTCGTATATTGAAAAAAATTCAAAGGATATATTCTGTATAGAAGATCTTAAACCAGCTCGTTAATATAGGCTGGGAAATTTAAAATTTTAAATGAGAATTGGCTATAAAATGTACTGATTATTTTTTAAAATTTCTGATTTTATTGGAAAGGTTGAACTTTGTCAATTAATTATTAATGGAACACAATATCATTCGTATGACTACCACGACTGGCTCGGCAGTACCTCATCCGATCAACCCAATTTTTCAGTACAACCAAAAATCCATACCAAACAGTGACTCTTTGTGGATGCATTGGCTTCTCAATAGTCACGTGTGGGTTCTCTGAACCCCAAATGCGGCAATTTTGCTTATTGACATAGCCACCGAGATGAAAATGAGCTTCATCTGAAAAACACGAAAATTTTCCACGTAAATTTCTTACAGTTTGCGTTAAAGACTCACTACCTTGGAAGTAAGTTTTTAATATTTCCCAATTTTGTCCGAACGTATAGCAAAACATAAACCTGACAATAAAAATTAAAGTTATTCTACCTTTCAAAGCAAAGTAATCCGTAGATCAAATTTAATGTTGAATGCCACACGCTATATAAGTCTGTATAGAAAAATATTTTTGCTTAGAGAGAAAAAATGTATTATTATTTATTTATTATTTTATCATTATTTATTTATTATTTTATTATTATTTATTTATTATTTTATTATTATATGTATTTAGTAATACCCAAGTAATATAGATTTTTGCTCAAAAATAATTACCTGACTTACTAGCTTACTATTAAGAGACTTGATAAGGTGACAACATTGAAGAAATATCTGCCAGCACCTTCTTATTTAACTAAGCGAGTAAGTAATTAATGATTTAACAAAATCTAATACATACATAGTTATTTGAGTCTGACCCAAACATAATAAGATTCAAGCAAATATGTTGACGGGGTATTGCTGGCATTCCTCTATATATTATTCTCAGACATCAATCATGTATTCCAAAAACTTCTTAATTTGTGGCCCAATATTTTAAAAATGTTCACATGATCGTTAAAAGCGGCGACAAGAAAGTAACTTTTATATTTCATTCTCGGGCATTATCTATAGCATTGTCCAAAATTATGAGAAGTGCTACCCTAATAAACATCACATTATATTCTTCTATTGGATCTGTTCTGAAGTAATGTAAAGAAACCAGTTATTTTGCAATATTTTGCTTTTGAAATTGATTACTAAAATGTGGGCCGAAGTCCCGGCGGTACTGCAATACCGGGCCAACCCGTGACAGAAGCGGAGCAAGCCCCTAAACATTCCATCCAAAGCCAAAAATCAGTTTAACATTTGTTGTCCTCCGATGGAGGATCTATCAGATGTTAAGCTGATAAGAACAGATACTACACTTTGATCTTAGCCATAAGGCCGAGAAGCGATAACTACAACAAATAAAACCAAATTACTTATGTAAACATATGAACAAAGTAAATGAGAATTATAAGGAAAGAAAAGATCGAACAAATTATAAACTGCTCCTAAAAGAATGCTCACATTTTAGGTATTCAGTAATGATGTGTTTTCAACTACCTGAAGACAAGAGAAATTTTTGTTAAGTATGATCATGTAGGGTAACTAAGATCTACAAGAATACACAGAGAAGCAATGGCATAGAATAAGGGAGGATTTTTAAAATGCCTAGAATTTTAAATGAAGTCCGAACAATTGGAAAAAAACGAAACCATGAAAATGTGTTTAAGTGAACAGTATTTGATAAAGTGTGGCACAGTAATAAGGATGATTTACACTCCTTTAAGATCTGATATAGAATAAGGTAGGATTTTTTCAATTTAAAGAATTTGAAATGGGCAAAAAAAAATTTAAACCACGAAATAGTATTTAAATGAACAGTATTTGACGAAGTGTGTCACAGCCTAGAATTTGGAATTGATCAATTGGAAAAAATGAAGCCATGAAAATGTGTTTAAGTGAACAGTATTTGATAAAGTGTGACACAGTAATAAGGATGATTTAATCTCCTTTAAGATCAGATATAGAATAAGATATGATTTTTTCAATTTAAAGAATTTGAATTTGATTTGAAGAATTTGTTCTGATATAGAATAAGGTAGGATTTTTTTTCAATTTAAAGAATTTGTAATGGGCAAAAAATTGAAGCCACGAAATAGTATTTTAATGAACAGTATTTGACGAAGTGTGTCACAGTAATAGGGGATGATTCCATATCCATTTTTATATTCTCTTGCCAACATTCCACCCTTTTCTTCTGACAATCACAAACTTTTCAAATGATTGTAATAATTTCAGTGTCTCTTATTTCTTCCTTATAATTCTCATTCACTTTACACATGTCTCCGCTTAAGTACTTTTAATTTGACTTTCATTGTTATCGCTTCTCGGCCTTATGGCTAAGATCAAAGTGTAGTATCTGTTCTTATCAGCTTAACATCTGATAGATCCTCCATCGGAGGACAACAAATGTTAAACTGATTTTTGGCTTTGGACGGAATGTTTAGGGGCTTGCTCCGCTTCTGTCACGGGTTGGCCCGGTATTGCAGTACCGCCGGGACTTCGGCCCATCTTTAAGTAATCAATTTCAAAAACCAATTATTAAAAAATATAAGATTTTTATATGGTAATGAAGGTTTAAATTTCATTAATGTATTATAAATAATATTTGAGTATGGTTTTAATACCATTTCTAAAACATAATGAAAACTAATTTTACTTAAATAAAGATTAAATAAAAATATAAGGTATTAAAGATCTCAAGATCTATGAATTTTGCCCCTGACTACGTCGAGACTAATTGCAGAATATAAAAATCCCTGTGCGTGATGTAGATATCCTCACAATTTTGACTAGTTGAATCATATAACTTGTTTGATGTCTGAAAGTGAAATATAAAAGACTATTTCTCCTTGCCATTTCCATGACTATAGGATTAGTTCTTTCGAGATACATATTAAAATGCCTTTGGAATACACAGTTGAAGCCTGAGAGCAATGTATAGAGGAACGATTGTTTTTTTACAGTACCAATCCATCCCCTTTTTAATGCCTTTGAGAAAGTACCCATTCTCCTTGTAGCTTTTTTCGATCATATGAAAATTTCTTTCCTGGAATATAAATTCTATCGATATTCAAATTACGACAAAAGTCTTTGAAGTACATTATTGATGTCTAAGAACGTTATTTAGAGAAACTTTAGACGATAATTTTTCTATATTACCCATCCACTTCATCTCTTTTATAGAGCATGTTAATTTTTTTTCAATAAATGGGTACATAATTTGCTGAGATATAAAAATGGATAGTCTGTTTGTGATTGAAGTTGGAGCAAAAGTCTTTGATATACACACGGTTAATGTCTGAGAACGAAATGGAAAAAACCTTTTAGAGGATTATTCTTCTAGAAGTAACCATCCTCACAGCTTTCCTCGATCACGTAGATATTTTTATATTATTGGCCACAATCTTTGCTGGGATGTATTAAAGGAAAGGAATAGATCTTTGATGTCTGAGGAAGAATTAAAACGAAATATGGAAGGCCTTTGAATGATTGTTTTTCTTAAAGTACCCATCCGCATAGCTTTCCTCGATCACGCATATATTTTGATATATTTGACGACAAACTTCGCTGGAGTACACTAAATGAAAGGAATCTTTTCTAGATATGAAAGAATATGAATATGAGGCTGTAGCCTTTGGAGTACATGTTTGATGCCTGAGAACGAAATATAGAAGACCTTTTGGAGGATTATTTTTCCTGAAGTACCCATCCTCATTGCTTTCCTCGATCACGTAGATATGGGCTATTTATAATTTTAAATTAGAATGACTTAATTGATATGCTTATTCGAAACCTATCCCCATTTTTCAACAATTATTTTAAATACTTATTTGCATCCTATGATAACGGTATTAGTATCAAATTAAAGTGGAGAATATCTGTTAAAAATAAGTTAAATATAATTATTCTATCTGTATTAGTTTAGTATTAACAACCATTTCAAATTTTCCTCTTAAATAAACTAAATAACCTAAGAGGTAAATTTGAAATGGCTGTTAATACTGAACTAATACAGGTAGAAGCAATGTATTGGAAATATTTTTAAGATATGTTTTCCACTTTAATTTGATACTAATACTGTTATCATAGGATGCAAATAATTTTTGAAAAATGGGAGTTTGACCAAATGATTTGATATACTTATTCGCATCCTATCCCCATTTTTCAACAATTACTTTAAATATTTATTTGCAAAATATGATAACGATATTAGTATCAAATTAAAGTGGACAATATCTGTTAAAAATACTTTAAATATAATGCTTCTGTCTGCATTCGTTTAGTATTAGCAACCATTTCAAATTTTCCTCTTAAAAATTAAAATATGAATAAACTAAATAAACTAAGAGGTAAATTTGAAATGGCTGTTAATACTGAACTAATACAGATAGTAGCATCATATTTAAAATATTTTTAACAGATATGCTCCACTTTATTTTGACAGTATTGCCGTTATCATAGGGTACAAATAAGTATTTAAAATAATTTTTGAAAAATGGGAATTTGACCAAATTGATATACTTATTCGCAACCTATCTCCATTTTTCAACAATTATTTTAAATACTTATTTGCTACCTATGACAACGGCATTAGCATCAAATTAAAGTGGGGAATATCTATTAAAAATACTTTAAATATAATGATTCTATCTGCATTCGCTTAGTATTAGCAACCATTTCAAGTTTTTCTCTAAAAAAAGTAAAATATGAATAAACTAAATAAACTAAGAGCTAAATTTGAAATGGCTGTTAGTACTGAACTAAAACAGATAGAAGCATCATATTTAAAGTATTTTTAACAGATGTTCTCCACTTTAATTTGACTAATACCATTATCATACCAATAAGTATTTAAAATAATTTTTGAAAATTTTAAATTGACCAAATATACTTATTCGCAACCTATCCCCATTTTTAAAAAATTATTTTAAATACTTATTTGCAACCTATGATAACGATATTAGTATCAAATTAAAGTGGAGAATATCTGTTAAAAATACTTTAAATATAATGCTTCTGTCTGCATTCGTTTAGTATTAGCAACCATTTCAAATTTTCCTCTTAAATATTGAAATATGAATTAACTAAATAAACTACGGGGTAAATTTGAAATGGCTGTTAATAATGAACTAATACAGATAGAAGCATCATATTTCAAGTATTTTTAACAGATATGCACCACTTTATTTTGACAGAAGAACTGTTATCATAGGGTGCAAATAAGTATCTAAAATAATTTTTTAAAATGGGAATTTGGCCAAATTGATATACTTATTCGCAACCTATCCCTATTTTCAACAATTATTTTAAATACTTATTTGCAACCTATGACAACGGTATTAGTATCAAATTAAAGTGGAGAATATCTACTAAAAATACTTTAAATATAATGCTTCTGCTTGTATTCGTTTAGTATTAATAACCATTTCAAATTTTTGTCTTAAATATGAATAAACTAAATAAACTAAGAGGTAATTTTCAAATGGCTGTTAATACTGAACTAATACAGATAGAAGCATCATATTTAAAATATTTTTAACAGATATGCTCCACTTTAATTTGACACTAATACCTTTATCATAAGGTACCAATAAGTATTTAAAATAATTTTTGAAAATGGAAATTTGACCAAATTGATATACTTATTCGCAACCTATCCCTATTTTTCAACAATTATTTTAAATACTTATTTGCAAAATATGATAACGGTATTAGTATCAAATTAAAGTGAAGAACATCTATTAAAAATACTTTAAATATACTGCTTCTGTCTGCATTCGTTTAGTATTAACAACCATTTCAAGATTTCCTCTAAAAAAGTAAAATGTGAATAAACTAAATAAACTAAATAAATTTAGAATTGCTGAACTAATACAGACAGAATCATCATATTGAAAGTATTTTTAACAGGTATTCTCCACTTTAATTTGACACTAATACCGTTGTCATAGGGTGCGAACAAGTATATCAAATAATTTCTTGAAATTTGCCTAATTTCACTTTCAATGCCTTATGCTCTGTTCTTAGTATCCCTATTCCCCCTTCCGACACTTTTTCAGAGTCTTCTATAAATTTCTTTTATTCCCGTTCTCTTCCAATTATCAAAAATCTCTGAAATCTTGATCATTTATAGTTTCTATAAGAAAATCTATCTTTTGTTTATGTAAACAATGACTTGGCAAAAATAAAAATCGCCATTGTCTGCTGTAGAAATATAAAGATAGAAAAAAACAAACTGCTATCAATGTCAATGGCAAGTCGGCAACTGATGTCGCCGTTGACGTCAACGTCGACTTCGACTTCGATGTCGACGTCAATGAGATGGCGAGATCCCACAACTAAGCAATCAAATGCGAATAATGCACCCCAATTCCGTTCAACAGCCTTGTGCGGCGTCCGTCCGTCCGCCCGGGCACCATGAGTATGAGCATTTTCCAAATTAACAAAAGACATCAACTCAAATGATACGAATGCGAAAGTAATTGTCATTCATAATAAAGTGCATCGGCGAAATAAAAAAAAACGTCAACATGACAAACGTATGACGTCAATGAAGTCAATATAAGGCGGCAAATCATTTTGGTGACACAAGGCAGGGTGGGCGAAGGAGCAGGTTCTTGGTCTTGTTCACTGCACGCGTCAATCATTCCTTCCGGCAAATGACGGTGGATTGTTACAATTAATCTAATCTTGGATACTGCAGAGCTCAACCGTCCAGCCCGGGATCAAGGGGCGTCTAACGTATTGATATTGGCTGGTTGGCACATGACCATTTATGGTAGACTCTCGTTAAAAATGATCTCAGTGGCCTATTTTATTGCCTCCTCATGTTTGGCTCATATTTCATCAGGTTCATGTTTCACTTCAAAATCATTGACGTATTCCTAAAACACTAAACGCTAAACACTTACTGATAACGATCGAGTTTCCTAATCAAACATTGTTGAAGAAATTTCATTGAGTTATGACTGCGTTGCTGCGTAATGTGCACTACTTGGACGACGTGTATATTATCGTCAATATTGCCCATAAAAAATCTAATTTTAGTTTGTAGGAATTATTAGGAATTTTGTTTTATTTTTTTTCGTTCGCAAATTTATCGTTATTTTTAGTGGCATGATTAAGTTTCGGCTGGTGGGTGGATCGATCGGTTGAAAGTCTACATAAATTGTATTATCAATAGTTCGTTCGTAGTTATCAGCAATCAACAAGTGTGCCCTATGAAAAGTATTGATATTGAGCAAATCAAATTAATTATCTCAACTCGAGAGTGAAATTTGTCAAAGTAATATATTTAAAGAAAATAGATTAAATATAGACGTTAAAAATATGTAGTTCAGATCCCATGTCCATAAGAAAATTTTTTAGGAATTTTAAAAACAAAGTTCATATTATTTTATGAAGCATCCTTCTGGCAGCATTAGCTAGTAATAACAATTATTTTACAAAAATTTAATGTTTATAAAATAAATAAGAAAAAAATTAAATATAATTTATTTTTTAAGATTTGACTATTTTCTATAACTAAAGAAATTTTCTTGAAATTAGAAAAAATATATTTGAAACAAATTATTCGTTCTGTTACTATTTTATTCGACACACATGTATGAATGTATAATTTCAAACCACTTGATGATATTTACATTCATACAACCTGTTAATATTCATTATGTCACATGTTGATATTTAATTTACTTGTTCAATATTGTAAGCTACTAGATTATTTCTATTTGTGTATAAAAGGCCGAGCAGTTGCTCTGGAAAATCAATTCACATCGAGCAATAGAAGCGAGCATTTGTAGTTATAAGCGACGGTGCCTTCTAAATAAAGAGTGAAAAGTATTTTATAAAACCTTCGAGCTGTTTCCTTTCATGAAACTTTACAATCTTAGGAACAAGATTGTTTCATATTTATATATCCTACCACAAAAAAATTAAAAAGAAATTTAAAATTACCGTAGCCAAAAATTTGTAAAAATAATCAGTACTTTTTATAGACGATTCTAATTTAAAATGGCCCACCCCATAGAATAAATTTTCTGGAAAGTTGAAAAAAATATTTATTTCTCATACTATAAAAAAGTTAAACAATTTAAAATTACCTTATGACAAAATACTTTTTTTTCGATCCACCCTTACGTCTACAATTTCCTTTTTTTTGAAAATCGAGAAATGCAGTTTTATTCGCCTGATAGAAAGTTACATAATAGAAATTTTTCTTCAAATTCAAATAATATATGTCATTATTTATACATACCGCTGATGCATGTTATTATCAAGACAAATTCCACTGATGAGTTATCCCCACACAGAATACCTTTCCATAAAAAAGTAATATTTTAGCTGACATATCTACAGGGTTTTCCAACAAGAGGTGTTATTTTGAATCACCCGGTATTTCGGTAGCTGTCACTTTTTCTTTGACATTGACAAGTAGAAACTACGCCATTACTAAAAATGGAACGATACACGTTTCAGCGCTTCATTGAAATTATTAAATTTCACTAAAAAATAAATGAAATAAATCATCTTGACTGATGAGGCCCATTTCCACCTCGGTGGCTACGTCAACAAGCAAAATTGTCGCATCTGGGGTTCGGAGAACCCACGAGTTATTGTTGAGAAGCCTCTCCATCCTCATCATGTGGCTGTTTGGTGCGATTTATGGTGCGGCGGGGTCATTGGACCTTACTTTCTCGAAAATGAGGTTGGATCAACAGTTACGGTAAATGGATTGGATCGAATTTGGATGGTATTGATCTGGACAACGTTTACTTTCAACAAGACGGCGCTACGTGCCACACAAGCAAGGAAACCATTGCTCTTTTACGGGAAAAGTTTCCGGGCCGTGTTATCTCTCGAAAAGGTGATCACAATTGGCCACCGAGATCTTGTGATTTAACACCTTGCGACTTCTTCTTTTGGAGGCACATGAAAGATAAGGTCTACGCCAACAGCCCAGCGTCGATTCAAGACCTCAAAGATAGAATTCGTGAGGCTATCGAGGACATAGGGCAGCCACTTTGCGATTTAGTTATGGAAAATTTCATGAAAAGGATATGGTGGTCGTGGTGACCATTTGGCTGCTGTTTTTTTTTTTTCATTATTAACGGCATACCGTCCTCTTCATTATGAAATAAACATCCCATCATTTATCTCAAAAAATGACATTTTTCTTTGAATACCAAAATAACACCTCTTGTTGGAAAACCCTGTATAAACAAATCATTCTCCTCAATATTACTACAAATAGTTAGTTTTTGGTCAACATTTCTATACAAAAGTACTATTTTGGCTAATATTGCTACAAAAACTACCATTTTGTACAATATTTTTATAAAAAGTACCTTTTTGGTCAAAATTTCTATAAAAAGTACTATTTTGATCAATATTGCTTTAGAAAGTATCATTTGGATTAACAATTCAAAAAGTACCATTACAGATTTAATATAGTCGTTAAAATGCCATATTTTAATAAAGACATTATTATTAGAAAAAGTTTAAGATTTGTATATAATTTTGACCGCTTTACAACGGCGGTTACCACTGTTATATTTGCCAGTAAAAAGTAGAAAAATAGGCTTGGCATATATTTCTATAAAAAAAAGTGTCTTGGAGGTCGATATAACTATTAAAAAGGTACCATTTAAGGCGGCCTAAAAATACCATTCTTCTCAATATTATATATAATTAAATTTTTACTAAATATTGCTTTTAAAATTAACATTTTGGCCAGTATTGATATAAAAAGTTTAGATCAATGTCCCTATTATAAAAATACCAATTGGATTATTACTTCAAAAAGTATCATTATTATACCCTACACCACTTCGTGGTCTAGGGTATTATAAGTTAGTTTCGCGCCAAATGTTTGTAACACCAAGTAATAATCGAGCTAGACCCACCTTTAAGTATACCGATCGGCTTAGAATCACCAGCTAAGTCGATTTAACGATGTCTGTCTGTCCGTCTGTCCGTCTGTCCGTCTGCTGTCCATCTAAGCTTGTTCGCACTCTACAGGTCGCAATTGTTGTCCGATTGTCATGAAACTTGGCAGAAGTTATTTTTTCTGGCCAAGGACCATCGGTATTGAATTTGGAGGAAATCGGTTCAGATTTAGATATAGCCCCCATACAAATGTCGCTCCCGATTTGACATTTTCCGCTCTATAAACGACATATTGTACCCGATTTTCTTTAAATTTGGCAGAACATCTTATAATCCAACTAGAAACACGTATACAAAAATTGGGTAAGATCGGTTCAGATTCAGATATAGCCCCCATACAAATGTCGCTCCCGATTTGACATTTTCCGCTCTAGAAACGACATATTGTACCCGATTTTCTTTAAATTTGGCAGAACATCTTATAATCGAACTAGAAACACGTATGCAAAAATTGGGTAAGATCGGTTCAGATTTAGATATAGCCCCCATACAAATGTCGCTCCCGATTTGACATTTTCCGCTCTAGAAACGTCATATTGTACCCGATTTTCTTTAAATTTTGCAGAACATCTTATAATCGAACTAGAAACACGTATGCAAAAATTGGGTAAGATCGGTTCAGATTTAGATATAGCCCCCATACAAATGTCGCTCCCGATTTGACAATTTCCGCTGTAGAAACGACATATTATACCCGATTTTCTTAAAATTTAGCAGAACATCTTATAATCGAACTAGAAACACGTATGCAAAAATTGGGTAAGATCGGTTCAGATTCAGATATAGCCCCCATACAAATGTCGCTCCCGAATTCACTTTTTCCGCTGTAGAGACGACATATTGTACCCTATTTTCTTTAAAATTGGCACAACATCTTATAATCGAACTAGAAACATCTATGGTGAAAGTGGGTAAGATCGGTTCAGATTTAGATATAGCCCTCATACAAATGTTGCTCCCGAATGTTTAACCGATTTTGGCCAAACTTTACATATTATATTTCACCAAGAAACAGACATGGTGAAAGCGGGTCAAATCTTCCAGGTTTCAATATACCCCCATACAAATGTCCTTTCCGATTTAACATTTTTTGTCAAACACATACATTTACAGGATGCAAAAATCCTTCCTGATTTCAATTTTTTACCGAATTGAATTGCAATGAGAATTATTTGGGTGATGCCCATATGTCCATACTTTGGTATGACTTTGGTTAACTACTGTATAATTTTTATTTGTCTGTCAGACAATTGGATCAATTACAATATTATTTACCATATTCGTTAAATTTGACTAAAAATGAATTTATAGCATATAAATTATATGAATATAATGTATATAATTTGTATGAACTACATAAAATTGCTCCCATGAAATACCTGGGTTTAGTAATCAAAGCGAGGTACATACGCAGGGAGTGGTGTAGGGTATTATATAGTCGGCCCCGCCCGACTTTAGCCTTTCCTTACTTGTTTTAAAATAGTTATTGTCCTATTTTCATAAGGACATTTTAGGGATTCTCAATAAAAGCGTCCAGGAATGGAATATGCTTTTTACACACTCAACAGTCTGTTTGTCCCTACGTCTGTCTATTGAAACACGCACTCTAGCTTTCCAATGCAATGAGCTAGGGGGTTAAAATTTTCCACAAGTGTGTCCAATGGTTTCCAATGGTATTTTCCTGACAAGAACTGAAAAATATTTCTGAAAATTCCGCCTTATATTCAAATTTGGTACATACATTGATAGCCCTTTTACCGCGAACCAGAAAGTTAGTTTTGCAAAAATTATTTCTATGAATGAAATGGAGCAAAAAGAGATACAAATGGTTCCAATCAAACGACAACAGTAAAACGTGAAATTCGGTTTATAAATAACCCTAAATACCTTATAAAAAGTGAAATTCGTACGTTTAAGGAGGAATAAGAGCACTAAATATTGTACGACTGAAATTAAAGTCATGAAATTCGATGAGTACGTTCCTCTGACTGGGTAGATTCATAAAATAAAATAATTGTTAGAAAGTAGAACTTTTTAGGGAGAATGCACCGAAAGGGGATAAAAATGATAAGAATGGTACCAAACGACTGTACTTAGAATAATGTAATTCGGTGTATACGCCGCTCTTACTGCGGTCAGGCCAAACTTAACATATTTATACTTATAAATTTTTAAACACAATCTTATGAAGAGGAAAAACTGATCTTTAACCCTTAAGAGGACACCTGGCTCTGTTTGACTTTGCATATAGTTTCGAATGTTGTAACGACTAGTATATAAATATAATTTTTATTATTTTTTTTAAATTAAGTGTTATTATTATTTTTAATCGCTTATAAATTTCATCTGAACTGATCAGACCATTTAAGGGATGAAGCCGAATAAAACCAATCAATCGTCGCTATATTACCTTATTCTGTGAAACTGTAGATAATTTCTTAATGTACAAATAGACAAATGGTAGCAATGGAGATATTTGATTTTTGCCCCATATACGAAAATATGTTCGTTTTGCCCTAAACATTATTAAAATTAGTTAATTTGAATAAATTCTTATCTTTGCCCTGGACACTATTATGATATGACCATACAGAATCACTGGAATCTAAACAAAATTATAAAAAAATCCACATTGGGATATAGGTCGTAATGGAAAAATTCAATGAAGAGTAATTCCTGAAGTCCTGAGGGAGAAACCATATACGCCACGTACTAATCACAAGAAATATTCAATGTGAACAGTTACCTTGAAAAAAAAAACGAAATAAGCATGTGTATAGAATCATTCAGAAAGCATAAGGGTGGACATACTAGACGTCTCTTTAAAGATGTGGAATTAGAATGCCTATGGGATTTTATAGAAGACGTAGAGAAGGCCTACTTTGAGAAGCGATTTGAAAGAGTAGTGAATTCCATAGAAGGACAGATCCTAGGCCTGTATAGAGTAGGCCTCAGAATATCCGCAACTTTGATGCTTATAACATGGCAATGTGGTCTCATTGAACAGGTTCCAACCAGTATGGTGGCCCTGTTGGTCTCCCCTAGACGGAGTCTAGAGGAGACAATTTATGAAAACAACACAAATTTGAATTTTTAATATTTTATTTGAGCAAGTGTTGTTGCTTCGTACGGAGTACACAAAACTACTACTCAGTTGACAACCATAAAAGGACGATACCGCCATCTATCGGATTTATCTATATGTATTTTATAGCATTGCCATAAATTCATCAGTTGAGATCGACCATATGATCGATCTGCAACACTCATTGATTTAGGAGAATTATTGCTTTAAAAAGTCGTCACGGACCAGAAATCATAATAAATCTTAAGCTAGAAATGAACTCTCCATCTATTTCATATATGAAAATAAATCTATGTCTAATATTATATAATCAATGATATATGATCTTTCAATACGTCAAATATTCAAATTATTACTTTTGAGGGCGTTATGGGATTCTAATGATTTTGATGACCTCTTAATTGGACACTGAATGTCTCTGTGTATGGTGTAGTTCATCATGGGATACATAATTGGTCGCTTTCTTTAGGGTGTTGCCAACGGAATTTGTCTAAAGTGAATATGACCTAATTTGACATTCAATGTCTTTTGTCAATTTCTTAGAATCGCTTTTCCCCTTCCGTCACCGAGTGTCCTGCTCAGAGACTTATATATATATTTTTTTATTCCGAGTTCTTCTCCCAATTAGCAAAATCTTTGAAATGTGAGTTGTCGTTCTCATTCATTTGGGAGAATTTAACGAATTGGTGTTTGTATATTTACTGAAGGCGATCGTTACGGACCTACTTTTCTGTAGAGAAAGTGTGATTTATATGAGACTTTTTTAGGCGAAACCCGATTGTAACTAAAATGGCTAAATTTATTTTTTTTTTAATTGTAGCTTTGAGATCAAAGTAGTCTTCGAAAAGAGTTATAATTTAAAGCTTTAATATTCCATTGACGTCAGAATTAACACTCATATTTTCTTCTTGCGAATTTTTAGCAATTCATTGCTACGCTTACGTGTCGCCGTCCATGAACCATGAAGGTTCATATATTTTTTTTGGCTTGTAATTGTACACGTCAGTGAAGTTTTCATTTGATGATGATGGGCATACGATAGACACAATGTGATATTTCGACATACAAGTAATAATTAACCACGAATCATTGTTTTTCGCATGACGATAGCAGGCGAGACACAGGTCGGCAAAAATCATCATTGAATTGAGAATTTTGGGTAAATTGTTGTGTTTGTTTTCAAAAATCCTAAATTAATTAATTTTTGTAATAAAATTTATATAAATGGTTACCAAAGATTTGAAGTGGCGGTCATTTGTGCGGTAAAGTGTTGCCAACCAAAAAACATAGAAGAAAAATAATTGACAACTAACAATTAAGGGCTAGCAATCTAAGGAACAACATGTTGCCATTGTTTATTAAGCTTAAAAAGACAAATTTCGCAAGAAGCTCATTTTCGCCTTGATGGATTCGTTAATTGGCAAATTTGACGCATTTGCTTTACCAAATATTTCATTTTTTGTTGGTGGATCCACAAAATTGTCAATTGAAGACTGGTGTAATGTAATCTTTTTTTGTGTGAATAGAACACAAAAATTGTGTTCAAATGTTATTAATAAAAGCAAAAACGCACCAACAACATGGTGTTTGCCGTTTTTTTTTTATCGAATGCCTTTCAATAAATGTTTCATTATGATATGAGATTTGAAGTCAGACAGACATTTATACTTATATATATCTACATGGACGTACAACACAAATACACTTATGCACATATCTACGTACTTACATTACGCTAAAGTGGGTCGCTCTCATTATAAAAAAAAAAGAAAATATCTTCGCATTTATTGTCTATTCTAAAAGGCCATATCTTCGGTGTTAAACCCTTGATTTTCTTCAAAATTACATTTATTTTTTTAAGATCGTAGATTTCATGCAAAAATATAAATTCGGGACTTCCAAGAACTATTGCTATTTTTCTTAACAATTTTTCGATAAAATTCTAAGACGATCTAGTCATGTCCGTCCGTCCGTCTGTTGAACGAAAGTGCTCTTCAAGGAACTTTTTCATAGGAAAAGTGATCGTCAGGACACTTTTTCATAGGAAAAGTGATCGTCAGGACACTTTTTCATAGGAAAAGTGATCGTCAGGACACTTTTTCATAGGAAAAGTGATCGCCAGGACACTTTTTCATAGGAAAAGTGATCGCCAGGACACTTTTTCATAGGAAAAGTGATCGCCAGGACACTTTTTCATAGGAAAAGTGATCGTCAGGACACTTTTACATAGGAAAAGTGATCGTCAGGACACTTTTTCATAGGAAAAGTGATCGTCAGGACACTTTTTCATAGGAAAAGTGATCGTCAGGACACTTTTTCATAGAAAAAGTGATCGCCAGGACACTTTTTCATAGGAAAAGTGATCGTCAAGACACTTTTTCATAGGAAAAGTGATCATCAAGACACTTTTTCATAGGAAAAGTGATCGTCAGGACACTTTTTCATAGGAAAAGTGATCGTCAGGACACTTTTTCATAGGAAAAGTGATCGTCAGGACACTTTTTCATAGAAAAAGTGATCGCCAGGACACTTTTTCATAGGAAAAGTGATCGTCAAGACACTTTTTCATAGGAAAAGTGATCATCAAGACACTTTTTCATAGGAAAAGTGATCGTCAGGACACTTTTTCATAGGAAAAGTGATCGTCGGGACACTTTTACATAGGAAAAGTGATCGTCAGGACACTTTTACATAGGAAAAGTGATCGTCGGGACACTTTTTCATAGGAAAAGTGATCGTCGGGACACTTTTTCATAGGAAAAGTGATCGTCGGGACACTTTTTCATAGGAAAAGTGATCGTCGGGACACTTTTTCATAGGAAAAGTGATCGTCAGGACACTTTTTCATAGGAAAAGTGATCGTCAGGACACTTTTTCATAGGAAAAGTGATCGTCAGGACACTTTTTCATAGGAAAAGTGATCGTCAGGACACTTTTTCATAGGAAAAGTGATCGTCAGGACACTTTTACATAGGAAAAGTGATCGTCAGGACACTTTTACATAGGAAAAGTGATCGTCAGGACACTTTTACATAGGAAAAGTGATCGTCAGGACACTTTTTCATAGGAAAAGTGATCGTCAGGACACTTTTTCATAGAAAAAGTGATCGCCAGGACACTTTTTCATAGGAAAAGTGATCGTCAAGACACTTTTTCATAGGAAAAGTGATCATCAAGACACTTTTTCATAGGAAAAGTGATCGTCAGGACACTTTTTCATAGGAAAAGTGATCGTCAGGACACTTTTTCATAGGAAAAGTGATCGTCAAGGAAGTTTTCCTTTGACGTTTAAATGTTCCCAGAATACGTCTAATAGTTGTAGATCCGATTGAAAGTGTGTGAAATTGGTCCTAAGTGTGTGAAATCGGTCTTGTTGGAGGGTATATAAAGTTCGTTCCTACAGTTTTTACTCTTTTTTTAAGATCTAAATTTCATGTAAATAATAAAAAGTATAGAATTTCAAGAACTATATCTCTTTTTTCACATATTTTTTTCTATATTTTTTAGTTTTTATTTCGTTCACAATTTTATTTTTTGTCATAATTTTGTTTATTACTCTTAAAATTTTCAAGCTATATATGCTATATGGTGGTTACCAAAAATGTTGCCTATTTTGTTGTCTTTAGTCTGTTATCAAGCGCGGTGTAGTTGGTTGCCCATATCTCGAGTTATGGTCTAAATAGTGTAACTACCTTGGGAGAGAAAATTTAGAACAAAAACAAAAATTAAAAAAAAAATCCCAAACAAAATATTTTAATAGTAATTTTCATAACAAATTATCAGAAATACATAACCATTCATTCCGAAATAATCTCATTTCGTTGCCTAGTGCTATTTAATGTTTTCAGCTAAAACCGAAATATTTGGAAATATTAATTAAAATAGTCATGTTTCATTTTTCCCATGTAACACCTGCTAGTTTATCTCTCTTCAGCGACCCTCTCTACTGTACATATCTACATTTTTTTACTACAGTTTGTTGAACGTAAATCTACAACGTTGTTGTATTTTTCATGGCTTTTATTGACGTCACAGAAATTACTGATTTTTTTTGCCATATTCAAAAGAATCGATCGTCGCCGTTGTCGTCTCGTAGTTTGTAACTGAGAGAGTGAAAAAAATTTTGTGATTAACATGAAAGCTCGACAAGTGCGAGATTATGAAACAAATGATTTGCTATTAACAGGTTTTAGAGAATTTTTCGTATTTCATAAGATTTGCTGGCAATTGCGCGTACTAGTGTATTGGAAAATGTCAGTAATAGCCAGTCACGTGATTGCTGCGCCACAACATTGAGGTAAGGTTATTATCTTAGCTAATACTACATGCTTGACCTATCTATCAACAAATGGGCAAGTTGGTGTGGTCAGAGGAACGGAGAGAAAAGCTACAAACTGCAAACACCAAAAAAGTCATGTATAAACAAGGCCTAGATCAGTAAGGATTAAACTGCAGGTGAAATCGAGCTGAGATCCCATACAAATTTGACACTTGAAATCGAATTAAGCTCGATTTCGCCGACAGTCTGAAAAGGCCATTAGCAAGTGTGAAAAGTCTAGTCTGTATGAAAACTGTATTTTTGAAGTCAAAAAATTAAGGCTCGTGCACACCAAATATTTTTAGTTTTAGTTTTATTTCAATTTCCGATTTGTGGAATCAGCAGTTTGAAAAAAACAAAAACAAGTAAAAACGGCGTTAAGTTCGGCCGGGCCGAACTTTATATACCCTCCACCATTGATTGCATTCCACAGAGGTTGTCGGTTTTCGTAGAAGTGCAGTAATATTCCAGGAAAATATAATTTCTTTAATATAGGCAAACCAAACCAAATACAAATATTGAAAAAATAATTTTATAAATAAATATAATATTTTAATTATTTCCAACCATTATTTACTTCAAATCAAAAAAATAATTTTCTTATATTTATATTTTCAAAAAGCTTAAATACCATATAGTTGGTTGTATTTCCATTATATTTTAATTCCAATAGTACAAATTTTGAAAATACATTATCAGACGTACATAGTGCAAAATAACCTAACTTCATGATTCAACCAATTTTTGCCATAATAGAAAGGCACAAATTTGGAAAAAAACTTTTTATTTTGCGTGTCTATGGAAGGCAGAGGAATGTATACACCGAATTCCATAATTCCAGCTGCGACCATGTGGTTGGTACCATTTTTACCCCCTTGACGTTTCTACGCAATTAGAATTTCATCATTCTAGCTGTAGTCGTTTAGTTGGTACTATTTTTATCCCTCTGAACCATTGTATCCCTTGAAAGTACGAATTTCGAAAAATCCGTTTATTTTCCGTTTCTACGCAATCAGAGGAATGTATACTCCGAATTGCATGACTCTGGCTGCGGTCATTTGGTTGGTACTATTTGTATCCCCTTTTTCAATTTTAACCCCAAAATGTACGAATTTCGAAAAATTCGCCTATTTTCCGTGTCTACGCAGTCAGAGGAATTTATACTCCGAATTTCATGACTCTAGCTGCGGTCATTTAATTGGTACTATTTTATCCCCTTTTTTCATTTTAACCCCAAAAAGTACGAATTTCGAAAAACCTGTTTATTTTCAGTGTCTACGCAATCAGAGGAATGTATACTCCGAATTTCATGACTCTAGCTGCGGTCA
This sequence comes from Polietes domitor, assembly GCA_947397865.1. NCBI lineage: Eukaryota > Metazoa > Arthropoda > Insecta > Diptera > Muscidae > Polietes > Polietes domitor. The sequence goes on along the minus strand of OX377620.1, from coordinate 179,918,156 downwards.
TTTGATTGGTACTATTTTTATCCCCTTTTTTCATTTTAACCGCAAAAAGTACGAATTTTGAAAAATCCGTGTATTTTACTTGTCTATGCAATCAGAGGAATGTATACACCGAATTTCATTATTCTAGGTACAGCCGTTTGGTTGGTACCATTTTTAACCCTCTATTCCCATTTTACCCCTTAAAAGTACGAAAAAAAAATACTTTTATATTATGTATCTACTCAATTAGAGGAATGTACACACCGAATTTCGTGTTTCTAGCTGTTGTCGTTTAATGTGTACCATTTTTATCCCTTTTTTGCCCCATTTCACCTCCCACAAATTAGAATCACTTTATGGTGCAGTTTTTTGCTATAAGGGGAATACGCATACCAAATATAAACCGACATATTCAAAAAACATGCTTAAATACGCTAAAATAGTAGGGATTATTATGGGTATTTTTAGTCTTTGTGAGGGAAAAAATTTTCCTTTTGGGCCGATTTCGTCCCATTTCAATCCCAACCGATCTACGACTATAAGACACATTTATGGAAAATTTGGACGTACTAGCTCCTTTCGTTTAGATGCTAGCGTGCTTTCAACAGACGGACAGACAGACAGACGGACGGATTGGCTAGATCGTCTTAGAATTTTATGACGATCAAGAATATATATACTTTATAGGGTCTCAGGTCGATATTTCAAGGTGTTACAAACGGAATGACAAAGTTAGTATACCCCCATCCTGGAGGTGGAGGGTATAATGAAGCTTTGATAACACTGTCCGACAGTCCATATTACACATGAATCAGATGGTATATATCCGAAATTATAGGTGAATTAGGTGAATTCATTTTCTCATCCTGGACTACAAAGTTCCAAAAGTTACGATTTTTCAAATACTTTTTTTTAATACTTATTCGCACCCGGTATAAATGCCAAATCGAAGAAGAGAATATCTGCTAAAAATACTTTAAATTTCAAGCTTCTATCTGTATTAGTTTAGCATTAACAACGATTTAAAGTTTTGCTTCTTAAATAGCGAGATATGAATAAACTAGAAAAACTAAGGGGTAAACTTGAAATAGATATTAATGCTGAACTAATATAGATAGAATCATGATATTTGAAGTATTTTTAATAGATATTCTCATCTTTAATTTGACATCAACGCCGTTATCATAGGGTGGGGTGCGAACAAGTGTATAAAATAATTTTTTGAAGAATTGTATTCTTTGGATCAATATAGTCCTGTGATTTTGGGACAACGGGATGAGGAAATGAAAAACTAAAAACGCCAAGTAACTCTATTTTGCCTATAGTTTCATTCGCACCCTATGACTCCGGTAAAAATGCAAACTCGAAGAAGAGAATATCTGCTAAAAATACTTTAAATTTCAAGCTTCTATCTGTATTAGTTTAGCATTAACAACGATTTAAAGTTTTGCCTCTTAAATATCGAGATATGAATAAACTAGAAAAACTAAGGGGTAAACTTGAAATACATAGATATCAATGCTGAACTAATACAGATAGAATCATGATATTTGAAGTATTTTTAATAGATATTCTCATCTTTAATTTGGGCCACCCTGTATAAGTAAACCGATCGTTTTACGAGTACAAGCAGCAGCTGAGGCGTTTTATCCATGTCTGACTGGGCGGTCATTCATACGTCTTTACGCGCGTACGTCGGCTGCATCAAATTTTGCGCAGAGGTTTATTTTATTATTTATTTTATAATCCTCTGATTTGACCTATTTGAATGTTGTCATAATTTGGCCAAAACAACGTCATTCACCAAAATCTTCTTAGCACTATTGAGGAAACATTTATAGATTTTTTGTTAGCAAATTCATTAAATTAACCGCTTTTTTCGCTTGTCATACTAATTAACTGCTCGTCCACTACATCGTACGTCATCCATCCATCAGCAAGATGTGCTGTGCTGTGTTGTGAAATTAAATTGATGATAAATTGATTTGATATATTCAAATTCTATTAAAAATTATGTTAATTTAAAAGCAACGAACGAACGAAATCGAAATGATAATAACCAACCAACCAAACAGAGAGACAGACAGCTAGCCATCGAGCCAGCCATTTGAGTGATTTAGTTAAAGGCGCAACAACAAAATAACAGGTAGCGCGTTATTATATCGTTTTTTATGCGGTTTGTCCAAAAACGCCAGGCCACATCCGCGTCAAAGGCGTTTGCTTTGACGTCAAATGGCTCAAGCAAAAAATAGTTATTAGAGGTTGTTGTTGTTTCAAGCGAGCGTACACGCGTACGCGCTCAGATGTTACCATCCATCCATCCTATAATTAATGCAAAAAACACACCTTTTTCCAAAATCGCTTCGATTCGACTCGACTCGATACAATTGATACTATGAACACTAATAATAATTATCGCATGAATCTTAATAAATTTATAAAGCAGACTGGTGTCTGATGTCTGGTGTGGTGGTGTGATGGTGGTTCGATTCGTGATTCGTGTATTGTTTTGGAGGTGCTGTTGGTGTTTCGTTTGCTTGCGCGTCAAAGGCCGGATGAATGGAGGTGTACGGTTGTATGGTTGGAGTGGGCGGGTTATTTTATAACGTTCAGATAAATTGTCATTGTTGCTTTTATGGACTGTGTATCACGTTGATTTATTATTGTCGTTCAATCACTTTTTTTACTAACAGAAGTTGTGAAAAAAGCCAACCAGCCGTCAACAATATTCATTCATTGACGTTGGATGAGATGCAAACAAAAGATTTGAAAGAGGATAGCGGTCTTGGTAACAGAAAAAAAACACAACAACAATAAACTCAAAAACAATAACATCTGTAAGAAATTTATATCGATATCAGTTTAGTCTTTCCGACCCTAAAATCTTTGACTTCAAAAAATCCTAATAGTCTTTGTCAATCTGACTGCCAATCGATCTTAATCCGATTTCAAGTGTTAAATTTCTATGGAAGCTGATATTAGAGTTCGAGCTTAGGTCGATTTCAGGACGATTTCGCCTGCAGCCAGAAAAGGCAGTGAAGAAAACGGCTCTAAATTTGCCATAAAACAATCATACACAATATTTTTAAATCAGCATCAAGTGTAAAAGAGCCTCATCAAGTGTTATGTGGAATCGACTTCCGGCAAATATCTTTCCCTCCAATTACGACATTCAGAGATTCAAAACAGATGTCAACAGACACTACTCCCTCTTTCCTCCTTCCAATATCTTATCTTCCTTCTACCAACGCAATGCACTGCATTTATAGGGGACATCCCCTGAGAGTTGGTTCAGTGAAAAAAAAATGTTATGTCTAATAGTTGTAGATCGATTGGGATTGAAAGTGGGCGAAATCGTCCCACAGGGAAAATTTTTTCCCTCACAAGGACTGGAAATACCCCTAATATTTAGAGTATTTTATCATGTTTTTATACCCTCTACCTCCAGGAGGGGGGTATATTCACTTTGTCATTCCGTTTGTAACACCTTGAAATATTCATCGGAGACCCCATAAAGTATATATATTCTGGGTCGTGCTAAAATTCTAAGACGATATAGTCTGTCCGTCTGTTGAAAGCACGATAGCGGCCGAACGAAATGAGCTAGGAGGTTCAAATTTTTCCTATATGTGTCTTATGGTTGTAGATCGGTTGGGATTGAAAGTGGACGAAATCGGCCCAGAGGGAAAAATTTTTCCCTCACAAGGACTGAAAATACCCCTAATATTTAGAGTATTTCAGCATATTAGCTTGTATTTAGTTGATAATTGCAATGCGCATTCCCTCTATAGCATAAAAGGGCACCACAGAGTGATTTTTATTTGTAGGGGGCGAAATGGGATAAAAGGGATAAAAATGGTACCTATCAAACGACAACAGATAGAAACACGAAATTCGGTGTGTACATTCCTCTAATTGAGTAGATACATAATATAAAAGTATTTTTTCCAAATTCGTACTTTTAAGGGGTAAAATAGGAATAGAGGGATAAAAATGGTACCAACCAAACGGCTGTACCTAGAATAATACACATTTCTCTGTCTGTGTAGACACGGAAAATAAACTGATTTTTCAAAATTCGTACTTTTTGGGGTTAAAATGAAAAAAGGGGATAAAAATAGTACCAACCAAATGACCGCAGCTAGAGTCATGAAATTCGGAGTATATATTCCTCTGAGTGTGTAGACACGGAAAATAAACTGATTTTTCAAAATTCGTACTTTTTGAGGTTAAAATGAAAAAATGGGATAAAAATAGTACCAATCAAATGACCGCAGCTAGAGTCATGAAATTCGGAGTATACATTCCTCTGAGTGTGTAGACACGGAAAATGAACTGATTTTTCGAAATTCGTACTTTTTGGGGTTAAAATGAAAAAGGGTATAAAAATAGTACCAATCAAATGACCGCAGCTAGAGTCATGAAATTCGGAGTATACATTTCTCTGACTGCGTAGACACGGAAAATAGACGAATTTTTCGAAATTAGTACTTTCAAGGGATACAATGGTACAAAGGCATAAAAATAGTACCAACTAAACGACCACAGCTAGAATGATAAAATTCTAATTGCGAAGAAACGTCAAGGGGGTAAAAATGGTACCAACCAAATGGGCGCAGCTGGAATCATGGAATTCGGTGTATACATTCCTCTGACTGCATAGACACGCAAAATAAAAAGTTTTTTTTTCCAAATTCGTACTTTTTCTTTTACGGCAAAAATTGATTGAATCATGAAGTTAGGTTATTTTGCACTATGTACGTCTGATAATGGATTTTCAAAATTTGTACTTTTGGAATTCAAATAGAATGGAAAAACAACCAACTGTAGCACCCACTATCTACCAATATTTATGGCTTTGAAAATATTTTTGAAAATATAAATATAAGAATATTTATTTTTTGAATTGACGTATTGGTAGCATTACCTTATAAGCGTGGTTTGATATAATTAAAATATTATATTTATTTATAAAATTATTTTTTCCGTTTGTAACACCTTGAAATATTCATCGGAGACCCCATAAAGTATATATATTCTGGGTCGTGCTAAAATTCTAAGACGATATAGTCTGTCCGTCTGTTGAAAGCACGATAGCGGCCGAACGAAATGAGCTAGGAGGTTCAAATTTTTCCTATATGTGTCTTATGGTTGTAGATCGGTTGGGATTGAAAGTGGACGAAATCGGCCCAGAGGGAAAAATTTTTCCCTCACAAGGACTGAAAATACCCCTAATATTTAGAGTATTTCAGCATATTAGCTTGTATTTAGTTGATAATTGCAATGCGCATTCCCTCTATAGCATAAAAGGGCACCACAGAGTGATTTTTATTTGTAGGGGGCGAAATGGGATAAAAGGGATAAAAATGGTACCTATCAAACGACAACAGATAGAAACACGAAATTCGGTGTGTACATTCCTCTAATTGAGTAGATACATAATATAAAAGTATTTTTTCCAAATTCGTACTTTTAAGGGGTAAAATAGGAATAGAGGGATAAAAATGGTACCAACCAAACGGCTGTACCCAGAATAATGAAATTCGGAGTATACATTCCTCTGATTGCATAGATAAGTAAAATACACCGATTTTTCAAAATTCGTACTTTTTGGGGTTAAAATGAAAAAAGGGGATAAAAATAGTACCAACCAAATGACCGCAGCTAGAGTCATGAAATTCGGAGTATATATTCCTCTGAGTGTGTAGACACGGAAAATAAACTGATTTTTCAAAATTCGTACTTTTTGAGGTTAAAATGAAAAAATGGGATAAAAATAGTACCAATCAAATGACCGCAGCTAGAGTCATGAAATTCGGAGTATACATTCCTCTGAGTGTGTAGACACGGAAAATGAACTGATTTTTCGAAATTCGTACTTTTTGGGGTTAAAATGAAAAAGGGTATAAAAATAGTACCAATCAAATGACCGCAGCTAGAGTCATGAAATTCGGAGTATACATTTCTCTGACTGCGTAGACACGGAAAATAGACGAATTTTTCGAAATTAGTACTTTCAAGGGATACAATGGTACAAAGGCATAAAAATAGTACCAACTAAACGACCACAGCTAGAATGATAAAATTCTAATTGCGAAGAAACGTCAAGGGGGTAAAAATGGTACCAACCAAATGGGCGCAGCTGGAATCATGGAATTCGGTGTATACATTCCTCTGACTGCATAGACACGCAAAATAAAAAGTTTTTTTTTTCCAAATTCGTACTTTTTCTTTTACGGCAAAAATTGATTGAATCATGAAGTTAGGTTATTTTGCACTATGTACGTCTGATAATGGATTTTCAAAATTTGTACTTTTGGAATTCAAATAGAATGGAAAAACAACCAACTGTAGCACCCACTATCTACCAATATTTATGGCTTTGAAAATATTTTTGAAAATATAAATATAAGAATATTTATTTTTTGAATTGACGTATTGGTAGCATTACCTTATAAGCGTGGTTTGATATAATTAAAATATTATATTTATTTATAAAATTATTTTTTCACTATTTGTATTTGTTTTGGTTTGGCTATATTAAAAAATTATTTTTTCCTGTAATATTACTGCACTTCTACGAAAATCGACATCCACTGTGGAATGCAATCCATGGTGGGGGGTGTATAAAGTTCGGCCCGGCCGAACTTAACGCCGTTTTTACTTGTTTTTTTTTTTAATATTTTGATTTGACCTATTTGAATGTTGTCATAATTTGGCCAAAACAACGTCATTCACAAAAATCTTCTTAGCACTATTGAGGAAACATTTATAGATTTTTTGTTAGCAAATTCATTAAATTAACCGCTTTTTTCGCTTGTCATACTAATTAACTGCTCGTCCACTACATCGTACGTCATCCATCCATCAGCAAGATGTGCTGTGCTGTGTTGTGAAATTAAATTGATGATAAATTGATTTGATATATTCAAATTCTATTAAAAATTATGTTAATTTAAAAGCAACGAACGAACGAAATCGAAATGATAATAACCAACCAACCAAACAGAGGGACAGACAGCTAGCCATCGAGCCAGCCATTTGAGTGATTTAGTTAAAGGCGCAACAACAAAATAACAGGTAGCGCGTTATTATATCGTTTTTTATGCGGTTTGGCCAAAAACGCCAGGCCACATCCGCGTCAAAGGCGTTTGCTTTGACGTCAAATGGCTCAAGCAAAAAATAGTTATTAGAGGTTGTTGTTGTTCAAGCGAGCGTACACGCGTACGCGCTCAGATGTTACCATCCATCCATCCTATAATTAATGCAAAAAACACACCTTTTTCCAAAATCGCTTCGATTCGACTCGACTCGATACAATTGATACTATGAACACTAATAATAATTATCGCATGAATCTTAATAAATTTATAAAGCAGACTGGTGTCTGATGTCTGGTGTGGTGGTGTGATGGTGGTTCGATTCGTGATTCGTGTATTGTTTTGGAGGTGGTGTTGGTGTTTCGTTTGCTTGCACGTCAAAGGCCGGATGAATGGAGGTGTACGTATGTTAGGAGTGGGCGGGTTATTTTATAACGTTCAGATAAATTGTCATTGTTGCTTTTATGGACTGTGTATCACGTTGATTTATTATTGTCGTTCAATCAATTTTTTTACTAACAGAAGTTGTGGCCAACAAACAACCAGCCGTCAACAATATTCATTCATTGACGTTGGATGAGATACAAACAAAAAATTTGAAAGAGGATAACGATCTTGGTAACAGAAAAAACACAACAACAATAAACACAAAATAATAAAACAATAACATCTGTAAGAAATTTATATAGATATCAGTTTAGTCTTTCCGACCCTTAAATCTTTGACTTCAAAAAATCCTAATAGCCTTTGTCAATCTGACTGCCAATCGATCTTAATTCGATTTCAAGTGATAAATTTTTATGGAAGCTGACATTAGAGATCGAGCTTAGGTCGATTTCATGACGATTTCGCCTGCAGCCAGAAAAGGCAGTGAAGAAAACTGCTCTAAATTTGCTAAAAACAATCATACACAATTTTTTTAAATCAGCATCAAGTGTAAAAGAGCCTCAGTGTGTACATGGCGAATCTCACCAAACAGATGTGACAAGCTGACAGTAGAGATCGTGCTTAGGTCGATTTCAGAACGATTTCGATTGCAGCCAGAAAAGTCAGTGAAGAAAACGGCCCTACATCTGCCATCAAACAATCATACACAATTTTTTCAAATCAGCATCAAGTATGAAAGAGCCTCATCAAGTGTTAAATTTTTATGGAAGCTGACATTAGAGATCGAACTTAGGTCGATTTCAGGACGATTTCGCCTGCAGCCAGAAAGGCAGTGAAGAAAACGGCCCTAAATCTGCCATCAAACAATCATACACAATTGTCTTAAATCAGCATCAAGTGTAAAAGAGCCTCAGTGTGTACATGGCGAATCTCACCAGACAGATGTGACATGATTTGGATGATTTTGTTTCTTAACTCACTTTTTTGTTACTTTTTATAACCTCCACCACAGGATGGGGGTATACTAACTTTGTCATTCCCTTTGTAACACCTTGAAATATCGAGGGAAAATTTTTTCCGTCACAAGGACTGGAAATACTCCTAATATTTAGAGTATTTTATCATGTTTTTCGAATTGTTCTGAGTATATTTGTTTGATATTTGGTATATGAGTTAAATAATTTAACGCATAAAGTTCTTTTTAAAAAAGACTTTATTAATCGGAGTGCAAACTTGAACTGCACTAAATCAAATGATACCAAAAAGTTTATACCTACAAAATAACTTATTAGCTAAGATCATATTAATCATAATGAACATTACATAGCAGTCGCAATGGTATTCATATTACACGGCGTCGTATAACAAATCGTATGATGTAGACTGGTGGGAATAATGTAGCACATGTTTATGTTAAACATTGCATACGATAACACCTCCCTTCTCAAATGCGAACGTCTCTGTTTGCATGTTTACATCAAAAGTATGGAATTTGTGAAATTCGGAGAAAATCTTTGGTTTCTGGCTTGACTGTTGCGGGTATTTCGGGGACTGACAAATGCACTGATGGTGAAATTGTTGTCACCGTATTCTTCTTATTTGTATTCCAATTAGTTTTTATGAGCACAAGAATGATCAATATCATCAGTATAGACATAAATCCAAAATTTACTGACAGGATCAATTCATGTTTCCTTCCCAGCAGATCAATAGAATCGGTGTTGTTGATGTGTAGTTCTTTAACAGTTTCCAATGTTAAAATTTCTTCAATTTCCGTATTCGGATGTCTTGGTTGAAGTAATGGCGGCAGAGGTTGTAGAAAAGTTACGTCAAAAAAAGTGTAGATCATTCCGTTTACCCGTATTGTTGCATTGTGGTACTGCACGATGTATGTACCGCTTAATGTCTGGGGTTCATTATTAATGTATATGGTCCCATTGAACTGATTTAGTAACAACATTCCAGGTGTTATTTCTTCTACGTTAGACACATTGCTGTTATCTCTCAGTGTACAATTCGACATATGACCTCTCAAAAGACTAGCTATGCATGTATCATTATTTACATTTCGCAAATTGTTTTCATTACAAATAGTTACATTATTATGATATTTGCAAGGCTTCTCCATACCATATATTGTTTCATTGCATTTTAATATATCTTGATATTGCAATTTATTCACAAATTTTCCATATTTAATAGGTTTCACTAATATTTTGTTACATAATTTTGTATCCACTGTGGGTATACTAATGACATAAAACAATGTGTTGTTAATAGATGATATTCCAACATTAGCAAATTCTAAAGCTTCGTCAAAATTTACAAACGGTATGGATTCATTATCATAAGCCTTTTTAATAATATTTATCTCATCCTTTGAGAGAATAAACGAATTTACTATTCCAACTTTTGCCCAATGTATGGCATATTCTATATTCAGAATTTCTTCTTTTAATATATGAATCTGATATTTAAGATTAGTTATTAAACTTTCTTTAACAAACTGATCGGATTTCAACACCTTTATTATTTGATCGGTGGTTTTGGTTAATTCATTTATTTTCTCAATAGTAAGTTCATTCAATATTATCTGTTTATTATTATTTTTTACAATATTATCAGTTTTTCCCATTATTAATTCAAAGTCATCATGGTCAGGATTTCCAGCAATCCATTTCCATGCTGACCCAATGAAATTCAGAGACCGTTTAACTCTAAATTTTAACTTATCTAAAATAATTTGGAGTTGAGTTAATTCATGGTTCAGGAAAGGGAAAATGGGATGGGATTGATTTATATTGGAATGTAAGGTGTTTCGTATGTCATCAATCAAATTCTGATAATTTTCTGGTTCTACAACATGGACCAGATCGAATGTGCCCCTCTGCAATTTTGCGTATCCCATATCGATGGTAACAACCTGGGAGTTAGAGTAATCAAATATCTTGACATCTGCACCAACAAGTGTTACAGATAATCTGAAAATAAAGACACAATTTTAATTCCTAATATTATTCTTGTGAATTATTTTCCCTGATTCAGTCATTATGGTCGTGTTTCTATCCTCCTTCACTATTTCTTGTCTATAATTTTTACTCAACTTTGTCCCCAGACGCTTATTTTGCTTTACATAAACTTCCTGGCCTACTTCAAATATTTTTGGAGGTATTTTCTTCTTATTATGGTAAGTTAAATCCTTGGATTGTTTACCCTTAATTCTGGAAATTATTTCCTGTCTCTCTTTTTCCAATTCATCGGGATTTGTCGTAATCCTCCTACCAAAAAATGCCTCTACTGGCTTCCTCAGTGTGGTGGAGTGAACTGAATTATTATATTCATAGAGGGCTCTATCTAACAGTTCTGAATATGAGTTATGGACATTTTCAACCTTCAAGCATCGCATCAATTCAGTTAGGGTTGAGTGGAACCGTTCCACCTGTCCATTCACTGAGCTCGAATAAGGCGGAATTTTAAAAACCTTAACTTTATACTGATTCTCCAGCATAAAGATAATCGTGTTGGAATTAAGAGATTTTTCGTTGTCTATAACAACTATTTCCGGCATACCAAATGATAAGAGCATCTCTCTCAATGGTTGTTTTACATCTTCAGTACCTCTTGATCTTAGAATCCTCGCCTGCGCGTACTTTGAGAACTTATCTATAGCAGTTAAAACAGGTGTCTTCCCAGTGATGTATATATCGACATGCACAATTTGTCCCGGAAATTGAGGAATCGGAGTCTCAAAAAGAATTGTGTTGTTCGGATGTCGTTCATATTTGTTCTCCTTACAGATCTTACATGCATTAGTTATCTTCTTTATCTTCGCGTGCATCTTTGGAAAGAAGTATTTCGACAATAATTGAATCCTATTCTCAGTACTGTTCCGGTGCGCTCTATTATGTTCCGCTATTATTACAGTCTCCTGCTCCTCCTCATTCACAAGATCTGTGACAATGAGCCTTGAATACTTAACCCTATATTTATTAAAGTGGGTCTGAAATACTTCCTGAAGTCTACCCAAAACTTCATCCGAAGTCATAATACAATTTGTCACAGACGGATTCAAATATCTCTTAAGAATATCGATCAGATTTTCCACATTTGGAGATGGTATTACCACTGAGTGTCTGTGATACGTCGGAAATATAATCTCGAATTTATACGAGGGAGAATCCCCATCGGACGAAATAATCAGTTGATTTTTAAAAACATTTACCGGTGTTTCGGTGAACTGAATCAAATTATGCATAGAACTCTCGTCGCTATGCTGCGTAGTTGCCATTGACTCGGTATGCAAGATTTCTTGCGAAGGTCTAGATAATGCATCGGCAACCACATTAGAACTTCCCGGTTTGTAACATAATTCATAGTTATAATCCTCCAGGAATGCTTTCCATCGTTTCAATTTATAATTAGTGTTTTTATTCCTCAAAGCATAAGTCAAGGGAAGATGATCCGTAAAAATCTTAAGCTTGGACGGACCATAAAGATAATTCCTTAACGATTGCAATGCCCATACTATAGCAAGCATTTCCTTCTCGTTAGTGGCATAGTGCTCCTCTGCTCTAGTAAGAACTCGGGACAAAAACACTATGGGTCTATCACCTTGGGACAGAATTGCACCAAGTGCATAATTAGAGGCATCTGTAGTCAGATGAAATTCCCTATTAAAATCAGGGTATGCAAGAACAACATCCTCTGATATAAGTGATGTTTTCAGTTTGTTGAATGCACTAATAGCTTCCTCATCGAGTGTTATCTTTATTTTAGCTGAAACGTGCTTCGAAGCTCGACCTGCCTCCCCTCTTAAAAGCAATGTCAGGGGTTTAGCAATCTTAGCGTAATCCCTGATAAATCGTCTATAAAAATTGGAAACGCCAAGGAAAGATCTCAATTCCTTTAACGTCCTTGGGATCGAAAAGTTCTTTATCACCTCTACTCTGCTGGGGTTGGTCTTTATTCCAGCCTCCGAAATAATGAAACCCAAAAATTCAACCTCCTTTTTCAAGAATTCACACTTTCGCAACTGGACCTTCATGTTCGCCATTTCCAACGTTCGAAAAATTGTCTCTATATTGTTCAGATGGGTTTCCTCATCTTTAGCGAATATTATAATATCGTCAATATACACAAAACAAATCTTTCCTATATGTTCGCGCAAGATATCATCTAATGTTCTCTGAAAAATAGAAGGCGCGTTCTTAAGGCCGAAGGGAAGTCTTGTGAATTCATACTTCCCATTATTTACCGAAAAAGCTGTTTTCTGCCGATCGCTTTCCTTAAGTGGAATCTGGTGAAAACCACTCTTCAAATCGATCACCGAAAACCATTTATTATTCCCTAATTGGGGTAAAACATCATTTATTTCAGGGATCGGATATCTGTCAGCAATAGTTATTTCATTGATTTTCCTATAATCAATTACCATTCTATATTTCTTTTCTCCTGAATCAGATTTCTTGGGCACTATCCAAATTGGCGAATTATATGGTGAACGAGATGGTCTGATGATGTCATTCTCAAGCAGCTCACGCACCTGCTTTTCAACTTCATCTTTCAAATGAGCTGGATAAGGGTAATAACGAGAATACACTGGTGTTTCATTCTCCGTTCGTATCTCTGCTATTACAGAGGAAGTGTACGTCAATTTCTCATTTGGATCACTAAACAAATTCCTATATTGTAAAATAATGTTCCTTATCTTATCCTGCTGCTGTTCTGACATGTGGTTAGTTTTTATATCAATCGAATTAACGGATTGCGAAGTTTGTTGTTTGATCTTCACTTTTATCCTACCGTCAATTATCATATGACCCTTTGCCGTATATATGACAGCTGATAACTCTTTCAAGCTATCGTTACCCAAAATTGCGTGAAATGATCTTAATGCTGGCATTAAAAAAAATTTAATCCCCTTCATGTTCTTATCAAATAAGCTCATATATGTATGGTGAGTTATCTTAGTCCTTCCAGCAACAGAATTTGCGAAAAATTCATTTTCATTGGGTATAGCCGTTTTAATCAAACTAGGTTGGACATAATTTCTGTTAGATCCTGTATCAATGAGAATTCTTATTATTCGGCCAGAACTCGTCCTGCACTCAAAATACGGCAGAGACGAGTCCGTTAATCTAAAAAATTAAGGTCAACAAAGTCTTGAGTAATGAACTGAGAATCGTCCTGATTTTGGTCGTAATTCTGGACATATTCATCCAAGGGTGGTAACTTTCCTTCATCCTCATAATTGTTCATTTGAAGTTCATAATCGGATTCGACACATCCTCCCTCTTCCGAATCGACATCTAAATGGAAGTTTTTCTGAAATTTACTTGGGTGAGTCTGTCTTTCGGATTGTCCCTGAGGTCTTTTCCCTACAAATTTACTATCCTGAGGCGGTCTATTCATATAGTTCACCATTTTAGATTTCATGGATTGATCTACCTCCATGGGTTCCGGGCGTGGTTGCGGTTTAGGCGCAAGTGGTCTCTGGGGTTGGAAGTGAGAAACCGGTTGATTCCTCATAGCCAATTGCACTTGTGGCATATGTTGAGGTTGCCATCTAGGGATGGAATCATAAAAGTATTGAGGTGCCGAAGCAGTATGCGAATTTTGTGGCAGATAATTCGGTTGTTGGAAAGATCTTCTCTGTGGAACTGGAGGTGGCAGTCTCGAATTTGGTTTAACAGTCCTGCCTGGATTGTTGAAAGAGCGAGCATAATCCGCTCTGAAACGTTGGTTTTCCAACTTTAAACATAAATGTAACGCCTGTGGAAGATCAGTTGGTTCTCTTGCACCAAGAAGTTCCGAGAATCCTCCACCCAGCCCTCGAACAAAAGCATCTAATGCTTTGTCCCTATACGTTTGGGTAAGAACGTCTTTGGCCTCTTGACCAATATCTAAACAGGAAAGTTTGTTCGTAATAAGAGACAGATTTGAGCAAACGGTTTGATAATACTCCTCAATAGATTTATTTCCCTGTGACAATATCGACATTTGACATTCGAGTGTCGTCAAGTCACGTTTATCCGCGTAATGTAAGGTCAAACATTTAGAAATGCATTGCCAATTTAAAGGGGCATTGTGAGATTCCAATGCCGCAGAAGCAGGTCCAATAATTTTGTTCCTGATGGCATTTATAATAGCATAATACTTGGGAGTACCCTGAGAAAACGCGTATAAATTCAGCACTCGGTCAACACTTTTTTTCCATGCGCCGAATTCTGAAGGATCACCCGAAAAGTCTCTCAAACATTTCACTATATCGGGAACTTTGTCCAGATCTGATAAATCATTCCTAAATCGATCAGCTATCTCCTGATCTGCGCCATTAATACCCGAGCCTGGGTTAAGAATTTGGCTCACTATTTGTCTGCACTGTTGTGCGCAATATCTAGACACCAATGCTTCAATTTCAACACTTCCTACATTAGGATTTGGATCGGGATTAGGAACGGGATTAGGAATTGGATTGGCAACGTTAAGAACCGGTGGTCTGATTAAGTTATTCATCTCTTTGAATTTCACAAAAATATTTTCTTTAAAATTTAACAATTTTTAATACACTTATTATCACTGGAGGGTCCCGTAGGATTCGCAGTGGTTTTCCAATCAGTTTCTCTTAATGTAATTTTACTTAAATAATTTTTTTTCTCACTTTTAATGTAACTTTTATCTTATGACCACTGGAGGGTCCCGTAGGATTCTCAGTGGGGGTTCTAATCACTTAATGCTTACAAGAAGGTATAGATGATCATCGCAAATTTCGGTTGTCGGCGTTATCCTTTTCTACTAGTACTGGGGAGCCAAGCAAACGGAATCAATTTGCGGGTTTCGTCAACGACGTCTTCACTGATCCTCTACGCCAGCAGCCTATGGGATGCGGTTATTTGTAACCTGTGGGATACTGTGGTTTTTATTAACCTGTTGGTTAGGTGGAAAGTCCTCGGTAGCCTGTGGGGTACTTATAGTGACTTCCTTTTAGTTGGGCGCCAGTTAAATAATTTAACGCATAAAGTTCTTTTTAAAAAAGACTTTATTAATCGGAGTGCAAACTTGAACTGCACTAAATCAAATGATACCAAAAAGTTTATACCTACAAAATAACTTATTAGCTAAGATCATATTAATCATAATGAACATTACATAGCAGTCGCAATGGTATTCATATTACACGGCGTCGTATAACAAATCGTATGATGTAGACTGGTGGGAATAATGTAGCACATGTTTATGTTAAACATTGCATACGATAACATATGTATTCCCCTTATATGGGGCAAAAAGGGATAAAAATGGTACCTATCAAACGACAACAGCTAGAAACACCATATTCGATGTGTACATTAGGGCGTACCTCAAAAAAAAAGTTCGCCGTACACCTTCGAATATGAAGTATTATTGAAAGGTAGTTTCAAAAATTTTTTTTTTATTTTTTTATGCCGAACGTAGGGGTCGCGCTTTTACATATTTCTATATAACTTCTGCATTTATAAACGGATTTTAAAGTGTGATACATCGATGTTTTTGTCTCGACGAGGCCGATTTTTTTGTCTTTGAAGTCATTGAGCTCAAGCACCCCATTCTGGTACTTACCCATCATATCTCAGTTGCTACTACCCTAATGTACCACTCTAATATCAGAAAATTAAAGCTCGCATAAAATCAAGAATCATGCTTGAGCTCAATGACTTCAAAGACAAAAAAAATCGGACTCGTCGAGACAAAAACATCGATGTATCACACTTTAAAATCCGTTTATAAATGCAGAAGTTATATAGAAAAATGTAAAATCGCGACCCCTACGTTCGGCATAAAAAAAATAAAAAAAAATTTTTTTGAAACTACCTTTCAATAATACTTCATATTCGAAGGTGTACGGCGAACTTTTTTTTTACTTGTAACCTGGTACGCTCTAGTGTACATTCCTGTAATTGAACAGAGACATAATATAAAAGTAGTTTTTCCAAATTCGTACTTTTAAGGGTTAAAATGGAATAGAACGATGAAAATGGTACCAACTAAAAAGCTGGATCTAGCATAATGAAATTCAGTGTATACATTCCTCTGATTGCGTAGACACATAAAATAAAGGGATTTTTCGACATTCGTACTTTTAGGGGGTAAAAATGGAATAAGGGGATAAAAACTGTACCAACCAAACGGCCTCAGCAAGAATCATGCAATTCGGTGTATACATTCCTCTGACTGCGTAGACACGAAAAATAAAAAGGCTTTTCCAAATTCGTACTTTTAAGAGTCACAATGGGAACAGAGGGATAAAAATGGTACCAACCAAACGACTGCAGCTAGAATAATGAAATTCAATGTATACATTCATCCGATTCCGTAGACACGAAAAATAAAGGTATTTTTCGAAATTCGTACATTTAGGGCGGCAAAATGGAAAAAGGGATAAAAATAGTACCAACCAAATGACCGCAGCTAGAGTTATTAAATTCGGAGTATACATTCCTCTGACTGCGTAGACAGGAAAAATAAAAAGTATTTTTTTTTCAAATTTGTACTTTCTAGGGATACAATGGGAACAGAGGGATAAAAATTGTACCAACTTAACGGCTACAGCTAGAATAAAGAAATTCGGAGTATACACGAAAAATAAAAAGTTTTTTTTCCAAATTCGTACTTTTAAAGGATAAAAATGGTACCAACTAAACGGCTACAGTTACAATGATGAAATTCGGTGTGTACATCCCACTAAAGTACAGAGATTTTCGAAATTCGTACTTTTAAGGGGGTAAAATTGGAAAAGGGGATAAAAATGGTACCAACTAAACGGCTACAGCTTTTACGACAAAAATGGCTAGAATGGTGAAGTTTGGTTATCTTGTACTGTGTACTTGAGAGATTATGGGTTTCCAAAATTTATAATTTTGGAAATAATATAGGATAAAAATACAACCAACCAAATGGCTGTAGCTGAAAAGGAAAACGCTATCGCCCATTATTTAGGGTTTTTAAGCTTTTTAATTATTGCTGCCTTATATTTAATTTTTTAATTGGCTTATTATAAGTACTATATATATATATATATATATATATATATATATATATATATATATATATATAGTATAAACATATTGGTAGCCTTGTTTTATAAGCTTGGTTTAAAACAATTTAACTTTTTTATTTATTTATAAAATTAGTTTTCCAATATTTTTATTTGTTTTGGTTATATTAAAAAATTTGAAAATTTCCTGTAGTGTGGAATGCAATCCATGGTGTAGGGCATATAAAGTTCTGCCCTGCCGAACTTACTGCCATTTGTACTTGTTTATTTTGATTTATCAATTTGAATTTCGTTATTGTAAATTGCTTTTTTTGCATAAAAATAAATCTTAATTTTCATCGTTTAGCAGTTCTAGCAGTTCACCAAAACTGATAAAAACTCTAAAAAAATAAAAATTCCAAAAGAAAATCTAAGTAAACATTTCAAAAAAAAAAACGTTAGACAGTTTTAAGTGAAAAATAAAGATATGCCTGTCTGGCTGGATTCTATGAATAGCCACGGCTATATTATTTATTCAATACGTTCATTGTACCATTTCTTCGAATTGCGATAGTACATGAACCTTGAAAGGAGGTTGACAATTTCTTGAACAATAAATATTTAAGTTATTTTTTTCCAGCTCTGGCGGCAATCAGCGACTGTGTACATTGGACGATATACACGTTTATTGTGTGTGATATAATTACGAAATTTCGTGTTGTTCGGTTTGTTATAATTGTTTTGAGATAAAAATAAACAACTCTGATTTTCGTTTTAATTGTAAATCAAATAATAAACAGATAAAGTATTTTGTTTGCCGAAAATCGAGCAGAAGAAGAAAGGAAGAAAGAGGTTTGGAGGGGGTAATTTAAAAATAAATAAAAAATATATAACAAATATAAATAAATAAATATATATATAATAAAAAATATATATATTATATAGAAAAATATATTAGACTATAAATTATTAGGATTTTCTCAATAATTCTTTGAAATGAAATTCTAAACATTCATAATATACAATTTGTATATGTACTCGTATAGTTGATAAGTTCATTGGTATGAAAGCTAATAAACGTTTAATATATACTTTTGTACATTAAAGGGCATTAACCTATAAACTGGAAATGAAGTGATAATAAATTGACAAATTATATTAAACAACTGCCAAAAAAGTTGATAACATTTTACTATCTCCTAACATTTTACGAATAGCATTATCACAATGATGAACTTGCAATCTCTTTGCAACTCGCTTTATAACTTTTTCAGACTGCATGCGAAATCGAGCTGAAATTACATATGGTCGAGTTACAAATGTCAGATCCCATACAAATTTGAAATTTGAAGCCGCTTGATTTCGCATACAGTCTGAAAAAAAAACTATTTGCTCAAAACTATATTCTCAATTAGTATTGCATCAAAAATGCAACTCTGTTAATCTAAGACGAAGCAAATGCAACTCTGTACCCAATTGAAAAATAATAATAATTCCTATAGAAAATTCATAATGAAAATCTCTCATGATTTATAGGTAAGATCACGCCCCTTATTTTTAAACTGAGATAAAAATAAGCTGAGATAAAACCGCTTGACTGCGTATAAGCCGATTGTTTGTCCAAAAATTATTTATTTCATTATAAAAGGAAAAAAATGCCAAAATAAACAAGTAAAATACCATTTTAGATCGGCCTGGTCGAACTTTATATGCCCGCTACCATAGATTGCATTCCACAGAGGCTATCGATTTTCTTTATAAGTGCAGTAAAATTACATGAAAATGCTAAATTTGTTAACATGGCCAAGCCAAAACAAATAAAAATATTGAAAAAATAATTTTATAAAAAAATATAAAATTGGAATTGTTTTTAACCACGTTTATAAGGCAACGCTACTAATATGTTTGTACTATATACATAAAAATAATAATTCAAGTTAATTCAAAAAGTAAGTAGAAGGTACCAATCTTAAAAAAAGCTTAAATAAAAGCTTAAATACTTTAAGCATTGGGGGATAGTGGGTGAATCAGCTACAATCGTTCGATTGGTTGTATTTCTCTCCTATTTTAATTCCTAAAGTTCAAATTTTTGAAAATGCATTATCTCTCAGTGCAAGATAACCTAACTTCATGATTCTATGATGATTTTGTCGTAAAAGTAAAAAATTTGAAAAATTCTTTTTATTTTTCGAGTCTATGCAGTCAGATGAATGTATACACCGAATTTCATGATTCTAGCTGTATCCAGTTGATTGGTACAATTTTTATCCCTTTTTTCCAATTTTACCCCCTTAAAAGTACGAATTTCGAAAGTCCATTTATTTTTTGTGTCTACGCAAATGGAGGAATGTACACATCAAATTTAATAATTCTAGCTGTAGGCGTTTAGTTGTACTTTTTTATCCCTCTGTACCCATTGTATCCCTTGATAGTACGAATTTGGAAAATTCTTTTTATTTTGTGAGTCTACGCAGTCAGAGGAATGTATACACCGAATTTCATTATTCTAGGTGTAGCCGTTTGGTTGGTACTATTTGTATCCCTTTTTCCGATGCTACCCCTAAAAAGTACGACTTTCTAAAATCTCTTTATTTTACGTGTTTACGCAAGTAGAGGAATGTACACATCAAATTTAATAATTCTAGCTGTAAACGTTTAGTTGGTACTATTTTTATCCCTCTGTTCCCATTGTATCCCTTGGAAGTACGAATTTTTGCAAATCTTTTTTATTTTGCGAGTCTACGCAGTCAGAGGAATGTATACACCGAATTTCATGATTCTAGCTGTATCCAGTTGATTGGTACCATTTTTATCCCCCTTTCCCTAGTTTACCCCTTAAAAGTACGACTTTCGAAAATCTCTGTATTTTACGTGTCTACGCAATTAGACACGATGTACACGATTCTATGCAGTCAGATGAACGTATACACAGAATTTCATGATTCTAGCTGTATACAGTTGATTGGTACCATTTTTATCCCATTTTCCCTAGTTTACCCCATAAAAGTACGACTTTCGAAAATCTCTGTATTTTACGTGTCTACGCCATTTGACACGATGTACACACCGAATTTCATCATAATAGATGTAGCCGTTTAGATGGTACCATTTTTATCCCCCTGTACCCATTGTATTCCTTGAAAGTACAAATCTGGAAAATCGGTTTATTTTTCATGTGTACGCAGTCAGAGGAATGTATACACCGAATTTCATTATTCTAGGTGTAGCCGTTTGGTTGGTACTATTTTTATCCCATTTTCCCTAGTTTACCCCTTAAAAGTACGACTTTCGAAAATCTCTGTATTTTACCTGTCTACGCAATTAGACACGATGTACACACCGAATTTCATCATTATAGCTGTAGCCGTTGAGATGGTACCATTTTAATCCCTCTGTACCCATTGTATCCCTTGAAATTACGAATTTGGAAATTTCTTTTTATTTTGCGAGTCTACGTAGTCAGAGGAATGTATACACTTGGTACTATTTTTATCCCTTTTCCGATTTTACCCCTAAAAACTACGACTTTCTAAAATCTCTTTATTTTACGTGTTTACGCAAGTAGAGGGATGTACACATCAAATTTAGCTGTAGGCGTTTAGTTGGTACTATTTTTATCCCTCTGTTCCCATTATATCCCTTGGAAATACGAATTTGTGCAAATCTTTTAATTTTACCCCCTAAAGTATGAAATTCGAAAAAATATTTTTAAATTATGTCTCTACTCAACTAGAGGACACACCAAATTTCGAGTTTCTAGCTGTCATCATTTGATTGGTACAACTTTTATCCCCTTTTTCCATTTTATCCCCTAAAAGTACGCATTTTGGAAAAATACTTTTATATTATGCATCGACTCAATTAGAGGAATGTACCCACCGAATTGCGTGTCTCTAGCTGTTGTCCTTTGATATGTACCACTTTTATCCCTTTTTGCCCCATTTCACCCCCTACAAATAAGAATCACTTTATGGAGCACGTTTTTGCTTTAAGGGGAATGCGCATACCAAAAATGCTCAAATTCTCGAAATATTAGGGATATTTTCAGTCCTTGTGAGGGAGAAAAATTTCCCTGTGGACCGATTATGCCCAGTTGCAATCCCAATCCTTTGATATGTACCACTTTTATCCCTTTTTGCCCCATTTTACCCCCTACACATAAGAATCACTTTATGGAGCACGTTTTGCTTTAAGGGGAATGCGCTTACCAAAAATGCTTAAATACTCGAAATATTAGGGATATTTTCAGTCCTCGTGAGGGAGAAATTTTTCCCTGTGGACCGATTTCGCCCAGTTGCAATCCCAATCGATCTACAACTATTAGACGTATTGTGGGAAAATTTGGGCGTCCTGGCTCCTTTCGTTTAGATCCTAGCGTGCTTTCGACAGACGGACGGGCGGACATGGCCAGATCGTCTTAGAATTCTATGACGATCAAGAATATCTATACTTTATAGGGTCTCAGATCGATATTTCATACGGAATGACATGCTTAGTATACCCCCATCATGTGATGGAGGGTATAAAAATAGCCCCAAAACAAGTGACAAGTGCAATTTTGAAATATTTTATTATGAAACATTTTGCCAACAAAAGCCCAACTACAGCTCGCAATTGCCGTACGTGCGTCTGTCCTGTATGCACGTCAGTTCGCCCGCGCGCTCTCTCTCTTTCACTCTCTCCTGCCCGGTCACACAAAACAATTCAGATAAAATGTATAATAAAGTTTTAATAAAAAGATAAAGCCATCAAAAGCAACAGCAACAACAACAAAATGTAATTAAGGTAAGTACAAAAATACAAAACAGCACGAAAATCGCACCAAGAACAAGAGCAAAATGTCTCTCCGTGCAGATAAGATAAATGTAGAGATATAAAGTAACAAACGCAATAAAATCATATGATGAATTTATACCAGAAAGAAAATTGTTTTTTTTTTTATATAGACGTAATGGAATCGTTATAGAGAAATGGTCAGGTGAGTGGGGTGTTTTTTATCCACCATTATTTTAGGGAACTTACGAACTATATTCCTCTTTATTATAAAGGAAGTCTTGGGGTCACGACTTAAACCAATAGCCTCTTCAGAATTCTTGCTGAAATGACATAAGGTCGATTTAAAAAAGTAAATTCCATACAAACAGGCTTTATAGCCTTGTCACTCTGACATAAGGTCTATTTTCAAATGTCAAATTTGTCTGACATTTGTAAATCGACCTTATGTAATTTAAACTAGATTTCGCATGCAATGTGACAAGGACTTTAATGTAGTACTTGACGTCCACGTAAACCACTCAACTGTCACAGCTAATACGTTGCGCCGCGACAATGGCGTTGCTATTTAAGACTGCCTCCTATTGCTGCTTAGATGTTTTGAATATATATATAAACAAAAATTTTACATTTGTAAATCTCTACAGTATTCGGTAAAAACCATGTGTCTGTTCAAGTGTAAACAATCTATAATTTTGCCTCTTTACAAATTTGAACTACTGATTACTTTGACTTTGAAATGTAGAATAATATTCATTTTTATTTTCAGCTTTATGTTTGACATTTGCAAAATGGTACGCTAAACGCTCGAACAAAATAGGGAAATATTGAAAACCTTCTTCCAAAGTGAGTGAGTCTTTAAAGCAAATTGTAAGAAATTTACGTGGAGATTTTTCGACAAGAGATCGGCCATCAGTTCAGCCTTTATGAAGCTCATTTTCATCTCGGTGGCTATGTCAATAAGCAAAATTGCCGCATATGGGGTTCAGAGAACCCACACGTGACTATTGAGAAGCCAATGCATCCTCAACGAGTCACTGTTTGGTGTGGATTCTGGGCTGTACTGAAAAATTGGGTTGATCGGATGAGGTACCTGGTTGGATTGGAAGAGTTCTTAACACAGCTCTTACACCAACTTCCAAAATATGGGTGTGGTTCAGTAGCAGGTCCTTGTATGGATGGAAGAATGTAGGAAAACTCCAACCCTTTGGATGCAAATTAGGAAGGACTGTCTGTCTGAAACTCGTAAATGTTGTTTTCAGTCTGCAGTTTGGTTATAGCAACTGGTTCAGAAGGAAACTCGCAGGTTATACCATGGAACTACTTGGGAGATCATTGGACATGCTTGATTTATCATTGTCCAGAACTTCGCGTCAGAATGCAACGACATAGGTTTGTATGGCGACGGGAGTATGTATTGCTCTCAAACTGGAAATAGTTTCGATTACGGGACAGACTAGGATCTATAGCAACGTGTACCATTCCGAATGGCTGGGAATGGCCCTTCGGAAATGTCGGGGAGACTGACGAAACAACCCATAAGGAAGCAAAGGTTTCACAATTGCCTCGACTTCTACCAACATACTCTTAATTGGTACTTAGGTATTCTCGAGGAGTGTTGGCTGTTGGCGAACACACTAAACTTTCAGTGTCTTCAGTTAGCTTAGAAACCCATCTGATTCCGCACTCTAGTTGTCAGACTAAACCTTCAATATATTTGATAGAAGAAGTTCATTCTTAATCATCCCAACCAACGAAAAACCTTCATTGGTTTCTTTAGGTGATCGCACACTTTGCAGAACCAACAGATGACTGCTCTGAACATCGGCTCTCCCTGAGACTAAACCTTGTTAGCTTAGAAACCAATCTAATTATGCGCTGTAGTCGTCAGACTAAACCTTCTTCATTCCAGCCTAATGTTGATACGAGAAGTTCTCCGGAACCATTTGGTCAATATATTTGATATAGCCAGCTCATTCTTAATCATCCGAACCAACGAAAAACCTTCATTGGTTTCTTTAGGTGAACTCACACTTTAGAGAACCAATAGAGGACTGCTCTGAATATCGGCCAACCCTTTTTGAAAAGCTCTCCCTAAGAATAAACCTTCTAGTTTTCAGTCAGCTTAGAAATCCATGTGGAGTTGAAACGAACCAGAACTGAGCCGACACACACTTTGCAGAACCAACACAGAACTACTCTGAACATGGGTCAACCCTTTTTAAAGGTTCTCCCTCAGGCTAAACCTTCTAGTCTTCAGTTAGCTTAGAAACCCATGTAGAGTTGAAACGAATCAGAAAACCATTTGGTCAATATATTTGATAGAAGTAGTTCATTCTTAATCATCCGAACCAACGAAAAACCTTCATTGGTTTCATTAGGTGATCCCACACTTTGCAGAACCAACAGATTACTGCTCTGAACATGGGTCAACCCTTTTTAAAGGCTCTCCCTCAGACTAAACCTTCTAGTCTTCAGTTAGCTTAGAAACCCGTCGGATTCTGCACTCCATTCGTCATACTTAAAACTACTAGAGTTTAAACGAATCAGAAAATCTCTTCATTAGGCCTGAATGAACCAGAATTCCTCAGGGACCATTTAGACAATATATAATTGATAGAAGATATGAGTTCATTCTTATAGAGCCAAGCCAACGAAAAAACTTTATTGGTTTCTTCATTGGTTTAGGTGATCCCACACTTTTCAGAACCAACAGAGGACTGTTCTGAACATGGGTCAACCTTTTTAAAGGCTCTCCCTCATATCATCATTCTCCTTATTACCATTCCCCCACCAAACCCACCCACCACCACAATTCCAAAACGATTCCATTCCGTCACACACATCAAAAACAATCTCTAGATTTTTGTGTAAAATTTCGTTTGATTTCAAATATTTGTTTTCTTTTATTTTTGTACAAATCTAACAATTTTATGTTTATAATAATACTTGTTGTTATAAAGATATGCTTGAGGATTGGTTTAATATTTACAAAATATATATAATATAGAACTTACAGCAGAGAGGAACTTAAAACTACATATAATAGATATTAGGTAGGCATCATTAATAATAATATAGGTATGTGAGATTTTGTTGTATTTTATGGAAAATATATCAAAACTTACGAGCTAAAATGACTAGAATTTTGTTGTGGCCCATTTAGGGGAAATTTGTATGGTCTACCGTTAACAAGCCCGTTGTAATACCACCTACCTTTTTGGAGCGTTTGCACGACAAATGCTGATTGGCCAACAGGTCGGACAGGTCCTGGCAGTCTTCCGGTTGTTCGGGTATGGTGAAATTCGGCGCGCTGTCTTCATCGCCGCTCACCGAGCACGTGGAACAATCGGAGGTCTTGCGTTCCAATTGCATGCGCATGCCATTGACGAGGCACTCGGCTCCATCCAGGGCGGAGATTGTCGAACCGCAATAGTAGAGATTGCTGCACGATGAAGCGGCGCTCACATCGGAGTTATTGTCGAGCGCATCTTTTTCGGTGCCGGCGGTGTCCAGGGAGGAGCGGCGCCGACGCATGCGCTGGGCGCGAAAGTATTCGATTTCTTCCAGGGTAATGCCACACATAATATCATCGGAATAGTCGGAGACCACAACCGAGGGTGTGCGCACAAAGCGCACTCCCTGCATATCACTGGAGGGATAGTCGCTGAGGCAGGATTGCGACGATTCACGGCGTGAACTGCCGCCCGAGCGTGGATCTTCGGGTATCTCCACCACTCTCTCCTCGAGCAAGACCTTAGAGGGTATTTGCGTTTGGTTAAGGCTAACACTGTTACCCACTTCCAAAGTCGGCGAGTCAGGTAGTAGGGTAGGCTCGGCCAAGGGCAGCAAGGCTGGTCTTAAGGGCAAATCCGTTACGGTTAGGGTCATGCGGCGCTTTTGCTGTTGCTGTGGCATGGGGGGCTCCGAAGTATCCATCGACTCGTCGACTTCCAAGCCCAGAGCCGAATCACTGCTGGCTGATCTGGCCACTTTATCCTTGCGTTTGGCGGGCAGGCATTCGATGGCCGTGTGGGTGGTACGTATGGAGTCATTGTCATCGTCCGAGCTGTAGGGGCTCTGGCCAAGGTTGCAACCCTCATCGGACAGAGGTGAATTGCGTTGATCCAGGGCATCGGGCTTGAGGGAAACCATATCGGTGTCGGCGTTCAATTTAGTTTGCGGCACAATCATTTTGGGTTTATAATCAAATTTCTTGGCTAACTCCTTGACACTGGGAAAGGGGGAGTCAAAACCTTTTGTTGCTGACGCTGGTTGATGTTGGGAGGGCAGTTGCACTGTTTTGCGCTGTAAATCCAATTTACGCAAGGCCACCAGAGAGGGTTGAAGCGAGTCTGAATTCTTTGTTTCCGATTCTGATTCCGTTTTTGCTTTAGCTTCTTGATTTTTTCTTTGTTTTGGGTTTATTTTTAATTTCAGATTATGTTGTTTCTTGAGCAAGCGTTTGCTTAAGGCCGGTTTAGAGCTATAATCCGTTGCAGAGCTGGGGAAATCTTTGAAAAATTCCTTTTTAAGCAAAGCTTTACGTTCGGCTAAACTTTGTATTTTATCCGCTGGTATTTGTTGCTGGTTGACGAACGTTGTGTTTGATTCCAGTAGTTCACATTGGCGTTGTGCTTTGCGGCAATTTATTGTTGATGTTTCCGTTTCCAGAGTTCTGTGATAACTGGCTTCGCAAGGTACATTTGTTATGTTTTTATGCGTCAACGTTGTTGCTTGATTTTGTAACAACGAAGAGGGTTTTACCGTTAACGTCGTCGGCGACGACGACGATGATGATGACAATGCCGACTCTCCCCTAACGTAATGCTCTTTTGCGTATTGCTTTTGCTTTGTTGTTGGCATTCGTATTAACGAACCACTTGTTGAGTTATCGTGCCGGCCGTCGTCTAGCGGCGCCGTTGGCGTCAGTTGTGATGATAAACGACAGCGGCGGCGGCTCTCTTGTGCTACTTCGGGGCTATTCGTTTGTTTACAATCGCTGTCATCGGCTTTGTTTATCGCAAAAGTGTGGGTTGTGGTGCTGGTGCTGCTGTTGCTGCTGGCGTTTTCCGCGTAAGGAAACTCGTCATCTTCATTTAGCCGATTTCCACCACCCTCGCCATTGGCGTGCTCTGATATGGCTATTCTAGTTGTTATTGTAGTTTCGTATTGTTGCTGCGGGGATTGCCGCAAATCGGTGATCGCCATAGCCGCCGTCGTTGCTGGCGCTGTTTTGCTTACGTCGTTTATCATTTTCCCGATTAGATTACATGTTTTGTTGGAGGCCTTCATTGAAGTGTTGTGGGTCTTTATAATTGATTTTTGTAATAAATTGTTGCTATAGTTTATGTTCTTCTATTATTGTTGTTGTTTGCTTCTTGTCACTTCTTGACGCATTTAAGTGACAGGAGGTTCCAGGGCGGCCTAATTGTTGTTCGTTGAATTTCAGTTAATACTTTTAGTAGTGGCTAATAATTGCCACATTGGCTAGATGTAAAATAAAGTTGGCTACACTACACTCTAGATCGTTTTCTTGGCTAGACGTTAAATAAAGTGGGCAGCACCACGCCCTAGATCGCTTTCTTGCATAGACGCAAAATAAAGTTGGCAACACCACACTCTAAATCGCTTTCTTGGCTAGACGTAAAATAAAGTTGGCAACTCCACACTCTATAACCCGGGGAGCAACACGTGTTTAGGGTGTTGTTTACACTCAAATTCTAAACTACTAAAGTGAATGATGAACACCCTCACCCTCACTTTTGGCTTTTGTGACCGGACTTGGCTCGCCTTAACCTTAAGTTGGCAACACCAAACTCTAATGCCGGGGGAGCCACCAACAAACCACTTGTTCAGGGTGTTGTTTACACACCCCCACTTTTGGCTTTTGTGACCGGACTTGGCTGGCCTTAACCTTAAGTTGGCAACACCACACTCTAAAGCCGGGGCAGCAACCAACCAACCACTTGTTCAGGGTGTTGTTTACACACAACTTCTATACCACTAAAGTGAAAGATGAACACCACCCTCACTTTTGGCTTTTGTGACCGGACTTGGCTGGCCTTAACCGACAAAGTTCCAAATAGTCCTAGTGTTGAGGGAACTATGATGACAGTTAATAAGTGACTAGTTCGGAGTTGCCGTATCCACCAAATTTGTGATTAGTAATTACATTTGCCTTTTACAATATTTTTGTGCACATTTAACAGAGGTTATTGTTAAGGTAATTATTTTCACCTTAATTTGATAATATTTTTTGTTCTAGCAAATTATCTTATCTGTCTGATTATCGTTTTAGGCAAATTCCGTCAATGTGACGTTTTTGTTGATCGATGATCGTTTTTGTGGTACTTGTGCGAATTCCAACTGTGTTGCCAACCTAATAACTAAGAGAACATCAGCGTTACAGCTATTGTTGAGTTAATTATTGCCAACTTGATTTGATAATACTTTTTGTTTTTTTCTCCAATTCCAGCTTTATCGTCAATGTAACATAGTTCGGATGGTTTCTGTTGATCGTTTTTGTGGTATTTTGCGAATTCCAACTGTGTTGCCAACTTAGTCACTAAGTGAACATTAGTGTTACCGTATTGCTGATCGTTTTAGTGGTTCTTGTGCTAATTCCAACTGTGTTGCCAACTTATCCACTAAGAGAACATCAGCGTGACAGTTATTGTTCAGTTAATTATTGCCAACTTGATTTGATAATACTTTTTGTTCTTTCAATTTGTCATTCATCGTCAATGAGACGTAGTTGGGATGGTTTTTGTTGATCAATGATCGTGATTGTTGCAGTACTTGTGTTAATTACAACTGCGTTGCCAATCTACCCACTAAGTGTTATCGTATTGTTGATCGTTGTTGTGGTGCTTGTTTAAATTCCAACAGTGTTGCCAACCTGCCCGTATTGTTGATGATTTTTGTTGATCGATTTTCTTTGTTAGCTTGTTTTTTTTTGACTCCAAACTTTCAATTATACTTGGCCTTGTTAGAGAATTGTTGTAATACTTTTTGTGTTTTTAAACAACGTTATAGTTTCCTGGCCTTTGTAATAAAATGCAGCGTTACACTTGTGATTCCAATTGTGTTGCCAACTTAGCCACTAAGTGAACATTAGTGTTGCCGTATTGTTGATGATTTTTGTTGATCGATTTGCTTTGTTTGCTCAGTTTCAATTATGCTTGGCCATGTTAGAGAATTGTTGTAATACTTTTTGTGTTTTTAAAAATCGTTATGGCTTAATGGCCTTTGTAATAAAATACAGGGTTACCCTTGTGACGTTTTTCCTAATGACAAACATTTGACGTGGATTTTTGAGTGGTTTTTGCATTGACGCGCATGTGTCGTCAATTCTTGGAGAGGGTTTTGTTAATGACGTAAATTTTTCGTGGATTTTTGGAGAGTTTTTTCTTAATGTCATGGATTCATTGAGTGGTGTTTAATGACGCACATTTATTGTGGATTCTTTGAAATTCGATTTTTTGCTAATGACGCACATTTTACACATGACGCGTGTGTGTTTTGGATATCTTTTCGGTCTCTCAAAATTATCTTTGTACGTTTTGCGTCGCGTAATTTTTGAAATGTTTCTTACAAAATTTTCAATTTAAATACGTCACCGGCCGCCTGTTTTGGTCTGTTTTAACGTCACAATTGTCAACTGTGACATGCGTATGTGTGCCTGCAGTTCCTCTATTAAGTCTAATTGAATTTAGACGATTTTATTAGTCATTTAAAGGAATGACGTCAAAGCACTATGTGAGTACGTATGTATGTACATATGTACACACATGTCGCTGTTGTGTCTCACTGATCTGTCACAAAAATTATTAAGAATACTGTGTAATGCATCACCGAGAGACGCGCAGCTTTCGTTTTCAATGTGATCGGTAAAAGCGCGCGCGCGATCACAGACGCAGGCGAACGTAAACGTGAACGCGGACACGGACACCGTGTGGCTGACGCGTACATCAACTACTACAAAACTACCCCGTTACCATGAGCGTCACCGCCGCCGCCGCCATCAACATACACTAATTTCCACTTGACTGCCACGGTGGGATGTCAAAGCGATTTGGATCACACACATATATCGCGTTTGATTAACAATAATAATAATAGCGGCTTTTTATTTCATCATATTGAAAATGTGCTGGTTTTCGCCTGTTTGTACTGACGCTCTGACGTTCGCTATTTAGATTTTTAGTCATGGGTCTATTCAATTGCTTTTGGTTTACGTAAATGTCGACATTTCAATGTATGTATGTCTGGCTGTATTATGTTTGGACTTTTGAACCAAGCACACAAATTATATCGGACAGTGAAAGTAATGCCTGGAAATTCTCATCGCTTTCGTTTGACGTGCAATGCATGCATTGACGGCTTGCGTGTTGCGTCGCGTCCTGAAATGATAAGAATGTTTGAATTATTTAAAATTAATCATGAAAGAGAAAGGAAATAATAAAATACAAAATTTAATAAAGTCTAGCTAGCAACGTCGCATGCAGATGAGTGCGAGTTCCAGGTGAGAAATTTCCGCGATAAAATCCATTCTTGGGCAAATTAAATTTAAGCATTAACATTGCCTTATAAACCTATCAAGATTAAGATTATCTTGTAGATTTTGGCAGGCAACAAACGAAAATGACGACATTTTGTTTAACCTACTCCACTTTTGCCCCTCGAGTCGTATGAGTGATAACGTTAGCCAGTTAGGTTAGGCATGGAAATTTTTGCTAGCACTTGACTTGCCTCGCTACGTATGAGCAATAAAGATAAGAAATAGTATAATTTAAGACGCTGTCAGACCATGGATATTAAGCGAATTAGATTGTCCTAAACTTAAACACATAATATCCAAAGAAGTGAACAAAATTTATAGTCATCTTGTTCCAAACGTTGTAGCCTTTTCAGATTGCATGCGAAATCTAGCTGAAATGACATAAGGTCGATTTACAAATGTCAGATCGCGTACAAATTTGAAATTTGAAAATCGACCTAATGTCATTTCAGCTAGATTTCGCTTGCAGTCTGAAAAGGCTATTAGACGCAGGGTGGTAGACTACTGAACCGATTAAAATAAAATATATAGCGATATTCTTAGTGAAGGGCTAGTTTATGATTGTGCACCTTATTTGAATATTTTACTGGTAACAAATTTAGGCATCCACTTAGGTTTAGGGAAAGTTTGTCCTTGAGTCTTAGGCTTTCACAATATTTTAAATATTAAATATAAGATGTACTATAGGTTATCGAACTTGGAAACACAAGATAAAGAAGCAAACAGGGTGTTAAATTTTGCCAGACGAATTTTAGGCGCTGTTTACACTTTTAGATCTAAAGGGTGATTTTTTAAAATCTATAGGAAACAAAAAAAAAAACACATAAAATTCAGAAAAATTCATGATATCTTTATTTGAATCGATAGTAGGGTCCATATAATTTAATGTCTGAAGATTATTTCATGCAAATGTTGACCTTGACTGCGCCTCAAATGGTCCATCCGCTTAGTCCAAATTTGACATTTCCAAGTTTTTAAGTAACAGAAGCCCAATTGCTGCGAACGGCGACGAATCGATAATTGATGGTCATCATTACCACTGGCCCATACAGCTGCGATATTTTCTTCAGTTCGCACTCTGCGTAAGCGTGTTGGTGGTTTAATGTCCAACAATGTAAATTTGTTGCGAAATTTAGTCACAATAGCCCGAATAGCCGCTTCAGTGGGTCGATTAAACTGACCATAAAATGGAAGCGCGCGATGAACTTTCTTAACAGAGCACGCATTTTGATAATAAAATTTAATAATTTGCAAGCGTTGTTCGTTTGTAAGACGATTCATGATGAAATGTCAAAGCATACTGAGCATCTTTCTCTTTGACACCATGTCCGAAATCCCACGTGATCTGTCAAATACTAATGCATGAAAATCCTAACCTCAAAAAAATCACTCTTTATATCTTTCAATTATATTGATTTCTTTCGGAAATTCCTATAAATGGTATAGCGGCAAAACAGTTTTTTTATTTCATTCGGTCTTTTTGCTTAAAAATTTTTGACCAATTGATTTTTGATATTCGAAAAAAAAAATGAAAAAATGACTAACCCTAATATATAGTCTTATAGGCATGGTATAAAATAATTAAAATTTTATATTTATTTATAAAATGATTTTTTATTATATATATATATATTATTTCGATATATATATAGTCTTATATATATGGTATAAAATAATTAAAATTTTATATTTATTTATAAAACTATTTTTTCAATATTTGTATTTGTCTTGGTTTGGCTATATTAAAAATTTAAAATTTGCCTGTAATCTTACTGCTCTTCTACGAAAATCAACAGCCTCTGTGGAATGGAATCCATGGTGGAGAGTATATAAAGTTCGGCCCGGTCAAACTTAATGCCGTTTTTACTTGTTTTTCATTCAAAAATGCTTAGATTTTCTAGTAAACATTTAAATTTCAAGATAAACATTACGTGATTCGAGCCTGTTTCTCCTACACGACCATGTATGCATGTCTTAACAATTAATATTTACGAATAAATATATTTGTATGGAAATTAACAACTTTATCTATCAGTTCAGACTAGTTTTGACAAGTATTGTCAATGTGCTGCTTTTGTTTTGGATTTGATTACCAACCACTCTTCAAAGACAGGCTTGCCAACTATTTGCGTTGAGTTCATCATTTGTGCGACGCACTTAATACAAGTATTATATGCGAGGCAAGACAAGGCAATCCAATATCATTTCATTTCATTATTTGTTTCACCGCTCTGCTCTACATGACGCAAATTGGTCTGTCGTTTGGTATTTATGAACTTGATAAATTTCATTGCACCCATCCATCCATCCATACATCCATCCATATTCAAATACACCATAGCTAATATACATATGTACACACAAGTATATATATTTATTAAAATCCACATACTTGTTATCAAAGAATGTTTGTACGTACATATGTAAAGGGTGATTTTTTAAGAGCTTGATAACTTTTTTTTTAAAAAAAACGCATAAAATTTGCAAAATCTCATCGGTTCTTTATTTGAAACGTTAGATTGGTCCATGACATTTACTTTTTGAAGATAATTTCATTTAAATGTTGACCGCGGCTGCGTCTTAGGTGGTCCATCCGCTTAGTCCAATTTTGGCATTTCCACGTTTTTGAGTAACAGAGACCCAATTGGTGCGAACGGCGACGAATCGAAAATTGGTGGTCATCATTAACACTGGCCGATACAGCTGCGATATTTTCTTCAGTTCGCACTCTACGTAAGCGTGTTGGTGGTTTAATGTCCAACAATGTAAATTTGGTGCGAAATTTAGTCACAATAGCCCGAATAGCCGCTTCAGTGGGTCGATTAAACTGACCATAAAATGGAAGCGCGCAATGAACTTTCTTAACAGAGCACGCATTTTGATAATAAAATTCAATAATTTGCAAGCGTTGTTCGTTTGTAAGACGATTCATGATGAAATGTCAAAGCATACTGAGCATCTTTCTCTTTGACACCTTGTCTGAAATCCCACGTGATCTGTCAAATACTAATGCATGAAAATCCTAACCTCAAAAAAATCACTCTTTACAAAGCTTATCCGGGTAGGTACTTCACATGAGTTATTGTTATTACTAATTTAAGTACATACACTGGCTGCGTCTGAAATTTCATATTTATTATATTACAAAAATAAATAAATATTGCCCCAAATTAATGATATCACATGTGGCACCCTACGCTTTTTACTAAACTATTGCCCACTGTATTTACCGATATAAAAATGTGTTTGAAGATATTAGCAGCCCACATAGATTTTTTGCAATTAAGAAAGGTCATGAAATTTTCAGGGTAGTTCCCAAATATAACGCAGACGCGGACTAAGAACGTTTTTACGAAATTCGTATTTTTAGAGAGTAAAATGATAAATGGATAAACATCGAACCTTCGTCCTGGCTAAACGGCAGTAGCTAGAAACATGAAATTCGGTGTGTGCCTTGCAGTTACCATACAGACGAGTTATAAAAAGAGATCTTTCGAAATTTGTACTTTTAAGTGAGGAAAGAGACAAAAAGGATAAAATGGTACCAATTTAAGTAATGCAGTTATATTCGTGAAAATCGATATTTACAACGTAGACTTGCAACATAAATGGATTTTTCCAAATTTGTACTTTTAAGGGGATAGTGGGACCAAAAGGGATAAAAATGGTACTAACTGAAGTAGTACATCTAGAATCGTGAAAGTTGGTATGTAAATAGAAACACAATATAAATGCATTTTTGTACTTTTAAGGGTGATCGGCACAAATAGGGATAAAATGGTACCAACTGAATTATTGCTGCTACCATCGTGAAATTCCTCTGACAATTTAGAAGCGCAGTAAATTTCTAAATTTTTCGAAATTTGCACTTTTAAGGGCCCAAAAAGGGATAAAAATTGTACCAATTTAACTATTGCAGCTTTAGTCGTGAAATTTGGTGTCTTTAAATTCCTCTGACAAAGTAGAAGCGCAATCTAAATGGATGTTTCTAAATATGTACTTACAAGTGGTGAGCGGTACAAAAAAAGGATAAAGTGGTATCAATTTAAGTAATGCAGCTATATTCGTGCAAATCGATGTTTACATTTCTCAGACAACGTAGACTTGCAACATAAATGGATTTTTCGAAATTTGTACTTTTAAGGGGAAAGCGGGTCAAAAAGGGATAAAAATGGTACCAACTGAAGTAGTACAGCTAGAATCTTGAAATTTGCTATGTAAATTCCTCTCATCACATAGAAACACAATATAAATGCATTTTTGTACTTTTAATGGTGATCGGCATAAATAGGGATAAAAATGGTACCAACTACAATCGTGAAATTTCAAATTCCTCTGAGCGCAGTAAAATTGGATTTTTCGAAAATTGTACTTTTAAGGGGACAAAAAGGGATAAAAATGGTACCAATTTAACTGTTGCAGCTATAGTCGTGAAATTGGGTGTCTAAATTCCTTTGACAACGTAGAAGAGCAATCTAAATGGATTTCTCTAAATTTGTGCTTACAAGTGGTGAGCGAGACAAGAAGGGATAAAAATGGTACCAATTAAAGTCTTGTAGCTAGAATCTTAAAATTCGGCGCGCACAATACTCCGACCACGTAGACGCGCAACATAAATGGATTTTTTGGAATTTATACTTTTAAAGAGTGAGCGGGACGAAAAGGGATAAAAATGATACCAGCTAAACTATAGGTACGTAAATTCCTCTCACGACATAGAAGCGCAATATAAATGCATTTTTGTGCTTTTAAAGGGTGGACGGCACAAAAATGGATAAAAATGATATCATATATACCTGCATATACACATACTTACATATTCAACTCGATGAGATGCTTGTAAGATGGCATGTGTACTTTATTACTTGGTGCGTTTTTTTTAAACGCAAATTCGGCTAGTGAGTTGTGCTTCTCGTTCGTTTGTGAGAATCATCTCCTTATAGAGGCCGGGTTTGATGTTGAAAAGTCGCTGCGAAGCCACTTGAAAAGACTTTTGACATGGTCGAAATCATGATCGTGGTAGTCTGCAGCCAAGTAATAAATGTCACCATGCCATTTGTAAATAAATTTGCATTCTATTAAATATAGAAGCAAAATGGTCTTGAGCCAGGACAATATCCCAGTTCAAAACTAAAGCATTTCAGCTAGAATTGTGGAATTTGATATATAAATTCCTCTGACAACGTACAAGTGAAATCTAAAAGAATTTTTCGAAATTAGAACATATAGGGGGTGAGTAAGAAAAAATGGGATAAAAATGGTACCAAATAAAGTATTGTTGCTAGAAATTTGAAATTCAGGTTGTACAGTCCTCTGACCGCGTAAACGCAAAACATAAATGGATTTTTTGGAATTTGTACTTTTAAGGAGTGAGCGGGAGAAAAAGGGATAAAAATGGTACCAACTAAATTATTCCAGCTACAATCGTGAAATTTGGCATGTAAATTCTTCTCACCGCATAGAAGCGCAATATAAATGAATTTTTTGCACTTTTAAGGGGCGAACGGGAAAAAAGCGATAAAAATTGCACCAACTAGAAGATATATGGATATATATATAATATATATTTTTGATTTCCTCCATTTTTTTAGTAACCACTAAAAACACCCCCTAGTATACTTTGAGTTTTTTTCTGATTACTCGTTAAAAAGAAAAGCTTTTTTAAAAATCGTTAAATAGTAGTTATTTTTTCAGTCTTTTGTTCATAACTTCGTCAATAATGGTCCGAAGTGGATATTATTTTTTTAATACTTTTGTTTTTTGAAGTACTTTTCAGAAAAAATATTCTTAATGTTTTTCTATACAAATTTTGATTTTTTAAATTAAAATATTATTTTTTTATTGTTCGTACTCTTCGATTTCCTCGAATTATTTATTTAAACATCTATTTATTCTTTAAATTTTGAGGCTTGGTTGAAAGTGGGCCTATAATAATTAATATTTTTTTTTTTTAATTTTTTGAAAAGTTGGAAAACCAAAAATAAATTTAAAACACACCAGGCAGGGGATGTTTTTTCGTGGGTACAAAAAATGGAAAAAATGGAGGAAATCAAAAATATTTTTTAACTGTCCGATTTGTCGTGGAATGCCCCATATATAAAGCTTCAAATGTAAACTAAACTAATTCCCTAGAATTTGGAAAAAGGCATTTCCATGAAATTCCCTACTACATCGATTTTTAAACGTTTAAAGGGAATAGATCCACATGATCATTAATAACCTTATTCTAATAGAATATATATTTGTGTAAAGTTGACCAAGACGACGTATTAACTGATTACACTAGTTTACAAATTTTGTATTTGCATTAATATTAAGTAGAAAGCAGCTTATATTCGACCGGGTCGAACATCTACACAATCAGAGGAATGTACAACCCGAATTTTATTTTTCTAGCTGCAGCAATTTGCTCGTTGCCAATTGTATCCCTTTTCTCCATTTCGACCCTAACAAGACGAATAGAGAGAAATTGTTAGAGCGACGTATTCTATAATCTTGTTTCATCTGCTTGTTTGGTACCATTTTTATCCCCTTTAGCCTCCGATTCTCCTAATAGTACAAATTTCTAAAAATTCGTTTTTGCTGCCCGTCTATAAATAAACATAAATAAAGATTTCAACTTTGGACGTTAGCTTAGTACCATTTATATCCCCATATTCGGCACCAATTTTATCCCTTTCGCCATTTGGACTCGAATAGAGTACGAATAGAGAAAAATTGTTAGAGCGACGTCTTCGACGAATTTAATTTTTCTAGTTTCATCCGATTGCTTGGTACCACTTTTATCCCCTTTAGCCCCAGTTTCTAAAAAAAATCTAAAAAAAATCTAAATATATATAAGGAATAAATATAAGAATATATATGGTTTGTTGTTTGGTTTCCAGGTTTTACAAACGCAATGACAAACTTAGTTTACCCCCATCCTATGGTGGATGTGTTCCTTTATTATTGCAGCTTTGTAAACCAAATTATCATTAAAACTATTTTATAGCAACTTTGGGGAAAATGGCCTGTACACTAGTGTTGCTTATCGCCATGGCCCCAGTAATTGGAATACATTTGCATAGGGCGTCGATGAAAATTTCCGTGAATTTTGTGCAATAAATAAATGTTTTTGGGGAATGCCCTCGAATACTTGAGCGCATTAAATTGAACAACATGTCGTAAATGGAATAAACAGATTACCGGGAAAGTACTTCCCTATATTTATGAATAATATGGAAGTGGAAGTTAATTACTTTTGATATACTATGTATACATAGACTAATCAATTCAAAGATGAAATTGCCCAGTTCATTGAATTGAATTTTGCTATCAACATCGGGGTTTTCTGTACGTTCAAGCAATACAAGCGAAATAACTTTTTAGTTTGAATACGTGGATATCAGGCGCAAAATAAATGATTTATTTTATTGTTATAACAATACTCTATCATCGGGAATATCCACATATATTAGTGAATAATTTAGAATATATGTACATCCATTCTGCGTAATATAAATATGTCGATGCAATGAATATATAATTAGCTGTCAATAATGTCTTATAGTTATATGTAAATCCTGATCGTTTTCTCACTCAATAATATCTTCTAATTTATCACATTTTGCAAACAGCTTTTTCACAATCAACTTAATGTTAGTGCGTCATAGTATTGTAATACAGTAGCGAGCAATACAGAAGCTACAAATTTTAAAAATAAATTCATTATTTTTGTTTAAAATATTTTTTTCTTTTAAAATATAGAAAATATTGCCTTTAAAATGTAGAAAAAATAGCGAAATTCTTATTATAATGAAAATTCCTCATTCTCATCTCATAAAGGTGCCAACAATGTTGTTGAAATATAGAAAAATACCCAAATTCAAATTCTAATGAAAATTCCTCATTCTTATAAAGGTTCCAAAAATGTTGTTGAAATAGCAGCTATTGCCTGCTATTTCAGCAAACTTTTTGCAGTTGTCACTAAATCCATTTTCGAATATGTTAAGAAAATCTATCTTTCCTCGAGATATGTAGAAATCATCTACAATAGGCGTGTTCGATTGAGCTTACCAGTTTGCAATTTAGAGTCTTGATAAGGTGACTACATTTGTTGGTTTTATTTAAATAAATCAGAGATAAAAATATGGCACCACATTACTCGGCAACTAAGAGAGTAGTAAGCTACTTTCATGTTAAGCGAGTAAATTCCATACAAATATTAATCTAGTAAATCCAATCGAAAAGGCCTAATATCAATAAAAATTGTATGATTTCTTGACAAAATTCTGAGATAGTTGATTTTGCTAACATATCGTATTTTGAGTTCAAATATAATAAAATTTTGGATTTTTGTAAATCAAAAAAGTGTAATTATTCACAGACTATGTTATTTTTATAGCCTCCACCTCCAGGATACTAACTTTGTCATTCCGTTTGTAACACATTGGAATATCGACCTGAGACCCTATAAAGTATATATATTCTTGATCGTCATAAAATTCTAAGACGATCTAGATATGTCCGTCCGTTCGGGCGAAATCGGTCCAAAGGGAAAAAATTTTACAATTACACAGATTATTGTCCTTTTGCTCGTAGGGCCTAAAGTTTAGAAGTTGTAAAGCTTTAAAGTTTTGAAAATGAATTTTAATTTTTAAAAAGAAAATTTCATTTTTTTGCCCTAAGAAAAGTCATAACATATTATTGTCCTTTTGCTCGTAGGACCTATAGTTTGGAAGTTATGAAGGTTTAAAGTTTCGAAAATGGATTTTAATTTTTAAAACGAAAGTTTCAATTTTTTGCCCCGAAAAAAGTGATCACAGATTATTGTCCTTTTGCTCGTAGGACCTATAGTTTAGAAGTTATGAAGGTTTAAAGTTTTGAAAATAAATTTTAATTTAAAAAGAAAATTTCAATTTTTTGCCCCAAAAAAGTGATCACAGATTATTGTCCTTTTGCTCGTAGGGCCTATAGTTTAGAAGTTATGAAAAAAGTGATCGCAGATTATTGTCCTTTTGCTCGTAGGACCTATAGTTTGGAAGTTATGAAGGTTTAAAGTTTTGAAAATGGATTTTAATTTTTAAAAAGAAAATTTCAATTTTTTGCCCCGAAAAAAGTGATCACAGACTATTGTCCTTTTGCTCGTTGAGCCTATAATTTAGAAGTTATGAAGGTTTAAAGTTTTGAAAATGAATTTTTATTTTTAAAAAGAAAATTTCCATTTTTTGCCCCGAAAAAAGTGATCACAGATTATTGTCCTTTTGCTCGTTGAGCCTATAGTTTAGAAGTTATGAAGGTTTAAAGAAAATGAATTTTAATTTTTAAAAAGAAAATTTCAATTTTTTGACCCGAAAAAAAAAATGATCACAGATTATTGTCCTTTTGCTCGTAGGGCCTATAGTTTAGAAGTTATGAAGGTTTAAAAAAAATGATCACAGATTATTGTCCTTTTGCTCGTAGGACTTATAGTTTAGAAGTTATGAAGGTTTAAAGTTTTGAAAATGAATTTTAATTTTTTAAAAGAAAATTTCAATTTTGTGCCCTGAAAAAAGTGATCACAGATTATTGTCCTTTTGCTCGTAGGGAATATAGTTTAGAAGTTATGAAGGTTTAACGTTTTGAAAATGAATTTTAATTTTTAAAAAGAAAATTTCAATGTTTTGCCACGAAAAAAGTGATCACAGATTATTGTCCTTTTGCTCGTAGGGCCTATAGTTTAGAAGTTATGAAGGTTTAAAGTTTTGAAAACGAATTTTAATTTAAAAAATCAATTTTTTGCCCGAAAACTGATCACAGATTATTGTCCTTTTGCTCGTTGGACCTATAGTTTAGAAGTTATGAAGCTTTAAAGTTTTGAAAATGAATTTCAATTTTTAGCCCCAAAAAATTGATCACAGATTATTGTCCTTTTGCTCGTAGGACCTATAGTTTAGAAGTTATGAGGGTTTAAAGTTTTGAAAATGAATTTTAATTTTTAAAAAGACAATTTAAAGTTTAAAAGGACGAAATCATAAAAAGTGGTATTTTCTAATATATCATAATTCGAATTTCAAACATAAGAAAATTTTGGATTTTTGTAAAATTTCTAAATAAAGTATATAGGTATACAAATATGTACAATTATTCGTAGTCTAAGTTATTTTATTTTTTATTTTACTAAGTCCTAACCGTTAGTAAATTTATTTCCATTTTTTTTAAATCATCCGAAAATGTTA
This sequence comes from Polietes domitor, assembly GCA_947397865.1. Taxonomy (NCBI): domain Eukaryota; kingdom Metazoa; phylum Arthropoda; class Insecta; order Diptera; family Muscidae; genus Polietes; species Polietes domitor. Next base: position 179,877,146 of record OX377620.1, on the reverse strand, counting down.
AGTAATTAGAACAAAAAACTGACAAAAGCTACACTCAGAAAAAAGTATGCCACGGAATAAGTAAATATGTACAAAAACTGAGGAAAATTGAATTTCGTATAGCGCTAAGGCAAAAATTTCCCACATCAAGTACATACTTTTCCTTGAAAATAAGACATGCTTTGAACTTGATCCCAGTTCAACTTTTCCTCAAAGCAAGTAAAATTTACTCAAACTGAGGAAAATGTTTCTTCAAATCAAGTAAATCTTTACTTAATCTGAGGAAAATTTTTAAGAAATTTTACTCAAATGAAGTAAATTTATACTCAAACTGAGGAAAATATTCCGTTTTTTTTTCCTCAATCCAAGTAAATTGTTACTCAAACTAAGTAAATTTGTAGTCATGCCAAGTAAATTTATACTCAATCTGAGGAAAATTTTCGGAATTTTTTTTCCTTAATTCAAGTAAATTTGTACTCAGCCTGACTACGACTATACTTGATAATTGAAATAAATATTTTTGGTTCAGAGTATGCAACACTTATGTAAAAAATGACAACATGGTATAGTTCTCAAACGTTTCATCTTACTTATACCATAAAGAGTTGAGATATTTCTCCATGACTCCTGCGGAGGCTAGGTAGGCGCGTTCGCAGTGATTGTTTAGAGTAATATTTGAAGTACTTATGAAGAAAGTCTCGGCTAACGAACGAGAATTGCTTCTTAGACTACTATTCATGTATTTTTCTAAACACTCTGAAGTATTTTTTATAAGTTCATTTATACTTGAATGTATGAGGAACATGGCATAAATTTAATTACATTTATTTACTTTATTTGAAGTAATAAACACATTTTTAAGTAAAAACATCCTAACTGGAATTTTTCCATACAAAAAAAAATATTTTCTTTCTTAAACGCTAGTAAATTTTCTTCAGCACAAGTATGAATATACTTAATTGTAAGAAGTTTTTACTAGATCCAAAAAATGTTTTTAAGTAAATTTACTACACTATTTTGAGTATATGTACTATTTTTTCTGGCTTTGAAATAAGGAAAGTGTACTCATATCTATTTAATTTTCCTTCTCGTAAGGAAATTTTACTTAATCTGGAGTAAAATTGTTAAACTAAATTGGAGTATGGATTTTACTCAGATTTATGAATGCTATTTTTCTGAGTGTACTTATTCCGAGCATGACTTAAAAAAGGCTAATTTTACAAAGTTTTTCCGTATAACTAATTTAATGGTAAAGGTTTGATATTATATTCTATTAGATAGAAGATTCTGTAACCTACCATATGATTCTATGCAATTTTTCTGCAGCTTTTGTTTTCCTCGATACTGTGTACTTTACGACTGCTAATTGCAAAATCATATTGACTACTAGAAACATAAACAATTTCCACTTATGCTGTCACTTCAGAATGCACACAATCTCTACAAATGAGAGAGAGATACAGATTTGAAATCCAAACACCATTCACAAACAGTCAATTTGTTGTATTATTGCCGCGAGTCTCATGGAATACTTCTAATCTTAAACAAATTCACATTTATGGATGGCTACACAGAGTAATAAAGAAAAAAACAGTTTTTTGTAGTATTTAACTAAGAGATAAAAAATCATATTTTATCTAAGGACAGAGATTAAAATATTTCTAATTCATATTGTATTAGCAAGCGAGAAGAAGAACGTAAGTCGTGTGTTTTAAATTATTACCGTAACTAAATATGACGTCAAATTATATACATATTTTTGCGGTTGAAAGTTGTTTGAATATTTAACTATTTGAATTTAATATATAATAATTAAATGCAGTTGTTTTGTGGTTGTTGTTGCATTTTAATAAATACCTGCCATAAACACGACGAGTTCTTAAATGTCAATCAAGTCATTGCAATTGACAGTTGTGGTGTGTGAGGTGCGGTCAGTGAAAGTGTAAAGTGGGAATAGCGTGAAACGCGTAGATGATTTAAGGAGTTGCGTTACGTTTGCAATTAACTGTGCGGTAGTGGGTAATCATCTGTTTAACGGTTTCCAACACCAAAACGCGGCTTTGTATTGTGTACGTTATAGCCTTTTCAGACTGCATGCGAAATCAATTGATTTGAGAGCTGACATTTGTAAATCGACCTTATGTCATTTCAGCTAGATTTCGCATGCAGTCTGAAAAGGCTATTAAATATATTGGTAGGAATTTATGCAAATCCTTTAGGGGTGGTATAGAGGACAATTTATGATTTCAAACATGTAGGGTGGGCCATTTAAAAATTTTAATTTGAACTACCGATTACTTTGACTTTGAAAGGTAGAATAACATTCATTTTTATTTTTATTTCCAGGCTTATGTTTGACATTTGTAAAATGGGACGCTATACACTCGAACAAAAAGTAGGAAAAATGGAATTTTCTAATATATCATATTTCGAATTCCAAACAAAAGAAAATATTAAAAACTTACTTCCAATGTAGTGAGTCTTTAACGCAAACTATAAGAAATTTACGTGGAAATTTTTGGAGAAGAGATCGGCCTTCGGTTCAGACTTCATGGAGATCATTTTCATCTCGGTGATTATGTCAATAAGCAAAATTGTCGCATATAGAGTTCAGAGAGACCACACGTGAATATTGAGAAGCCATTCCAAAAAACAGAAATTTCAAAAAAAATAATTAGTACTTTTTATAGACGATTCTAATTTATAATGTTACAAGGCCCATCCTATGACATTGTTTCTAAAAAAAAATTGAGTGTATCAGTCTTTCAAATTCAATTTGTGGAATTTATATTTATCAATTGTGTCGATTTCTACAATTTCCAAATATTCAAAATTTTTTAATTATTATTTATTTTATTTATTATATTTATTTTATTTATTATATTTATTTTATTTATTATATTTATTTTATTTATAATATTTGTTTTTCTTATTTTATTTATTTTATTTATTTTATTTATTTTATTTATTTTATTTATTTTATTTATTTTATTTATTTTATTTATTTTATTTATTTTATTTATTTTATTTATTTTATTTATTTTATTTATTTTATTTATTTTATTTATTTTATTTATTTTATTTATTTTATTTATTTTATTTATTTTATTTATTTTATTTATTTTATTTATTTTATTTATTTTATTTATTTTATTTATTTTATTTATTTTATTTATTTTATTTATTTTATTTATTTTATTTATTTTATTTATTTTATTTATTTTATTTATTTTATTTATTTTATTTATTTTATTTATTTTATTTATTTTATTTATTTTATTTATTTTATTTATTTTATTTATTTTATTTATTTTATTTATTTTATTTATTTTATTTATTTTATTTATTTTATTTATTTTATTTATTTTATTTATTTTATTTATTTTATTTATTTTATTTATTTTATTTATTTTATTTATTTTATTTATTTTATTTATTTTATTTATTTTATTTATTTTATTTATTTTATTTATTTTATTTATTTTATTTATTTTATTTATTTTATTTATTTTATTTATTTTATTTATTTTATTTATTTTATTTATTTTATTTATTTTATTTATTTTATTTATTTTATTTATTTTATTTATTTTATTTATTTTATTTATTTTATTTATTTTATTTATTTTATTTATTTTATTTATTTTATTTATTTTATTTATTTTATTTATTTTATTTATTTTATTTATTTTATTTATTTTATTTATTTTATTTATTTTATTTATTTTATTTATTTTATTTATTTTATTTATTTTATTTATTTTATTTATTTTATTTATTTTATTTATTTTATTTATTTTATTTATTTTATTTATTTTATTTATTTTATTTATTTTATTTATTTTATTTATTTTATTTATTTTATTTATTTTATTTATTTTATTTATTTTATTTATTTTATTTATTTTATTTATTTTATTTATTTTATTTATTTTATTTATTTTATTTATTTTATTTATTTTATTTATTTTATTTATTTTATTTATGTTATTTATTTTATTTACTTTATTTATTTTATTTATTTTATATATTTTATTTATTTTATTTATTTTATTTATTTTATTTATTTTATTTATTTTATTTATTTTATTTATTTTATTTATTTTATTTATTTTATTTATTTTATTTATTTTATTTATTTTATTTATTTTATTTATTTTATTTATTTTATTTATTTTATTTATTTTATTTATTTTATTTATTTTATTTATTTTATTTATTTTATTTATTTTATTTATTTTATTTATTTTATTTATTTTATTTATTTTATTTATTTTATTTATTTTATTTATTTTATTTATTTTATTTATTTTATTTATTTTATTTATTTTATTTATTTTATTTATTTTATTTATTTTATTTATTTTATTTATTTTATTTATTTTATTTATTTTATTTATTTTATTTATTTTATTTATTTTATTTATTTTATTTATTTTATTTATTTTATTTATTTTATTTATTTTATTTATTTTATTTATTTTATTTATTTTATTTATTTTATTTATTTTATTTATTTTATTTATTTTATTTATTTTATTTATTTTATTTATTTTATTTATTTTATTTATTTTATTTATTTTATTTATTTTATTTATTTTATTTATTTTATTTATTTTATTTATTTTATTTATTTTATTTATTTTATTTATTTTATTTATTTTATTTATTTTATTTATTTTATTTATTTTATTTATTTTATTTATTTTATTTATTTTATTTATTTTATTTATTTTATTTATTTTATTTATTTTATTTATTTTATTTATTTTATTTATTTTATTTATTTTATTTATTTTATTTATTTTATTTATTTTATTTATTTTATTTATTTTATTTATTTTATTTATTTTATTTATTTTATTTATTTTATTTATTTTATTTATTTTATTTATTTTATTTATTTTATTTATTTTATTTATTTTATTTATTTTATTTATTTTATTTATTTTATTTATTTTATTTATTTTATTTATTTTATTTATTTTATTTATTTTATTTATTTTATTTATTTTATTTATTTTATTTATTTTATTTATTTTATTTATTTTATTTATTTTATTTATTTTATTTATTTTATTTATTTTATTTATTTTATTTATTTTATTTATTTTATTTATTTTATTTATTTTATTTATTTTATTTATTTTATTTATTTTATTTATTTTATTTATTTTATTTATTTTATTTATTTTATTTATTTTATTTATTTTATTTATTTTATTTATTTTATTTATTTTATTTATTTTATTTATTTTATTTATTTTATTTATTTTATTTATTTTATTTATTTTATTTATTTTATTTATTTTATTTATTTTATTTATTTTATTTATTTTATTTATTTTATTTATTTTATTTATTTTATTTATTTTATTTATTTTATTTATTTTATTTATTTTATTTATTTTATTTATTTTATTTATTTTATTTATTTTATTTATTTTATTTATTTTATTTATTTTATTTATTTTATTTATTTTATTTATTTTATTTATTTTATTTATTTTATTTATTTTATTTATTTTATTTATTTTATTTATTTTATTTATTTTATTTATTTTATTTATTTTATTTATTTTATTTATTTTATTTATTTTATTTATTTTATTTATTTTATTTATTTTATTTATTTTATTTATTTTATTTATTTTATTTATTTTATTTATTTTATTTATTTTATTTATTTTATTTATTTTATTTATTTTATTTATTTTATTTATTTTATTTATTTTATTTATTTTATTTATTTTATTTATTTTATTTATTTTATTTATTTTATTTATTTTATTTATTTTATTTATTTTATTTATGTTATTTATTTTATTTACTTTATTTATTTTATTTATTTTATATATTTTATATATTTTATTTATTTTATTTATTTTATTTATTTTATTTATTTTATTTATTTTATTTATTTTATTTATTTTATTTATTTTATTTATTTTATTTATTTTATTTATTTTATTTATTTTATTTATTTTATTTATTTTATTTATTTTATTTATTTTATTTATTTTATTTATTTTATTTATTTTATTTATTTTATTTATTTTATTTATTTTATTTATTTTATTTATTTTATTTATTTTATTTATTTTATTTATTTTATTTATTTTATTTATTTTATTTATTTTATTTATTTTATTTATTTTATTTATTTTATTTATTTTATTTATTTTATTTATTTTATTTATTTTATTTATTTTATTTATTTTATTTATTTTATTTATTTTATTTATTTTATTTATTTTATTTATTTTATTTATTTTATTTATTTTATTTATTTTATTTATTTTATTTATTTTATTTATTTTATTTATTTTATTTATTTTATTTATTTTATTTATTTTATTTATTTTATTTATTTTATTTATTTTATTTATTTTATTTATTTTATTTATTTTATTTATTTTATTTATTTTATTTATTTTATTTATTTTATTTATTTTATTTATTTTATTTATTTTATTTATTTTATTTATTTTATTTATTTTATTTATTTTATTTATTTTATTTATTTTATTTATTTTATTTATTTTATTTATTTTATTTATTTTATTTATTTTATTTATTTTATTTATTTTATTTATTTTATTTATTTTATTTATTTTATTTATTTTATTTATTTTATTTATTTTATTTATTTTATTTATTTTATTTATTTTATTTATTTTATTTATTTTATTTATTTTTTTTTATTTTATTTATTTTATTTATTTTATTTATTTTATTTATTTTATTTATTTTATTTATTTTATTTATTTTATTTATTTTATTTATTTTATTTATTTTATTTATTTTATTTATTTTATTTATTTTATTTATTTTATTTATTTTATTTATTTTATTTATTTTATTTATTTTATTTATTTTATTTATTTTATTTATTTTATTTATTTTATTTATTTTATTTATTTTATTTATTTTATTTATTTTATTTATTTTATTTATTTTATTTATTTTATTTATTTTATTTATTTTATTTATTTTATTTATTTTATTTATTTTATTTATTTTATTTATTTTATTTATTTTATTTATTTTATTTATTTTATTTATTTTATTTATTTTATTTATTTTATTTATTTTATTTATTTTATTTATTTTATTTATTTTATTTATTTTATTTATTTTATTTATTTTATTTATTTTATTTATTTTATTTATTTTATTTATTTTATTTATTTTATTTATTTTATTTATTTTATTTATTTTATTTATTTTATTTATTTTATTTATTTTATTTATTTTATTTATTTTATTTATTTTATTTATTTTATTTATTTTATTTATTTTATTTATTTTATTTATTTTATTTATTTTATTTATTTTATTTATTTTATTTATTTTATTTATTTTATTTATTTTATTTATTTTATTTATTTTATTTATTTTATTTATTTTATTTATTTTATTTATTTTATTTATTTTATTTATTTTATTTATTTTATTTATTTTATTTATTTTATTTATTTTATTTATTTTATTTATTTTATTTATTTTATTTATTTTATTTATTTTAGTTATTTTATTTATTTTATTTATTTTATTTATTTTATTTATTTTTTTTATTTTATTTATTTTATTTATTTTATTTATTTTACTTATTATATTTATTTTATTTATTTTTATTTATTTTATTTATTTTTTTTTATTTTATTTATTTTATTTATTTTATTTATTTTATTTATTTTATTTATTTTATTTATTTTATTTATTTTATTTATTTTATTTATTTTATTTATTTTATTTATTTTATTTATTTTATTTATTTTATTTATTTTATTTATTTTATTTATTTTATTTATTTTATTTATTTTATTTATTTTATTTATTTTATTTATTTTATTTATTTTATTTATTTTATTTATTTTACTTGTTTTATTTATTTTATTTACTTTATTTATTTTATTTATTTTATTTATTTTGTTTATTTTATTTATTTTATATATTTTATTTATATTATTTATTTTATTTAATTATTCCCATACAAATTATTACAGATTTTTCTGACAAGATCTCGTGGAAGCGCACTTCAATGTGTAGTTCATAAGTTATTCTTTTTAAACCTCAGTGTCTTGGTAAGTACTTTATGAAAGCCTACATAAATAATCAACCATCAATTGCAAACAAAACCGATTGCGTAGACTAGAGGTTGATGAATAAATGCAATATTTGCAAAATGATAAAATTGTTGCAATTTCAACAACTCTTTTTGTAAATAAAACAAAACCTACACTTTGCAATAAAAAGTCTCATACAATTTAAAAACACACAACAATAAAACACAAGAGTTTTGATAACAACTGGTTTTATGTACTATATATTTACACTACAGTCGTCTTTCTTTCATTTACAAACATCGCGATAAAAAAGCAATAAGGAAAAATATTCTAAAAAAATTTCAAAAGCCTTCGGACATTTCTTGCCAAGATAAGCCACTCCAACCACTCTGCCACATTTACGTAAATTGTAAATCATTGAGGACGAGTGTTTTTTTTTCTCAAAACCGTCGCGTATTTTTAACATAGAGGCCCGCCGTGCACATTGACAATTGTAGTCAAGTGTTTGTTTTGACAGCAAAATGACACACACCACAAAAAATACGCACAGCACACACCACAAATGTACATACATACATACTTATGTATGGTTGTAGGTACGTTTGTGTGTATGGCTGTGATTTTATTTTATGGGTCAGCTACAATTATTACCGGTACTCAAGGTAAGTGACTTTTAAAAACAATAATAATTAATAAGTGTTGTTTTTTGTTCGATTATTGTTTGCTGTTATTGTCGCGTTCGGTGATGATTCAAAACCGCAAAGAATTGAAAGTGAAATCTGGCGAGAAGAAAAAAACATTACTTTTAGGGCAAACATGTGTTTATATTTCGCCCTCAAGGTTTCGAAACCTATAATTAAGATTATTAGCAAAAATAAATAATTATTTTTAACACTTTGTGCTATTGATTCTTTATTCCCAGTTTTTGAGTGTATATTTAAATGCCTCTCATTTAGTTAAATGACTGAGAACATATGTTTTTAAATGATTCTACATTTAGTCATTTAAATCCAACTTAAAGATAAATAACCGCCTAATCACTCACGAATATTTTTCACTTCAAATGCAGCATTTTTGCTTATTGACATGTCCATTGTGCCAAAAATGAGCCACAACCAGCTGGTGGTTTATGCGGCTGTACGCCAAAAATACACTCAAAGTATACTCAAATGTCCCTATTGTATATTGACTAATATTCTGCAACTGGACGGTGGCTATACATTTCGGAACTTTGTAAAGAAATCTACAACAAGGTTCTAAATGATCGGCGGATAAAATTACAAGAAAATAGATTTTGTTCCCATATCCATGGTTTAAGAGAAAAGGCTTGTGCACGCTGAAGATTTCTATTGTCGAAGCTGTTTTGGTGCAGGTTGAGGTCCGACTTATTTCTCACAAACGGTCCCTTGGGTACCCCTGCTAGAGAGCTACCAGTCAGCAGTTGGTGTGGCAGGCAACTGGAAGCAATTTCGGCCAGTAGATTATTTTCACTTCAAATGCAGCATTTTTGCATACTGACATATCCATTGAGCCAAACATGAGCCTCATCCCAGGTTGGGGACCAACTGATTTCTCACAAACGGTCCCTTGGTTACCCCTGCTAGAGAGCTTCCAATCAGTAGTTGGTGTCACAGGCAACAGGAAGCCATTTCGGCTCGTAGATTATGTCCACTACAAATGCAGCATTTTTGCATACTGACATATCCGTTGAGCCAAAAATGAGCCACATCCAGTAATGAACAGAATCCTAATTATGCGATAAATCTTTAAACATCCCTTGCGTAGATACAAAATATATCACAAAAATCAAGTGGACTGTTTACACATTAATGCTACATTCGGATATGCTAAACAAATCCACTCTGTTAATAAAACTACTACAATTTGTAACGAGATACAAGTAGAAACAAGCAAAAACGACGCTAAGTTCGAGCCTCCACAATGGATTACATTCCACAGAGGCTGTCGATTTTCGTAGTAATTGTACAGAAAAATGTTAAATTTGTTAATATAGCCAAACCAAAACAAACGAAAATATTGAAAAAATAATTTAATAAATAAATGTAACATTTTAATTATTTTCAATCACGATTATAAAGCAAGGCTGCTAATATATTAATACTATATATATCGAAATAATATGGCTGTTCTTCTTTAAGACTGGATAACTAAGCTGCGATAACAAAAATCTAAATAAAATGTTAACATTTCACTCAAAATAAAAAATTATTTTTTAAAATTGTCGCCAAAAGCAATATCAATGTGTGTGTGAAAACAAATTTTGTGTTAAAAATGTATGACTTAGCCTGGATAATTATCCAGTGATGGATATCGAGGCTAAGTCCAATAAAGTCGCCACAAAATATTTTTTTTTTAAATTTCTTTTGATACATATATTTATATTGTATTTGGCGGCAATGTGAAGAAATAATTTTTTATTTTGAACGAAAAATTAAATTTTTATTAAAGTTTTTGTTATCGCAGCTTGTTATCCCGGCTTAAAGAAAAACAGCCCTAATACTTCAAGTCAGTTCAAAAAGTATATATAAGGCAGCAATCAAAAAAGTTTAAATACCCTATTGGGGAATAGTGGGTGCATTTTTAGCAACATCCGTTTGGTTGGTTGTATTTCCATCCTATTTTAATTCAAAAAGTAAAAATTTTGAAAATCGATTATCTCCCACGTACTCAGTGCAAGATAACCTAACTTCATGATTCTACCCATTATTGTCGTAAAAGTAAAAAAGTACGAAAAATCTTTTATTTGGGAGTCTACGCACTCCATTGAATGTATACATCGAATTCCATGATTCTAGCTGCGGCCGTTTGGTTGGTACTATTTGTATCCCCTTTATCTCATTTTACCCCTTAAAAGTACGACTTTCGAAAATCTCTTTATTTTACGTATCTACGTAAATAAAGGGAAGTATACGAAATTTGGTGTATCATTCCAGCTGTAGCCGTTTAGATGGTACCGTTTTTATCCCTCTGTTCCCATTGTGTCCCTTGAAAGTACGAATTTTAAAAAATCTCTTAATTTTTCGTGTTTACGGAGTCAGAGGAATGTATACTTCGAATTTCATGTCTCTAGCTGAGGTCATTTGGTTGATACTATTTTTATCCCTTTTTCCATTTTATCATCCTAAAAGTACGAAATTCGAAAAATTCCTTTATTTTAATTAAATAATAATTTATAATAATTTCATTATTCCAGCTGTAGCCGTTTAGTTGGTACGATTGTTATCCCTCTGTTCCCATTGTGTCCCTTGAAAGTACGAATTTTAAACAAATCTCTTAATTTTTCGTGTCTACGGAGTCAGAGGAATGTATACTCCGAATTTCATGACTTTAGCTGCGGTCATTTGGTTGGTACAATTTGTATCCCCTTTTTCCATGTTAACCCCAAAAAGTACGAATTTTGAAAAATCCCATTATTTTACGTGTCTATGCAATCAGAGGAATGTATACGCCGAATTTCATTATTCTAGGTGCAGCCATTTCGTTGGTACCATTTTTATCCCTCTCATCCCATTGTATCCCTTAAAGTACGAATATGGAAAAATACTTTTATTCTATGTGTCCACTCAATTTGAAGAATATACACACCGAATTTTTGTGTTTCTAGCTGCTGTCGTTTAATAGGTACCATATTTATCCCTTTTTGCCCTATTTCACCCCCTACAAATAACAATTACTTTATGGTGAACGTTTATGCTACCAGGGAAATTCGCATTCCAAATATCAACTAAATATAAGCAGACATATTGAAAAAACCTGCTGAAATACTCAAAATATTAGGGGTATTTTCAGTCCTTGAGAGGGAAAAAAATGTTCACTGTGGACCGATTTCGCCCATTTGCAATTCCAAACGATCTACAACTATAAGACGTATTCATGCAAAATTTAGACGTCCTAGCTCCTTTCGTTTAGATACTAGGCCTATGCGATTGGGCTTACTAGCTTATGATTAAGATACTTGATAAGGTGGCAACGTAGCTACTCATTGTTTTTTCTTAAATGAATCAACAAGAAAAATCTGGCAGCAACACTAAGAGAGTTACAACAAAGATAATGGAAATTTATAGATTGAACAAAACTCTTAGAGAAATGCGTAGTACGAAGACAATTATTTAGATGGCACTGAATGTCATTTTGGAGAGAAAATTTCCCTTTTCTCTAAAAACTGCAATAAATAGAAAATAAAAGCAAATTAAATTAACTGAAGTGTAACATTTGACGTAAAACCACAAAAGTCATTGGAAGTAACTTTTGCTTCATTCGTTTTCTTTAAATTTTCAGTATTATAAGCGATAGAGAGAACACAATTGAGTGAATTAGAATGTACTTTGAGTGAAATAGAATGTACTTTTTACACATTCGCCACCTAGTGGTCTTGGCTGCAACTACAACTATTTTATCTATATATTTCCATTATCTTTGGTTACAAGTAGGGTTTGGGGTTTCCCGGACTATTTTCATTTCCCGGGAAAACGGGAATGGAAAGTTTCATTCCCGGGAATCCCGGGAATTCCCGGGAAAAAAATAATTTATTTTAGTTATGTCCAATATAATTTAAAATGTCAACATTTAGTAATTGGTGTGTTATTTTAACCTATTAACGCCCACCATACTCGTCCGTGTACACTATTTCAAGGTTTTCGTACTTTTTTGATAACTTTTAATATGAATGTAATTCCTGAATATTAAACTATATGTCTGTTCGGTTGGGCTTATTAGCTTATTTTTTGTATGGAATTTACTACTCTCATAATGTTGCTGCCAGATTTTTCTTGTTGATTAATTTAAGAAAAAAAAAACAATGGATAAAAATGTTGCCACATTATCAAGTCTCTCAATTGTAAGTGATCGAGAAGGACAATATAATATAATAATAATCTAAAAATATTTTTTTTATTATTGTGGTAATAATTAAAAAATAGGTTAAAATACTGACATATTAAAAATTAGACGAATGTTTTTGTCAAAAAATTTTACAGATATTTTTTCATTTCACAAAAATTTTACTCTAAACTAATCGTCGGAATTAAAGGCGTCATAAAATTGGACATTTAAATCATAGTCACAAGTGACTACACTACACAAGATTCAAAATTTAAAAATGATTAAGGAAACAAATAACTCGGAGAATGTTATTACGTAATTAATTTAGAATATTCATATACAAAATTTACAGAAACAAAGTAAAATATTCTAAAATATAAAAGTTATATAATAAAATTAATATTAAATATTAAATAAACAATTAATATTTAATAAATAATTAGTTCTTACAAAGGGTTATTTAAAATACCTTAGGATATATTTCTATTCATATTTGATTTCTCTTGAAAGTTTCCAGGTGAAAAATTATAAATGTATCCCAATTTTTAACAATTTCTTACTGGTTTCATATGTAAAGTAAATTGTTATTTAAGAAGATTTTCACCTTTTATTTTGTTGATTTTTCTAGGAAAACAAGAAATTTAAAGTATAACCAGCACGAGTATTGACATTATGGCAGCCATAGTATTGTCGGTATGATATTTTTGTTTCACAATAAAGATCATGCAAATATACTCACAAAAAGTTTGTATTCCCGCGAATTTAAAATGTTATGTTTGTAGTAATAAACAAATACCCATTATTATTGCCAGTAATGTAAATATATGAATTTGAAATATATCTAAAATTTCTAATTTATATAGTAAATGTAAATTAATGCTCAAAATAATCAATAAAATATTTATTTAATATTTCCCGTATTCCCGGGAAATCGAAAATAATTTCCCGTGAATTCCCGTCCAAAATTTTCCGGGAATTCCCGGGAAAAACGATTCGGGAATTCCCGGACCTCAAACCCTAGTTACAAGCTACTTTATTGTTAAGCGAGTAAATTCCCAATCGAACATGGCTACTATTGCGCTTTCAACAGATGACGGACATGGCTATATCGTCTTAGAATTTTATGACGATCTATATGATATATATGTTTTGATATGATTGTTTTGAAAGTTTGTGTATGTATGTATTCTTCTCATAAAAATATTGTATACGTATTTTTGGTAACAAATTTGAAAATTTTTATATATACCTTTTAGGGTCTTCTGTGGTGGAGGGTATAAAAATACAAGTAGAATTTCTTTGTGTATCTGAATACGGCTTAACACGCCTGTTATATTGGGCTTACTAGCTTAATATTTGTGTGGAGTTTACTGGCTTAACAACCCGCATGCGAAATCAATCGATTTCACCCTGAAATGACATTTAATATGTCAAATTTGTATGGGATGTGACACTTGTAAATCGACCTTATACAATTACAGCTAGATTTCGCATGCAGTCTGAAAAGGGTATAAGGTCGATTTACAAACGTCAAATTTGTATGCGATTCTGTTAGATTTCGCATGCAGTCTGAAAAGGCTATAATATTATTACAATTAGATTTTGTTTGGCAGAATATGATATTTGATATTGAAGAAGATCGTTTTGAGTGATAGTGTTGTGAATGATGATTCTGCTGTTCATTCCCCCCGTCATTTGATATAATTTTGCTGCCATATATAAATAGTATTATTATAATCCACAGGTTGGCCTTAAAAATGATTCACTTTAGTTTTTATATAATTTTTAAGTAAATATTTATGCCAGGACAAAAAACAAATGTGTTCACCCACAAACAATTAAAACAACATTAATTGTTTCAATTACAAAAAAGAAAAAAAAAAAACAAGAAAAGAGTCATTTGTTCCAACAGCTGTTTTTAATTAATTAATCGCCATTAATTATTTCTCCCAGCTCAGTTATGTTAAATTAAACACTGAGCTTGTTAACGCCTTAAACAAATTGTATGCCACCATTTAAACAATGCATAACAATTTTAATTAATTCTTTCTCTTTTTGGCATATAAATTATAGCAAAAAAAAAAAAACAATGTAATTAAGTTTAGAAAACAACGCTGTGTATAGTTATAAATAAATCTCGTGTTTAAACATTTTGATAGCGTGTTCAGAAGAAACGAAAAAAACAACAACAGCATCTGAAAAAAAAACTATAACACAATAACTAATAACACTATCAATGACGTCAATGGAATAATTAATGGTGGAGAGAAAATGTTAACAATGCATATGTATATAGACAAATTAAATATACATATATAGTCGAAACGATTAAGAACATCATTATTAGCAGTGAATCGTTATTGTAATTAAGCAAAATAATTTAAAATTATAATTACCTATGATCGGCAGATGACAAATTTCATAATATTCCTTGATAATGAAGTTTCGAAATTTGTTTATTTAGAACACGTCACACTATTATTATTATTTGTATATTTTTTTCGTATAATTGTTTGGTTAGATTCTTTGCATTTTTTCTCAATTATTATTTAGTAGTAGATTTAGAGAGTATTCAATATATTTTTATATTTTTTTAAGATTTCACTTGTATTCTAAAATTATTTTTTAACAAAACGAATACGATTTTTTAGATTTTATTTTATTTTATTTTATACTTCTTAGATTTTATTTTATACACATTCTTTCACTTCACTATTAGTATGCATTGTGTTTACTACGCTTTACCGATTTGCTGAATTTAGGATTTTTGGATTTTTTATAAAATACACATTTCACATAATTATTATTTTCGTTAGAAAATTTTGTTGTTGTTTTTTTGTTTGATTATTTTATGCTATTCATTGTTATACATTTATATTTTTATATTCTTGAATTATATTACGTTTACATCATGATCATCCTTTGCCAAGTTAAACACTTTAGGTTTTTAAACTCATTGCGCTGCTTTGTATTTTTTATTAGTTTTTAATATTTTATTTGATTAACCGCAGACTTGTATTAGTATTATGTTATATGAAGAAATTTATTTTTTTTTTTGTTAATTACTTTCACTGGCTCTCTTTCAGCTTAGACAAATTGTAATCTAGAAAAATTCGACACCTTCTATTTTAAACAGTACAATAGGGGGTTTGTAAAGTAGAGCGTACCAGGTTACAAGTAAAAAAAAAGTTCGCCGTACACCTTCGAATATGAAGTATTATTGAAAGGTAGTTTCAAAAAAAATTTTTTATGCCGAACGTAGGGGTCGCGCTTTTACATTTTTCTATATAACTTCTGCATTTATAAACGGATTTTAAAGTGTGATACATAGATGTTTTTGTCTCGACGAGGCCGATTTTTGTCTTTGAAGTCATTGTACAGCACACATTAATCTAAAATTTGCTAAACCACATCCGAAAATAATAAAAATTAAAGAGCCAACGCACTCTTATATATGTATCTTTAATCGATTTAGGTATTTCTGAACTGTCGTGCTGATAGCCTTGTCACGCTGCATGCGAAATCTATTTGAAATGACATAAGGTAGATTTACAATTGTCAGATCCCTTAAAAATTTGACTCATGTCATTTCAGCTAGATTTCGCATGTAGTGTGAAAAGACTATGAGAATAGTTTAGGTTTTCTAACTAAATATTTTTGGATGATTGGAGTTTGAAATGGATTCAATATCTATTGAGTTATTTGTGAACTGTCGTAAATAGTCTTAAGGACAAATCGTCAGCTCAGTTAAGGTCTTCTAGCCATTTTTGAATGAATGGAATGAATGAAAATGAATGCAGCTGCAATGACATAAGATCGATTTACAAATGTCAGATGCCATGCAAATTTGACAGTGTAAATCGACCTTAAGCTGAAATCGCTTGATTTCGCATGTAGTCCGAAAAGCCTATTAGGAATTTACGGCTGTATGCCAAAAAAAAATACACTCAAAAATATTTGAATGGAATATTAGGGCTGTTTTTCTTAAAGCCGGGATAACGAGCTGCGATAAAGAAAACGTTAATAAAAATTATTTTTTCACATTGTCGCCAACTACAATATAAATATATGTATCAAAAGAAAATTTCAAAAAAATTGTTTGTGTCGACTTTATTGGTTTTATCCTCGATATCCATCATTTTGACTTGTCAAAAATTGTTAACACAAAATTATTTTTTCAAAATTAGTTTTCACACACACATTGATTTTGCTTTTGGCGACAATTTTAAAAAATATTTTTTTCTTTTGAGTGCAATTTTAACATTTAATTTAGATTTTTTTTATCGCAACTTAGTTATCCAGTCTTAAAGAAAAACAGCCATATTGGCTAAAGTTTTGCAACAGGACGGCGCACAGTGGTTGAGAATCAAAATCCATCGGCCAAAATTCCATAACTTTTGTTATGGAGTTCTCTAAAAAATTTGGAGTTCTGTAAAAAATTGAAATGTATCATATCTTCCAAGGGCGCAATTTTGTACAGGCAAAAGTTGCCCTGTAAAAAAGGACAACTTTTCTAAATATGTATATGGTGGGCCTTTTAAATTACTATCGCCTATATAAAAAAATATTGATTATTTTTTCAAATATCTGACTTTATTGCAAAGGTTGAACTTTGTCATTTATTAATGGAAAACAATATCATTCATATGACAAGCACGACTTGCTCAGCAGTACCTCCTCCTCCGATCAAACCAATTTTTCAGTACAGCCCAAAATCCACACCAAACAGTGACTCGTTTTGGATGCATTGGCTTCTCAATAGCCACGTGTTGGTTCTCTGAACCCCATATGCGACAATTTTTCTTATTGACATAGCCGCCGAGATTCTGGCTGATCTCTTCTCGAAATTTTTACACGTAAATTTCTTACAGTTTGCGTTAAAGTCTCACTAATTTGGAATTAAGTTTTTTAATATTTCCCAATTTTGCAAATGTCAAACATAAACCTTAAAAGAAAAATAAGTAAAAAGGCGTTAAGTTCCGCCGGGTCGAATTTTATATACCCTCCACCACGGAGTGTATTTTACAGTGTTATCAGTAGATTAGATGCTGTCTACATTACACAGAAGTGCAGTACCATATTAGGAAAATTGTGACTCTTCATTATTAATAGAACTAGTCGTCTACTATATTAATATAATTATTAGTCAGAAATCTTCAAAAATGTGCCCTAAATATTATTAGAGGCAGAAACAATTTCCCTCAAACCCGATTTTCTCATTTGCCACTTCTTGGTTCTAGCTACAGCCTAAATTCGTACCTATTATTTTCCGCGTCTACGTAGACAGGCGAGTGCAAATACTGAATATCATGATTGTATATATATAACCGTTTGATTGTAGTCAAATTTGATTCCATTTAGATCCTGATGCTACGAATATCGGAAGATATCTTTATTATTTGCGTCACCGCCGTCAGAGAATTGTACACAGCGAATTTCATTATTATAGCTGCAGCCGTTTGGTTGGTACCATTTTTATCCCCATTCACCCCATTTTCCACCTAAAATTACAAATTTCGACAAAATCCTTTTTATTTCGCATCTTCAGAGTAAGATGAATGTACACACCGAATTTCATTATTATAGCTGCAGCCGTTTGGTTGGTACCATTTTAATCCCCATTCACCCCATTTTCCGACTAAAAGTACACATTTCGAAAAAATCCTCTTTATTTCGCATCTTCACAGTCAGATGAAGGTACACACCGAATATTATGATTTCAACTTCACCGTTTTGGTAGGTACCATTTTATCCCTCTTTTTAAATGGTATCCCTTAAAAGTACGAATTTTTAAAAATCCCCCTTTTTTACGTATCTACATTGGACATTCCAAATTTCAACCTCCTAGCTCATTTTGTTCGGCCGCTATCGTGCAGGCAGACAGATGGACATGTCTAAATCGTCTCAGAATTTTACCAGGATACAGAATATATATATACATTATGGGGTCTCCGTTGAATATTTCAAGGTGTTACAAACGGAATGAATATACCCTCAACCTGGAGGTGGAGGGTATAAAAATGAATTTTATTCTACCTTTCACAGTCATAGTAATCGTTAGTTCAAAATTTAAATGGTCCATCATATATTTTATTCTTCAAAGGCTTTCAAAGCAAAAAAAGTTATTTTGGTCCAAAGTCATGTTTTTTTTCAAAAAGAGTTTTTGAAGCCATAATAATATTATTAAGATTAAAATAATTCGGAACCTTGTAAATAAATCTACAACAAGATAAAAAATGATTGGCGGAAAAATTACAAAAAAATTGATTTTGTTCCCATATTCGAACATGACTTAAGAGTAAAGGTAATACGAAAAGTAGTCAACTTTGGGCTAATTTGCACGATGTTTATGTTTTTATGTTAATATCTCACAATAATCCTTGGATTCTTGTCTTATTTCAATTTTTTACAGAACTCAAAAATGTTTACTAGAACAAAAGTTAATGAATTGTGGCCGATGGATTTTGATTCTGAACCACTGTGCGGCGGCTATACATTTTGGAACTTTGTAAAGAAATCTAATTGTAAATGATCGGCAGATAAAATTACAAAAAAAATTGATTTTGTTCCCATATTCGAACATGACTTAAGAGTAAAGGTAATACGAAAAGTAGTCAACTTTGGGCTAATTTGTAAATATATCCGATTGTACGAATTTTATGTTTTTATGTTAATATATCACAATAATCCTTGGATTCTTGTCTAATTTCAATTTTTTACAGAACTCAAAAGTTATTGAATTTTGGCCGATGGATTTTGATTCTGAACCACTGTGCGGCGGCTATACATTTCGGAACTTTGTAAAGAAATCTACAACAAGATTGTAAATGATCGGCAGATAAAATTACAAAAAAATTGGATTTTGTTCCCTTATTCGAACATGGTTTAAGAGTAAAGGCTTGCGCACACCGAAGTTCCTTTGGGTAAGGCACAGGTTGGGACCTGACTGTGTTCCCACGTCTTATTAGTACTCCTGCTAGAGAGCTACTAGTCAGCAGCTGGTGCGGCGGTGTACCATGGTTAAAGCTGCCTTTTTTTGACAGCAGATTTGGCAACCATAAGAATAGGTCAGGAAAATTCACCGGAAGTTTGAAAAAATGCTGCTTCGCAACAGAAGTCTTTGCTGTACGCGAGCAAGATCTACCACATTAAAGCACAAAAACTGTCACATTATGACTGTTTTTCTTTAAGCTGCGATAACAAAAACCTAACTAAAAAAATTAAATTTCACTCAAAATAAAAAATGTTTTGTTTTTTTTTTTTTTAATTGTCGCCAACAGCAATAGCAATATGTGTGTGTGAAAACTAAGTCCAAAAAAGTCAAATATTTATATTGAATGTGAAAAAATATTTTTTATTTTGAGCAAAAAAATAAATTGTTAAGGTTTTTGTTATCGCAGCTTGTTATCCCGGTTTAAAGAAAAACAGTCCTATTAAACCAAATCCCATTTTTATCTCCAATTTATATTAATCACATTCTAAACTGTTTGAAAGTATTTTAAAGCAGCCAAATACAACTCTGCGCACACAAAGCAACTTCTGTTCAAATGCACTGTTAGCCACGACCACCGTTAACCGTTACAGAACTATGCACTTTCATTGTATTTTTTACATTGTAATGCCACGCCAAATCACCGTATCAATTTCATTATTCTTTTTTTTCGGTTACATTAATTAGAGCTTAACAAATTTGTTGTTGTATTATATTATTAGAAATAGCAAAAAAGCGCCACTGCGTCTAACTATCGTCGTGGAACATAAGCCACTCGCACACTCGTATTACCACCGCTTCGGTGTCTGCGTATGTAAGTACTGAGTTTGCGCACCCATTCATTTCAGTTTTTTTCGTTTAAAATTTTAAAATGCGAATTTTGTTGTTGCCCATGTTGGTGGGTACTTTTGATTGTTCGTTAACGACCCAGTGACACAATTCAACATGTGTTTTTTTCTCTTTCAGTTGCTGCTGTTGTTGTTGTTGTTATTTTTAATGTTTTGCATGAATATTATTTGCCCCTGCTTTTGTGTGTGAAACAAGTTTTTCGATTATTTTTTTTTTACAATTCTTATTCTGGTTTCGCATTGATGTTGGTTGTGTTTGGAATTTTTATAACATACATTCTTTGTATTATTTTTTTCGTTACGTTGCGAATGTGTGCTGTTTGTGTGTCTGAACTACAGAAATTTCGCTTTCAATTGGAAGCTGTATATGGACATGTGTGGTGCTATAATTAAAAATTCAATATATCGGACTCAAAAAAAAAACAGCAACAACAAAAAAGAATGAGCTCAGTAGAAATGAACATGCATTTTAAAGTATAAAATTTTTATTGCGATTTACAGTTTTTTTTTTGGTTTTATGAATATAAAAATAATTAACATATAAATGGGGATTGAAGGAATTATTTTTAGATTTCGGTGCGAACGTCCGAATAACTTCCAATACATGTGTTAATGGATGACTGAATAGTTCTCACATTAAATGTCCAAAGTATACATATGATACGATAGTCGTGATAATAAGATTCAGATTTGAAGTGGCCCATTTATACCATGTATAGTTAAACTTAGAATAAAACTAATCTAAAAATTGGATTTTTAGTTATGTATCGAGTCGATTCTGGTTCTGGGAAAAAATAATGTGATTCGTCAGTACTTTCAGTGAAGTGATATAGTTTTTCACATGTAACGGTGTCACTGTTTTGACTTTAAAATTATTCTATTAGTCGCTTATACGAAATCCAAGTATGTCCAATTAATCATATAATGGTCTCAAGAGCTATTCATTTATCAAATAATTGTCTACCTCAATGAAACATAACTAATAAGAGTTATCAAAGAATATAGAGTTTAATAAAGAGAAAAAAATTGTTCGTGTTTTCGATAACTCGCAGGGTTAACGATTTTTCGTTGGTTAAAGTTGCATTCCATTGGGCTCAAAATCGAATAATAGAAGAAGAAAATGTAGACAATTTTTTTAGTTATTAGTAACTGCTTACTTAGCAATCGATAACTTCCATAGTTATCGGTCGATATTTTTGTTTTCGTTAACTCACAAGTTATCGGGAATATTAACCTTTTTTCAAATGAGCTAAAAATTGTACAAAAAAAAAAATAAAAAAACGTTTTTCTAATTTACAATTTCGATAAATAGAATTATCGAAAGATTTGATTTTAGTTTTTCGTTTATTTTTTTTTTTTTTTGAATTTGAATTCATTTTACACAAAAAATATTTTTTTTATATTTTTTTCAAAACATTAACATACGATAACTCGATAACTAATAGAGTTATCGATAACACGTAGACCATTTTTTCCTTATTTGCAGGTTCTCTTTCCAAAATCATATTGAGATCTTGGGGCATCGGATATCATATTCCGGACGATTTTTTTATTTCGATAACTAGCAAATTATCGAGAATTTTAAACTGATTTGTTTGTTATTTTTAATTTATTATTTCGATAACTATTTTTTAATTTTTAACACATTTTACATAAAAAAAAATTATTTCGTTTTTCCAAACATTAGGCCTGTTCGATTGGGCTTACTAGCCTATTTTTTGTATGGAATTTAAAAGAAAGTAGCTTGCTACTCTCTTAGTTGTGTTGCCAGATTTTTCCTGTTAATTAAACCACCTTACCAAGTCTGTTAATTGTAAGCTAGTAAGCCCAATCGAACAGGCCTATTGACTTCTGATAACTCGACGACTGAGCGAGTTATCGATTTTAGACCATTTTTTTCTTATATTCAGGTCCTATTTCCAAAAATCGGGCATCGGTTATCATAACCCCTGCCGATAAAATAGTTGTCGAAAATTTTATTTTAGTTTTTTTTTTCGAATTTTTCAAGCTCGATAACAAAACAAGTTATCGATAACACGTAGACCATTTTTTCCTTATTTTCAGGTTCTCTACTCAAAAATATATTCAGATCTTGGGGCATCGGTCGCTATTTTAGATTTCGTTAACTCGCAAGTTATCGAGAATTTTAACCTGATTTGCTTGCTTTTTTCAAATGAGCTAAAATAATAAATAATTACAAAAATTAATTTTGCCATTTTGCAAAAAAAAAACGTTTTTTATTTAGATTTTTCCAAATATTGACCTCCGATAACTCGATAACTAAGAGAGTTATCGATAACATGTAGAACATTTTTTTCTCATCGGAGCATCGGATATATCTCTCATATGGGGCATCGGATATCATAACCGCTGTCGATATTTTTGATATCATTAACTCGCGAGTTATCGAGAATTTTAACCTGAGCGAGTTATCGGTAACATGTAGACCATTTTTTCTCATCGTTCTCATCATCATAAATCGTTTCCTCCAATGAGCCATTTTTGGTTTTGTTTAGTCCCAATGTAAAGGTGATGGGTAACACTATCAGAATTGTACAATTTCTTCCATAAGTATAAAACCCAGATCTCTAATACATTTTTACAGTTTTCAGTTACATATCTTTACGTTAGAAATTTAAATCTGTACTTTAGCTGCTGTCATATTTCCACTTCCAACTGCATTTGCTTGTCATTTCAATCACAAAAGTATGGTAATCATGTAAACTTGGCTTAATGGAATGCTAGTTACAACTTCTTTTCCACACAAACGTTGTGTTTGACCTGGCAATTCATTTGACTTCATGCCAAAAGTTTAGAAAATCGCTGTCGACTGTTATTTTACTTTTTGTCAGCCAAACCTGTTTGTTTTAAATACAAACATCTAAAATCTCTAGGCCAAGAATCAAACAAACAAAACAGAAAAACTAGTTTTTACTTTTACGTTTGTTAGCGAACGCGGCTGACGCAAATCTTAAGCATTTAGAATATATATATTTTTTGGCAAGAACAGATTATTAGAAACAAAAATCAAAGCAATTTAGGCGATAATGACGCTTTCGCAAAGTGCTAAAACAGAAATTTATGAATGGCTGCAGTAAATATTTTGAAATTTTCGATGATGGTTTAGCAAAGGTGTCAATTATTATTATCTTTTACATTTTGTATATTTGTTTTTGTTTATATCGCACATTTGATTTGCATTATGAACTACTTGCTATGCAAACATTTTCACGATTCATTTCGTCACGCTGCAACATAATTACCACCCACCGCCCGCTATTGAGGGTGTGCTTCTTTTTTACCTATTTCAGGCTTTTAATTTTGTTTGACTCGCATTTTAAATGGAAATTATTTCGCTCGCATCACCACACAACCGTTCACTGACCACATACATATAAAGGTTGGGGATTGTTTTGTTTAGTTTCGGGTTTTTTAAACTTTTTGTATAATTTTTCTGTACTTTTTTCGTTTTGCGTGTGTTCGGTTTGTGGTGTTGTTTCACTGCCGCCGCTCAGCACACGATTCGAACTGTTACTGTTCGTTAAACAAAATATTTAAGAGTGTTTTAAGCTACACTAATCCGATCTCATTTATTACACAGAGAAAAAACACCAAACAGCAAGAACATAAACAAACACCAACCGGAAAAAAAAAAACAAAAAAACGTATGCTCTGAACATCGCAGCATAAATTTAAAGTGGGTTCGCACTACGCAATTTTTTCGACAACATTGCGGGATTGGTCAAAAAATTGTACAGTGTGAAAGTGTATGTTCGGTGTTTTTCGAACCAATTGATCAATAAAATCGAATATTATTTACAAAATGATTAAGACGCATTCGGATATGCTTACAAAATCCACCTTTATGAGATTTTGTTCGGTGATGTTTCAAATTGTAGTCGATTTCTGTTGTTTTTGCGAAACAAAATAAAAAACAAAATAAAAAAAATTAAACTAGTGATTAATATACAGGGTGGGTCAGATAAAATTTTAAATTAGAACTGGCTGTAAAAAAAGTACAGATTATTTTTTCAATAACTGGTTTTATTGGAAAGATTGAACTTTGTCATGTAATAATGGAACACAAAAGGCCTGTTTGATTGGGCTTACTAGCTTACAATTAAGAGACTTGATAAGGTGGCAACGTTGCTACCTATTGCTTTTTCTTAAATGAATTAACATTGAAAATCTGGCAACTCAACTAAGAGAGTAGCCAGCTACTTTCTTGTTAAGCCCAATCGAACAGGCCTAGTATCATTCATAAGACTACCACGACTGGCTCGGCAGTACCTTTTCCGATCTACCCAATTTTACAGTCGACATTTTCGATCGGCTCGAATCTGTATTCAATGGCAACTTCGATTTCATGTTTCAACGCTTCAATTGTCTCTGGATGGTTTGTGTGACATTTATCCTTAATGGCTCCCCACAAAAATAGTCCAAAGGGCTCAAATCACAACTCCGAGGCGGCCAATTCACATCACAATTTCGGCTGATTGTTCGATCTTCAAGAACAGTGCGTAAAATATCGATGGCTGCGCCGGTTGTGTGACATGTTGAAACCAAACGTCGTCCATGGCATTCTCTTGAATTTTTGAAAACAAAAATTCGTTGAGCATGTCACGCCGCCAGACCACAATCCACATTAAACAATGACTCGTTGTGGATGCATAGGCTTCTCAATAGTCACATGTGGGTTCTCTCAACCCCATATGCGGCAATTTTGCTTATTGACATAGCCACCGAGATGAAAATGAGCTTCATCTGAAAACACGATTTGTCGGTAAAATTCTTCATCTCCTTCCAGACAATCTTCAGCCCATTGGCCGAAAACGCATCAGGCGCGTCCCATTTTGCAAATGTCAAGCATAAACCTGAAAATAGAAATGAATGCTATCAAAGTAATGGTAGTTGAAATTTAAAATTTTTGTATATTGCCCCAAAATACAAAATTATGTGCAAAGTGCCGTTTGCGCAAATACTTTATTTTTTAAAAATTAATTAATAACAATAAATTTAATGATATGCAGCATTATTAAAAAAATGATTTTGTCTAATAGCCTTGTCACACTGCATGCGAAATCTCGCTGAAATGGCATAAGGATGATTTTGAAATGTCAAATTTGTGTGGAATCTAACATTTTTAAATCGACGTTATGTCATTTATGCTAGATCGCATGTTTTTACTTTTTAAAGCAATTCACGTAGGGATGTTTTTCTTTAAGCTGGGTAAAAAACGTTAATAAAAATTTATTTTTTGCTCAAAATAAAAAAATTATATTGTCACATTGTCGCCAACTACTATATAAATAGATGTATCAAAACTAATTTTCAAAAATATATATTTTCCTTTGACTTTTTTGGACTTAATTGATCTTACACTGGATAATTATCCAGGCTAAGTCAAAAATTTTAAACACAAATTATTTTTTCAAAATTTGTTTTCACACACACAATGTTGCTGCAACAGTTATCTAAATATGTAACTTCATTATTTTTTAATTTTTAACCAAAACAACTACAATTTTTAGTTGTAGTGAAATAGTTTTTTTAATTGTTTTGTTAAACAAACTCTTTTTACTTTTGTTTTTATTATATTGTGAATTGCTAAAATATTTGATGCGTGAACGACGACAAAGGCGACATTTAATCCCAATGCGTCTTTCGTTAAAGTGCCTTAATTGTTTATAATTCTAATGCGCGCGCAAATTTGTTTAAAAGAGAAAGAACTTGAGGGGATTTGAAATAATTTTCCTTTATTATTGATAATGCTGATTGCGACAATTTTAAAAAATAATTTTTTATTTCGAATGAAATTTGATTTTTTATTTAGGATTTTGTTATCGCGGCTTAGTTATTCAGTTTAAAAGAAAAACACGTAAAACGCAAAATTTTCCAAAAAAAATGCAATGATGCTCCATTTGTCATTTTGAATCTTTGGACAAAACAACAATTCATTTAATTTACTACCGATCTAATTTCCATAACATTTCTTTCAGCGTATCGCGTACCAACGGCACACCAGCACAGTGACGGCTCTTTGCTTTTGCACACATTCTCGATCGAGCATATACTTTAACGTCCATTGACTTGTACTCGTCGTAACGTATTATTTGTGGCGTATACATGCATGTGTGTAGCTTATTATTTAAGCTTCAAGCAGACGCTAAAAAGAGCATGCAATATTTTCCTCTTTAAAATGCAGCCAAGTGTAAAAGTGTGTGTGGAAATTATGCATGTTCACACGATATTTTGCGCCCATTCATCATTCATTCAATCGATGGGTTTTGGTTTTGGTTGCTGCTATTGTGGCTACAAGTATCTCCCGTTGGAAATTTCACACCTCCAAATGTAAACAATCCGTCCACACAGCTGTTCGATTCAAAATGTAGAGAATATGTGTGTATTTCATTACGGAAGCACTTCTCGCAGAATGGTAAATACGAATCAGAACTAAGAAAAACATTGATTGTGTTATTGGAAACTTGTACTTTTATTCTCAATTTCCAATAGTTTGAACTCTATTGATTGGCTGGAGAAAACACTGGTGCTAATTTATCACTTTTATGATTACTTTGAACGAAAGCCAAACAAACAATCTAATGCAATTTCCTTTGGTTGTATTAATTGTTTAATTAGTAACAAATGACGTGTGAATGACAGAGAGTGTGTATAAAAAAGATCGATATGGTACATGCATACGTTGAATGGGGGTAATTAATGCCAAAGCGTGTGCTATTATTTCCATACTCATTTGAAATAAATTAAAAGGCGCCAATGACCAAGAAATGTCGAAGCATTGTACAATGTCGAACGATTTGTATGAATTGAATGGACATCATTGGTGCATTCAAACTATCATATCGAGCCGTGTGATCTGTCTAATATGCGTGTGTGAAGAAAAAAATTAAATAAATTTCCCAAGTGCAAGAAATATATATGCACTATTCATCTGATTTTTCTCATAAAGTATCTGTCGGTTAGTACTTATAGATTATAACCTTGTCACACTACATGCGACATCTAGATATGTGACATAAGTTCGATTTTCAAATGTCAAATTTGTAAATCGACCTTTGTCATTTCAGCTAGATTTCGCATGCAGTCTGAAAAGGCTATATGCATGTATGTCTCCGAGCAGCGTTAAAATAACTTAGCGCGAGATATACATTCTTAAAAATAAACTCATATTTTGTTCATTGTGGTTTGGCCTATTTTTAATCGAAAAATGGCAAAATCTTTAGGTTTTAGCCATAACCTACATTAAGTTTTACGATCTATTTGAATGTGTAAACTACCCTTAGTGCGTTTTTTTCCGATTTCGTCATCAATTTGAAAAAACTATAGTAGCCTGTTTAGACTTTTTATGCTATCTGGCATCTGTTAATCATTCCAGCTTGATTTGATATAAAAAATCTCAAAATCCTGAAAGAGTGGATTTTGGGTGTATATCCGAACGCATATAATGAATATCGTTATGCTGCATTCGTGCATTTTTTCATATGCGCAGTTTACACTTAAAATTTATTGTACAACTTGAAAATAATAGATTATGATAAAAACTTAATCAATTTAGAATTTTTGATGGAAAATAAATTTAATTCGTAACTCAAGGCTTTTATCTACTAAATGATCCAACATATTTATCGGAGAACCCTTTACAGAAGTAGAATTGGATTCCAAGTTCAATAATAAATCTTTATGTGTGAACAGTGCTATACGGAGTATGACATGAAGTCCGCCCAAAGAGGTTTTTGAAAATTAAGCGTTTTCTGATGAAAATAAGTTTTTTTAGTTACTTAATACGTATATCTAATCTTCTTATAAAAAGTCTTCACGGAAGTTGAATCACATTCCAAGTTATACAATTAATGTTTATGTGTAAACACCCCTTAATCGAAATATCATTATAAAAGTGGATACCGATAGCATTTAAAAGTGTTTACACATTGAGATATATTGTACAACTTGGAATCCGTTTTTACTTTTGTGCAGAGTTTTAATGGAAATTATTGCTTCATTTAATAGATATAAGTGTTTAGTATATGAAAAAACTTAGTTTTCATCAGAAAATGTTACATATTTTAAAGTTTCGTCATAAGTAAAGGGTGTTTTTTATTGAGGTATAGAACTTCGAATTGAAATAAAACACAAGAAAATCGTTTTAATGTCCATCAATTTGGCTTTATTGGAAGGATAATTTTATGCCATTAATGTTTAAATATGATTTCGGGCATGTGGCCGCCGCGGCTGGCTCGAATATAGCCAATTCTACAGGTCCAATTTTCAATAACGCCACGAATGTTGGCTTCCAAGTCCCCTAACGTTTCTGGTTTGTTGGCGTAGACGAGCGACTTCACATATCCCCAAAGAAAATAATCCAATGGTGTCAAATCACACGATCTTGGTGGCCAATTGGCAGGTCCATTCCGCGAAATTATGCGCTCATCGAATGTTTCCTTCAATAATTCGATTGTGACGTGCGCTGTGTGGCATGTAGCGCCGGTGAACTTCGCGAACTGAACCATTACTTTCGAAATAAATTTGCACGATTTGCAAGCGTTGTTCTTTTGTCAACCTGTTCATGATGAAATGGCAAACCAAACTAAATATTAATCACTTGACAGCTGACAAAATTGCCGCCAGTTAAAAAAGTGATGCCAACTTAAAGTTCTGTACCCCAATAAAAAACACCCTTTAGAAAAATAAATCTTCAAATGTAAACGCACCTTTACCGAACATGACTTAAATGCAAGTATTTCACATTCAATGCTTTGAT
Source organism: Polietes domitor (assembly GCA_947397865.1). Lineage (NCBI taxonomy): Eukaryota > Metazoa > Arthropoda > Insecta > Diptera > Muscidae > Polietes > Polietes domitor. The sequence continues at coordinate 179,847,638 of OX377620.1, read as the reverse complement.
TGAAATATTTAATTTTGTTCATAGCATAAATATTGATAATATTTAACATAAAAATCATAAAAATGATTTTTGAATGTTTCAAGGGCAACAAGATGTTTTTAACATTTGAGCAGATTTGACTTTGATCAGCTTCCAAAAGTTATGTTGGGTTTCATTGAAATACAACTCTGTGTTTACATAATCGCCTGTGCAACTCTGCATCGTTTGACAGTTTCGCGTTTCATCAAACACATACCAAAACAACAAAAACACACACACGCGCTTTTACCAAGAAGTGGCAAAGACAAGGCGAGTGAGAGCGAAAAATATTTTTGCATTGTTTTAAAAGTATCGTGTGTTTCCTTAAAAAATATAAAAACTTAACAATTTCATATAAATAATCACAAATAATTGACAAATATGCCAAAACCAAGAGGAGGACAGCGTCCAAATTACAATAGTGGCTCAAGTGGAAACGGAGGCGGTGGCTCCCGTTTCTCAGCCTTGAATGACTACCAAAATGATGGAAATTGTAATAAAAAAAATTCATTTGTCTCTTGCGAAATTCTTTTAATGTTTTTTTTTCTTGTTAAATGCACTTTTCCCTTACAGATCACGACGATCGCAATAACGATGGCCGCAAAAAGGAACGCAACACCACAAGAAGAGTGAGCTTCAAGCCATCGGCTTTGCAGAACAAAGGTGGCATTAAGAGTCGTATGGCTGAGACCGTACGTTCGCGTTTGGGCGATGACGAGGATATGGACGGTTTGGTGACAAATTTACAAGTATGATGCTAAAATTTAAGAAAAAAAATTTTGGAAATATAAAAATATGTTTCTTTGGTTTTGTAGTATGAAGATCGTTCTCAGGGTTCCCGCCGCAAGGGCTCACCCATACCGAAAGGAAAATTTGGCCGTGGCCGTAAATTGACACCCAGTCAATTTGGATGGTATCAAATTACGGTAAGTGCTTTGCATATCATCTTTGCTCTGTAGAATTAAGAAAATTGTCGATGTATCGAAATAAACATTGTCAGTGAAATGATCGGTCTGTTAGTTTCGATGGAAGGGAATAGAATTTATGGTCAAAGTAGTATTCATTTGAAGTCAAGAACAAGTACCTTTTAGCAAAAATGAAAACAGTCAAGGAGCAACTGTTGCGTATCTTACTCTATGTTTAGCATTTGTACATAGCTTGTCATTTCCACTCCATACGTCCATCATTGAAATGTGAATTGCAGAACTTTTTTAAACATTTCAAGGCATATCAGCTTTCTGGACACATAGGAAGCAACTGGTGCAAGATTCATGTGGTTAGAATTGTAAATAATGTACTGAGTTTTAATTATAATCAAACTTTTTCTTTAAGCTGACTACATAAGAAAATCATTGCAAACTTTGATGTGATTTAATATAATTGACCGAAAGGCGAAAACCTCTTAATAAACAGTATCGTTTGCATAAATACATGACGTTTTTGAACATTCCACCCTCCTTCGTTTGAGATGTATCCTGATTTATATAGAGGGACGACCCAGTTATACGAACTGGAACGTTTCGTCAAAATACCTCTACTCTGTGGAGGAGTGTCTAAAATATGTCCATGCTAATAACTCGCTTCAAAAACTATAACAATAGCACCATAGTAACCTGATAATATACTATTGTTTGCATTATATTTAGCTATTCTAATTTCATATATTTAATTCAACAATAATCCGATTATTCAAATTACTTAACCTAGTTTTTCATAAATCGTTATAAAATATGAAATAATTTAGTTCAGACCCAAAAACGTATTCCACTTTAAATCGAAGAAAAGTATAAATTTGATAATAATTAAGAAATTTCATTGTTTCTAATATCAAGTCCCCTTTTAGTGTTTTTATGAATTTGTCTGAGACGAAAAATAAAAGCTGAAGGTGAAACTAATTTAGTTTTTTTAAACACATAATAATAATAGGAAAATGTTAGAGGGACGTACGTCCAAAAGAATGACATTCTTCTAAAAATTACTTTCTTAAATATCAAAATTGATTTGTTCGTCTCAGAAGAATTCTTTGTTCTGGAATCCGGCTATCAAACTTGGAATTCAATTGAATTTTCTGCAACATTAAATGGAACATTCAACAGATCCATAAAAGGATAAAGAATATATGCATGACTCAACTATATGCATAAGACTCAACTAAAATTTTTTTTGCAAATCGAAATTTTCGGTTATTTTAACAAAACACAACAACTTCAGTCATAATAAACAAAAATATCGATTTGCAAAAAAAGGTTTTTATATTTTGGTAACGACATACTCCATTCTACGATGGAGGAGCTTAAAGAAAAGCTGGGCTTCTGAGCATTTTTTAGAATCTAACAAAATGGAAAACTAGTGTGTTTTATGATTTACTAGTTGGTACTTGTATCTTCTAGATGTCAGATTGAAATAGAAAAAAAGTTTAAAATTTGACATGTGTGTCACATTTAATGAAAGGATGTTCGGATATTTCTATTTCTATTATCATTCTCTTAATTTACAATTATCCTTATACATAAGAATGTGAAATTATATTAACCTAAACCAAAAGGACGAAACATCACAAAAATGTGTACATCCAAAAATCATTTAATGGGATAATAAATGCCTAAACAGATGGAAAGCCTTATCAGTTTTCTGCGACACAGATAGAAAAAACTATTGTCAATTTTTCATTAAATACATTTACTTTTGTTCAAGACGTTTTAATAACACAACTTCCATATCAATATACACATCAATATTATTTTACACACAAATGAAGCAATACGAAACTTTCTCTCTACGTAGGCCTTATTTAATATCATTTAGACCTGAATGTTACATAAAACCATCTCTCTGTCAAACTTGTTCGCAACCGAAGTGGTTATACAAAAAGACTATAATAATGAAATGTTTGACACCATCTCTATTTTTAATTAACTATTATATTTTAATATCGGAATTATTAAATTTATAATAATAAAAAAATATATAATTGAATTTTTCCCAAACTAAGGTATAGGAAAAATCCTCTAAACATTCAGATATGTACAAACTAAATTTTATTATTCTAGTTGTCGCAGCCATTTGGCCGTAACCAATTTTATCCGTTTTCCTCCGATTTCCACCCTAAAAGTATAAAGATCTTTTATTTTTTGCGACTATGAGGTCAGAGCATGCGTTTTCATCTCTTTCCCCCTATGATGAGCGTCCATGCGTTCGATGATGAACGTCTATAAGTTCAGAGCCTTCATTTCACCTTCAGCCGTATGTTTCTATTCCTCTTTTCCCCATTTTATTCCTTAAAAGTACGAATTTCGAAAAATCCCTTTAGTTAACGTTTCTATATCAAATAAATTCAAGGTGGAAATCTTAAAAAATTAGTTTAAAAACTGGAAATATTAGTGGTTATTGTGGTATTTTCTCTCCATTCGCTATACACTCTAAAAATTATGTGACCAGACAGAAATTTTGAAATATGAACAGAGTACATCAACAACAAAAAGTATTGAATTGTCATTTGCTCCGATTTACATCGTCTGCAAGACTAAAACCTGTAATCTGATTGTACTTGTCGCTCTTTCAAATTCTGAAAGGAAATAATAGGACTGTTTTTCTTTAAGCCGGGATAACAAGCTGTGATAATAAAAATTTAATTTTTTGCTCAAAATAAAAAATTTATGAAACATAATTTTTTATTTTATTAATAAATAAAGTAAAATGATCTACAGAAGAAAACCCTATAAAATTTCACTGGAGAGATCCCTGCTCAGAAATTTAATAAAACGAACATAGAGGTTTCAATATATATACGCACATATGACAATGAGTTGGCAAATTAAATTTGAATTTGACTAATATTATGCATTTTTGACCATTTCTTATGAATTATATCAGCGTATATGCTGAAAAGGGTGCAGATCGGATGAATATTGAACACAACATGATTCCTTTACTTTTAAAGAAAAAGAATTTGGAAGATAATTTTATGCACGGGAATTGAAGCGAAAAGTGACCCTTAAAGTATACCGATCGACTTAGAATCGGCCTCTGAGTCGATTTAGCTATGACTGTCTTTCCGCACGTCTCTTTATCAATTCTTGTAATCAAAGCACAAGGCGCAATTATTGTCGGTAACACAACCAAACTTGGCGTCTGCGATTTTAGTGGCACAAGGACGGGCGGTATTGAATTTGTAGAAAATCGATTAGGATATTGACCCCATACAAATCTCACTCGAGATATGAATGTTTTTTGCTCATATTTCAAACAATTTCTGTCAGATTTTGTACATACACTGTGCGAAATTACTTTTTTGGACCTGAACAAGACCATAATATACACATGAAACTAGAAATCGTATGTAGAAAAGGTTTGTACTCAAATTTTCATTTGATGATATTTTCTCCTTTTCACAGTACTTTTAATTTCCAAAGTGTATAGATGTTTTAACAATTTATTTTCGTTGTTTTGCAAGTCATACAAAGGCAACATGGGCATGAAACGAAAAAGAAGAATATTTGTTAAAAATGCATCAAATTTCATGATTTTATCTTTATTAGTTTAGCATTAACAACCATTGTTTTAATTTTTTAGAGGGAAATTTGTATGTGTTCTGCTCTAGATGTGCCATATTTGAACCAATTTTGGGTAGATGTTGCACATACAATTACACCACGCGACAGTACTTTTTGAACCTGAACAAGACCATATATATATCAAACTAGAAATCGTATGTAGAAAAAGAGTGTAATCAGTTTTTCATTTGGTGATCTTTTCTCCTTTTTACAGGACTTTACAGTGTATATATGTTTTAATAATTTATTTTCGTAGTTTTGCAAGTCATACAAAGGCAACGTGGGCATCAAACGAAAGAGAAGAATATTTGTTAAAAATACTTCAAATTTCATGATTTTACCTTCATTAGTTTAGCATTAACAGCCATTTCAAGTTTCCCCTTATTTATTATTTAGTTTATTTATGTTTTCTTTTTTTAGAGGGAAAACTTGAAATGTTTGTTACTGCTAATCTAATACAGATGGAAGCATACAATTTGAAGTATTTTTAACAAATATTCTTCTTTTTCATACGATACTTATATAGCCTTTGTGTGACTGGCAGAAGTACGAAAATAAATTGGAAGCATACAATTTGAAGTATTTTAAACAAATATTCTGGTAGAAGTACGAAAATAAATTATTGAAGCATCTATATCCATTTGAAATTAAAAGTCCTGCATCTACATACCACCTATAGTTTCATGTGTATATGGTCTTGTAGGGTCCAATAAAAAATGTGAAATTGTTCCATTATGTATTTTACCAAGGAAAATCTGTAGAAAAAGTGAATCACATATCTCTTATGTTTTTGTATAGTCACCATACAAATGTCCCCTAAGATTTGACTTCTTATAAAAGTCACAAATTAATTACGTTTCTAATTTTTCTCTCAAATTTGTTAAATTATATTTTCACTGGATTTTTTAATTTATCCCGGTTAAGTAATAGAGCAATTTCATGTGGAGCGATCACACAGATTTTTTCTCTTCGATTTTGATGAAATTTTTCTTTTCTCAATTTTCAAAAAAAAAAAATAAGAATTGTAGGGTGGATCGAAAATAAAATATAAGGTAATTTAAAAAATAATTTTTTTGTGGTATGAGGTACAAATATATATTTTTTCTAATACCAAGCAAATTTCCTCTAGTTTTATAGAAAGTTGTCAAATCTTAAAAAATAGTAATTTTAATTTTTTTATTTATTTTAGAAACAAAAAATATACCTTGTGATCGCTTCACATAAAATTACTCAAAAATATTTTTTTCTACTTGTTTCAAGCAAATTTCGTCTGGTTTAGAGAAAATTAAAAAAATCTTAAAAACTATTTTTTATTTATTTTATAAACAAAAAATATACCTTGTGATCGCTTCACATGAAATTAATTACTCAATAGAAACCTGGAAATGGATGGGATTGGGTGGGATTGCGTGGACGGGTATCATATAGCATTTTCTGTTTTAGCACTGTACTATACAGTTGCGGTCAAAATAATAACAGCGCACCACAGCTTAGCATACATTTTCATATATTTATTTGTGTGATATTTTTATTGCTACTACTGCATTAAATGCTGCGTAATGGGGTTACAAACACAAAATAATTGTTTATTTGGTGATATGATTTTAATTTTTTTAGAAATTTAAAATTTTTTGGACTATTCGACATTTTGGGCCGGTCAAAATAATAGCAGCATTAAAAAATTCTGAAGAAAAAGGAATTTTATCTCATTTTTTCAATTCGATTTGATATATTAAATAAGATATTATGAAATGTACACTATTTCTGAAATATTATTGTTTTATTTTTTCCTCATAAGTAGGACGAGGAGAGCTTTCTGATCAGAAATTCGGTATTAAAGAGTGATTTTTTTGAGGTTAGGATTTTCATGCATTAGTATTTGACAGATCACGTGGGATTTCAGACATGGTGTCAAAGAGAAAGATGCTCAGTATGCTTTGACATTTCATCATGAATCGTCTTACAAACGAACAACGCTTGCAAATTATTGAATTTTATTATCAAAATGCGTGCTCTGTTAAGAAAGTTCATTGCGCGCTTCCATTTTATGGTCAGTTTAATCGACCCACTGAAGCGGCTATTCGGGCTATTGTGACTAAATTTCGCACCAAATTTACATTGTTGGACATTAAACCACCAACACGCTTACGTAGAGTGCGAACTGAAGAAAATATCGCAGCTGTATCGGCCAGTGTTAATGATGACCACCAATTTTCGATTCGTCGCCGTTCGCACCAATTGGGTCTCTGTTACTCAAAAACGTGGAAATGCCAAAATTGGACTAAGCGGATGGACCACCTAAGACGCAGCCGCGGTCAACATTTAAATGAAATTATCTTCAAAAAGTAAATGTCATGGACCAATCTAACGTTTCAAATAAAGAACCGATGAGATTTTGCAAATTTTATGCGTTTTTTTAAAAAAAAAGTTATCAAGCTCTTAAAAAATCACCCTTTATAAGAAGAAAAATCAAAAACACGTCAAAAAAAAATCCTTTTATATCACCTGCAACCATTCGCCCAATAGTAATGTCTAGTACAAAAAACCCACTTTCGCCCGCCACCGAAATAAAAAACAATGTCTGTCCATTTTTGAGAGTGTAAACTGTTCGTAGAATACTAAGAAAACATAATCTGAAAGGCAGAAGTCCGAGAAAAGTCCTACTTAAAAATAAAAGACATGTCACAAAAATTTGAAGCTCGCAAAAACATTCCTGCAGTAGCTAACCAAAAAGTGGGTGCACGTTTTATGGTCAATTGAATCAAAAATTGTTTTTTATGGTGGGACAGTCCCTCGACAGTTTGTAAGATGTCCACAGAACGCGGAATAAATCTCCAGGTGTAGTACCAAAACTGTCAAATAGAGAGGATCAAGCATAATGGCATGGGCTTGTTTTTCATATTATGGAGATAGGTCAATACATTGGCCCAGAAATACTATGGGCACTGTCCAGTACATCAAAATACTGCCTAATATTATGCTTACGTATGCAGAATATGGAATGACACTTAAATAAGTCTTCTAGCAGGTCAATTATCCCGAAAACACCAGCCGACTTGCAAAAAGGTGGTTTGAAGTCAATAATATCGATGTTATGGAATGGTTCGGGCAGACACCGCACCTAAATATAATCAACAATTTTAAGTGTGATGACTAAAATGAGGTCTCACTAGCAATACTGAAAAACAATATCGAGCTTTGACACGATAATCTAGTGTTATGGGCAAAAATATCGGGTAAAAGTTGTAAAGCACTAGTCGACTCAATGAAATGGCGTTAAGTATTAAATTCAAGAAAATATCCTTATTTAACTAATTATTCAAAAAAGTTTTCAATTAAAGCGAATTGAAACAAAATATATTTAGTTTTTATTAGCGCTGTTATTTTTTGACTGGTCTAATTTTTGACATAAATGTTTCTAAAGGCCTAATTCAAAATTACAATAACTTATTTTTTATTTAAAGCCAGATTAAGAATGGTACAATGCCACCTTTCAATCACCGTTAACAGTTTTAGGATTTTCGAAGTAAAACTAATATTTTTCTTTGTCGACATTTTTTTATCTCGTCGCTGCTATTTTTTTGGCCGCAACTGTATATATAAACATTGTCATTATCATTTCTTGATTTGAACTGGGATATTGTCCTAGCTCAAGGCCATTTTGCATCTATATTTAATAGAATTCAATTTTTTTTGCAAATGGCATGGTGACATTTATTACTTGGCTGCAGACTACCACGATCATGATTTCGACCATGTCAAAAGTCTTTTCAAGTGGCTTCATTTCTTTCAACAAAGTATAATTCACTGCAGACTATTCCGCCATATCCGCACTATCTTCAGATTTGTTTCACGTGGAATAAAGAATCTGATAAATTTATGTCAACTTTATTAAACAACCACCCCACAATAACCATAGCATTTATTAATAATGCAGCCATTCACGCCTTTGGGCTTTACCCTCACCCTCTAAAATTATAGCAAATCTTCGTTGTTATTTATAAACCCCCAATTATTTATGCAAACAAATAACAATATTTACAACAACATTAAACAGATGCAAATACAATTAAAATGCAGCCAGCCGAAAGAAAAAAGAAGATAACACACAACACCGATACCGACAGCAACAAAATTAATAAATATTTGTCCTCAAAAGGCAAAATGCCATTGACTGGTGCAGTAAATATGAGGGTGTGGAGAGGGAGTGAATTATGATCTCTATTGTTTATGCATATGTGCATAGTCGAATATCATAAAGTTTATATGGCCTTTGCGTCTTTGTTGTTTTTTTCTCTTTCTTCTTCTTCTAATTTTTGCAATATTTCTATTTTATTATTAAACGTTACACGCGGTGTACTCGTATATACAATTACAGCAAAAACAAATTAGCTTTTTGGCTGTTGTTGATTTAGATTGTGTTCATTTTTGTTATTTTTCTGAGTTCTGTATTCTTTGGCGGGCTATTTGTTTCAATTCGGTTCGTTGTAGTACAGTTCAGTTTAGTTTTTGAATTAATAATATTCCTATTTACTTTTCCAGTGTTTATATTTGTTTTCGCATTGTTTATGGATGTTGTTGATTTGAAGCTCTGGCAAGATGGTGTCCCTAAGTGGGGGAGAGTGTTAAGTTTGTCAGGGCGTTTGTAAGACATACCTTTTGATCTCGCGAAAGTGAAGAAAACATGAATGACCTCTTATAATATGGAAATACCCTCTTACCATATTATAAAACAATAAAAAGGAATAACTTTGTTAAAAGAAAATACGGTTTATTAGAAAATTAAAATTAAATTCATTTAATTAAATCACCCAGTTTTTGTAAATTCCTAGAATATTCGGATTAATGTTTAAATTGGGAATCAATTTGGAATTTTGGTGAAAAGTTGGCAGACTTTTTCCATGGAACCTTTACTGTGTCGTTTATCGAATCGGCGGTTTTTAACCGCTTACATTGTCTTGTGTTACCAAATGGTTTCATGCGATTAATCTCATACTTGAATCACCCAGTTTTAGTAATTTCAGCGAAAATATTTGAACTCTTGCTTTGGGAGAGTGTGTTAAGTTTGTCAGGGCGTTTGTAAGACATACATTTTGATCTCGCGAAAGTGAAGAAAACATGAATGACCTCTTATAATGTGGAAATACCCTCTTCCCATATTATAAAACAATAAAAAGGAATAACTTTGTTAAAAGAAAATACGGTTTATTAGAAAAATAAAATTTAATCCATTTAATTAAATCACCCAGTTTTTGTAAATTCCTAGAATATTCGGATTAATGTTTAAATTGGGAATCAATTTGGAATTTTGGTGAAAAGTTGGCAGACTTTTTCCATGGAACCTTTACTGTGTCGTTTATCGAATCGGCGGGTTTTTTAACAGCTTACATTGTCTTGTGTTAACAAATGGTTTCATGCGAAATATTTGAACCCTTGCTTTGTTGTAAAAAATGTCCACTATTTATAGAATATATAGAATTCCATATCATTTATTTCTTTGTAATTCTAAGCCAAGTGGTCAATAATAATTGAATTACAATACCCTTCAGGAAATTAGATACATTAAATGACTTAAACTATATAGTGCCTAGTTATCCGAAATTTATTAAAAGAGTGTGGCTGCCAAGAGTTGTCTTGTGATATTGCTGTTCTAACTCCAAGCTGAAGTGTATAAAAGATTCGTCCCGCACAAACCTAAGGTTGATTTTACTTGTTTTTCCTCCTCTGCTCTTAATTCCCATTTGTGTGTTTCTTAGCACACAATTTGGTGTAGCCGCCAGCCAAACAGCCAGCAGCATTCATTTTCAGCAAATATTAACCATGCCATTTATTGTTTATCTCAGACCCGCAACAACGTTAATAATTATAATTGTGCTATTGGTAGTGCATTTATCTGTTATACCTGGAATAAGTAACAACACACATAGTCAAGTTGGCCAAAATAAAATTGTAACGCCGCCCAATCTTGAACTGGAATTCAACAAATTGAAAATAAAATTTTCAAATCTAATTTCGTTATCGTTGCAAAGACTTTGGTTACAATTTAATCTGCCGCCTAACAACATATGTCCGGCCACAAGTCATAAAGACCTATTAAACAATCTTTTACCAACTATTTAACACAATTGTATAATCAATTGATGGCTGTTGATTCTATAGATAAAATATGAGTGTTGCTTTCTGAAACAGCAAAAACGAAAGCCTGTTATTCATTTAATAAACGGCGTTTAACTAAAAAGGTGATTAACACTTGAGATTGCCCGCCAGTCTAGGAATTAAAAAAAAAATTAAAGAAAACAAAAGAGAAACGTATTTGCTTAATCAATGCAACCAATGACTTTATTAAACAACAAGAATTGAACGAAGGAAAAAAAAAACGAAAAACCTTTTAGGTGTCACAAAAACCCCGGTCAAAATGGTTTATTCACTTGATTTCTGTGCCAAGTAATAAGTCGCAATAAATAAAGAAAAATCCACCGGAAATAACTCGTAAATTTTATGGCATAACATTGGATTGAAAGAGTTTAAAGAAACTTGAAGATAACCGAAAGAAAGGACTAAGGAAAACAAGCAACACGTGCCGAACGATAAAATAAAAAAATCGAATATTTGAAAAACATTACCCTAACAAAGTGTTAGGCTAATGCAAAAACAATGCAAAAAATGAAATAGTTTAAACAAACTATATTAAGGAAAATGTGGGCGGAAAAAATTACAAGAAACATGAAAGAAATAAATCGCATGGAAAACTTTACAACATTACAACTTGTGCAAATAATTCAAAAAGTTGTATGCAAAATATTTGAATGAAGAACAAAAGAAAAATGAAACATGATATCTTGGGAAATGTAAAAAAACTGTAGAAAATCTTATTAAAATTGTTTGAAATCAAAAGTAAACATGAAAATGATCACTTGGAAAAATGAAAAAACATAGAAAACTTTTAATTGATACAAGAACAAAAGAAAAACGTGATCACCTGAAAAAAATCGAAGATAAAACAATCTTCGTTAATTATTAGTTTTTTCTTCGATTAAAACAATACAAAACAAATACAGATAATATTATCACTATCATAACCAAGTATTACTGAAAGTAAACAATGGAAAATATTAAATAATATGAAAGCAAAAATTGATTGAAAATTTCATGGAAAAAAACTGGAACACGCACAAATAACTCGAAAATAATTAATTGAAAACTTTCGTTTATTAGAGGAGCAAAAAAGTATGATCGATCGCATGTATATAATCTGCAGGCGGCATTAAAACAATAAATATTAAATTTAAAAAAAATTAAATACACTTCAGAGACAATCATAGAAGGAACATGAAGAAATAACTCAAAAAATCCTACTGGAAAACCTCTTGATAGAAAGAAAACCAAGAGATAAGGACATATATAAAAACATAAGGATTAAAAACTTTGTAGCCGAAAAAGTGACCTTTATTTCTATATTTAAATTTCATTAACGTTCAAAAGTAGAATCAATGCAAAGTGTTCTTTTAGTCGGTTTCCCGAAGAAGTATTCGGGTGAGACGAACGAATCGTTATAATTGAATACATGAGAAAGTGAATTTATAATTATAAAAGTCTCTCGATTTCATAATTTCGAATTATTTAAATAAATTTAAATTGGAACATTGGCGTAGGAGGGATATTCTTCTGGGTGTGGCTATAGTCCCCCACAATTGGTTTGTTAAAAGCCAAAAAAACATATTTATAGCCGCACGGATAATAAGGCTATTCTTTAAGACTGGATACTTAACCTGTGATTTCACAAAAAGGTTAAAATTTCACTCAAAATAAAAAAATATATTTTTTTAGTTTTTTTCGTTTGTATTTTTTTGGTCTGTAATCAATATTTGATTTGAACTGGGATATTGTCCTGGCTCAAGACCATTTTAATAGACCATTTTCATTTAATAGAATGCAAATTTATTTACAAATGGCATGGTGACATTTATTACTTGGCTGCAGACTACCACGATCATGATTTCGACCATGTCAAAAGTCTTTTCAAGTGGCTTCGCAGCGACTTTTCAACATCAAACCAGGCCTCTATAAGGACATAATTCACACAAACGAACGAGAATCACAACTCACTTGCCGAATTTGCGTTTAAAAAGCCATTTGTAAATAAATTTGCATTCTATTAAATATAGATGCAAAATGGTCTTGAGCCAGGACAATATCCCAGTTCAAATCAAATATATATTTTTTTAATTTCCGCCAAAAGCAATATCCAATGTGTGTATGAAAACATACACACATTTTATATTAAAAAATGCAGTCTTAGCCTGGATAATTATCCAGAGAAAGTCAAATTTATGGTTATCGAGGCTAAGTCCAAAAAAGTTAACACAAAATATTTTTAAAATATTTAAATTTGATTGGATACAAATATTTATACTGTAGTTGGCGACAATGTAAAAAAATATTCTTTTTTATTTTGAGCAAAAAAATTAATTAATTTATTAACGTTTTGTTATTGCAGTTTGTTATCCCAGCTTAACCCATTAATGCCCAGACGGGTAGTTTTCTACCCCTGAACTAAAAATAAGATTTCTAAGAAACTAGAGGGAGTAACAATTATTTGTTGATATTTGTTAAATATTTAGAAGGTTTAATGTAATACTAACAACCTCCATATACAGAGTCTACTTTCCCCGATCCACACGTAAAACTTTAAAATACACAAAAATACCTAATTTGAATTAAAGATTATAATTATGTTTTCACATGAAATTAAAAAGTTTTCTTTACTGTAATGCTAAAGTTGTATTATATTCTTATATGTAAAGACATATTCAATTTACTATTGACATTATTGTTTCATTTTTATTAATAATTTAAACATGCAACGTCACATGGGGTAGAAAACTATCCCAGCCATATCTTGAAGACCAATATAGACATTTGTATGTCTAAAATATTCATAATTGGTCCAAAATTAGGTAGTACTCAAAAAATCAAGAAAAAATTCCAACATGATCAGGTACCAGGCAATAATGGGTTAAAAACAGTCCTAATTTAATACTGTACCCCTGGCCTGCTCATTACACTGAAAACGGTTTAAAGTTGTTTGTGTTAATATTACAGTTAAATAAATCACTACCATTAACGAATGTTCCTACAACGATTTGAAACATTAGGGGCGTTTACACATGAATATGTTTTGTATTTATTTATTCACACGCAGCTAGATGTTTGACATTTCAATTTTTAATAAAATTTTGGTAAATAAACAAAAATGCAAAAATAACTTGGCAGCGGCTTATTTGCCCTTATTTGCGAAACTATAAAAAGTGATGGAACAACTTTAATTAAATTTAACTTTTTTCACGTTCAATTTGAAAACTCACATTTTTTTCTTTTTGTGTTAACAATGATTTTTACTTTTTCCAAAACTGAAAAAATAAGTACTTAAAAAAAAGGTTTTTGTGTGACGCAGACAAATAGTAAATGGTATTATATTAATTTGAAATTCTGGGAGGGGGGCTAAAATTTTTCTGGACCACCCGTCCTACGCCAATGAATTGGAATATATCCTATCACCTATTTAATAAAAGGATAATAAATCAAAATTTTCACATTTCCATTTTTTAAGAAAAAAAAAATCATCATAATCATTTTATGGATAAATATATAATTTTGTTTACTAAAATGTTATACATTTTTGTTGCACAGTATTAACCCTACCCGCAGTAGTTTCTATTCAATATATTCTTTACCCATCCGTTTTTTGAAGCATTCTTTTGTCTCACATGAATTCATTTTTTTTTTCTTTGAAACTTGAAAAAAACATTAAAGGATCCAAAAGAAATCTTTAACTATAAAATCTATTAAAACTTCTCTAAATGTACACTGCGTATAATTGGAAAGACGAGGAAATTACAACAAAATGCTAATCAAATTTTAAATTAAAGACTAAGCTAATATATACTAAAAATAATAAATACTAATTGGATATTTCTCCGGAAAGGAGGTCCAACACGATCGAAAATTAAAAACTTATAAAAATATTGTTTCTGACTTATATTAGTAAAAGAAAATATAATTAAATCAGAGAGTTCAATGCGTAGCTTAGTAACAATGATGATCATACGAACTGCAAAGTTGCATTCATATTTATTTTTAAACCCGAGAGTATTATGTCTTTGTGCATTTGTTTGTAACACCCAAAAGGAAGGGGGGAGATAGACCCATTGTTAATTATACCGATCGACTTAGAATCACTTTTTGAATTGATTTAGTTCAGGTCGCAATTGTAGGCAGAACCAAACGAAACTCTGCACAACGCAGTTTTTCGGGATAAGGACGAACGCTATTTAATTTAAAAAAAATCGGTTCAGATTTAGATATAGCCCCCATACGAATTTCACTCCCGATTTGACTCTTTTCACTTTCGACACCACATATTTTAATAGATTTTCTTCAAAATTGGCAAAACATGGTATATTTCAACTAGAAACACCCATGGCGAAAATAGGTCAGATCGGTTCTGATGTATATATATAGCTCCCATACAAATTTCGCTCTCAATTTGAGTTTTTACGCTCTAGCCACTACATATTTTATCAGATCTTCTTCAAATCTTGCATAATATCTTATATTTCAACTAGAAATACCCATGGTGAAAATAAGTGAGATCGGTTCAGATTTAGATATAGCCCCCATACGAATTTCACTCCCGATTTGACTCTTTTCACTCTAGACACCACATATTTTAATAGATTTTCTTCAAAATTGGCAAAATATCTTATATTTCAACTAGAAACACCCATTGCGAAAATAGGTCAGATCGGTTCAGATTTATATATAGCTCCCATACAAATTTCGCTCTCAATTTGAGCTTTTGTGCTATAGAAACCACATATTTTAACAGATTTTCTTCAAATTTTGCAAAATATCTTATATTTCAACTAGAAATACCCATGGTGAAAATAAGTGAGATCGGTTCAGATTTAGATATAGCCCCCATACGAATTTCACTCTAGACACCACATATTTTAATAGATTTTCTTCAAAATTGGCAAAACATCTTATATTTCAACTAGAAACACCCATGGCGAAAATAGGTCAGATCGGTTCAGATTTATATATAGCTCCCATGCAAATTTCGCTCTCAATTTGAGTTTTTACGCTCTAGCAACCGCATATTTTATCAGATTGTCTTCAAATTTGGCAAAACATCTTATATTTAATCTAGGAACACGAATGGTAAAAAAAGTTCCGATTTCGCCCAGTTACAATCCCAAGCTATCTACGACTGTAAGACGCATTTATGGAAAATTTTACCTTTTTCAACAGACAGACGGAAGGGCGGGCATAGCGAGAACATCTTAGAATTTTATGACGATCAAGAATGTATACTTTATAGGGTCTCACGTCGATATTTCAAGGTGTTACAAACAGAATAACAAACTTAGTATACCCCTATCATGTAGTGGATGATACAAAATATTTTTCCCACAATTTTAAGGCCAAATTAAAAAAGGAAAATATAAACATATTATGTTTATGTGTATTTTTGAATATAGAAAAAAAGGAATTACGTATTAACAATTTCTTGAATTTGCTCCAAAGTCTTCTGGGGAATTCCCACCAAAGAATGTATGAATTTTCAACAAGACAAATGTACATTAGGATGGGTCACGAAAATAAATTTCTGTGGTCACCCCCCTAGAAATGAAGATTGGATTGTTTAATGATGATCTACAAAATATTTCGTCACTGGATCCATTTGTGAGCCAAACGCTCCTGAAAACACCTCTAAAAATCATATTTTCCCGTGTCATTTTTTTATATTGCATTTTTGTCCAATTTTTTTCCAAACTGATAAACATTTGGAAGCACGTATTGTCATTTATTTTGGTTTAAGACCAAAGGTTGTGCTGCTCGTCAGAACTTTCGCAACGAATGTATGTCTTTGACTTAAATCAGGGTTCATATTAGTACCAGCGGTCACATATGACAAATGAGAATTACAATTGAAATCGACACACTAAAAATCTCACTTTGGTAATTCAATGTTATGCAAGTGCTCGCATCGCTCGCAACAATGCACTTTAAATGAAAATTTTTATTCTGGTGTTAGAATATCTGATTGGTCGTATTATTGGACGTTTATATTAATTTTTTGTGGGTTTTCAAGATGACGGAATATTTCTTGGAAACATTTTGAGGTGTAATGAAAAAAAAAAAATAGAAGGAATCTATACCTTTCGAATGATGCCTAAATGATATGAATATCGGACGAAAAATGATGTCACTGACTCCATTTTTGTGCCAAAATGTTCAAACTCTTTTTACAAAAATGAGCGCCGCCGGCGTCAATTTCTTTCCGGTGTTCATCATTTAGACATCATTCGAAAGGTATTGACTGCAGCTATTTATTTTTTTATAAAATACTAGCACCAAATACGAAAAAGTTTTCAGTTGCCACTTTGAAAATTCACAAAAAATACTATAGAGGTCCCATAATTCGACCAATAAGTAACTCTAAGACAAAAATCAAAATTTATATTTAAAGTGCGTTCAAGGGTCTATTAATTCAGAAAAATAGATTTGGACAAAATTGAATCGCAAAAAAAAAAATATTTGGGAAAAACATGATTTTTTCAGGGTATTTTCAGGATCGTTTAGCTCACAGACGGCTTGATCTAGGAACGAAATATTTTGCAAATCATCATTAAAAAATCCGAACTTTATTTTCGTTGGGTGACTGAAAATTGTTTTTCCATTTGTATGTACCACGACCCAGCCTAATGTACATTATAAGCTATAAAAAATAATATATGCTTTTCCTTGTTGTAATTACATAATTCTGAAATTTGTTAAGCATTTTGTTGGTTTCTTTATTTTTCCAATACTCTGTGTAGAATACCTATATATATGGGCTGTTTTTCAAAAGTCTTTTCAATAGGCGCCGCTTACACTTCACTTCTTATTAAATGTCTTAATCTTATCGCGCAAATTATAGATGAAACGTGTCGTGTGTTTGATGACGATGATATTAATCTGCAGTAGCAGTATAAACAATATCGGCAAGGAATTTAACGACACATCAATGAAAATACGGAAGGTTTTTTAAATCTAAAATAATAATAAAAATTTATTAGGACGACCAGTAATCAAGATATGTTTACGAACACGGACGGGCATATGACTAATAGGATTATTATTTATAGTTATAAAAACAGTGGAACGTAATTGTAATTCAAAAGACATTACTTGAAATTCGAAAGACACCAGTTGAAATTCAAAAATTCCATTTGCAAATCAAAAAATATCACTTGAAATTCAAAAATTCCATTTGAAATTCAAAAAATGTCAATTGAAATTCAAAAGACATCATTTGAAATTCAAAAGACATCATTTGAAATTCAAAAGACATCATTTGAAATTCAAAAGACATCATTTGAAATTCAAAACTCGTCATTTGTAATTAAAAAGCCATCATTTGTAATTCAAAAGACACCATTTGAAATTCAAAAATCGTCATTTGTAATTCAAAAGACACCATTCGTCAATTGTAATTCAAAAATCGTCATCTGTATTTCAAAAGACAACATTTGAAATTCAAAAGTCGTCATTTGTAATTCAAAAGACATCATTTGAAATTCAAAAGTCGTCATTTGTAATTCAAAAGACATCATTTGAAATTCAAAAGACATCATTTGAAATTCAAAAGACATCATTTGAAATTCAAAACTCGTCATTTGTAATTAAAAAGCCATCATTTTTGTAATTTGTAATTCAAAAGACACCATTTGAAATTCAAAAATTATTCCATTTGAAATTCAAAAGATTCCATTTGAATTTCAAAAATTTAAACAAATTTATTTAAGAAAAATATACATTTTGAATTTCAAATGACGAGTTTTGAATTTCAAATGACGAGTTTTGAATTACAAATGACGACTTTTGAATTAGAAATGACGATTTTTGAATTTCGAACGATGAGTTTTGCATTTCAATTGATATTTTTTAAATTTCAGATGGATTTTTTTTTTATTTTTTGAATTACACAACAGCGGAACTGGGAACACTACACCCTTTTCAATTGTAATTCAAAAGATATCACTTGAAATTCGAAAGACACCAGTTGAAACTCAAAAATTCCATTTGCAATTCAAAAAATATCACTTGGAATTCAAAAATTCCATTTGAAATTCTAAAAATGTCAATTGAAATTCAAAAATCGTCATTTGTAATTCAAAAGACAACATTTGAAATTCAAAGTCGTCATTTGTAATTCAAAAGACATCATTTGAAATTCAATAGACATCATTTGAAATTCAAAACTCTTCATTTGTAATTCAAAACTCGTCATTTGTAATTAAAAAGCCATCATTTGTAATTCAAAACTCGTCATAAGTAATTCAAAAGACACCATTTGAAATTCAAAAATTATTCCATTTGTAATTCAAAAATTATTCCATTTGTAATTCAAAAATTATTCCATTTGAAATTCAAAAGATTCCATTTGAAATTCATAAATGTAAATAAAATTATTTAAAAAATATACATTAGGTGGGGTAGCATTTTTTTCTGCAATTTTTTTTTTAATTTCAAATGGATTTTTTGAATTTCAAGTGATATTTTTTTAATTGCAAATGGAATTTTTGAATTTCAAATGACCAGTTTTGAATTTCAAACGACGAGTTTTGAATTACAAATGACAAGTTTTGAATTTCAATTGATATTTTTTTAATTGCAAATGGAATTTATGAATTTCAATTGATATTTTTTTGAATTTCAAATGGTGTCTTTTGAATTACACTTGAAAATGGTGTAGTTGTTACGTTAATTGAATTTAGTATTCAGAAGTGGGATGTTAACTAAAGTACTATTATATTGCTACTAAAATACTATTATGTGGTTACTGAAGTACTATTCTATAGTTACAAAGATAGAACTTAAACAAAAACCAAACAATGAAAAGACTTTTGAAAAACTCCTCCCAGCAAATCTTTCCCCTTAACATATATAGCAATCATGGACATCTGAAGCCTCCAGAAAAATAAGAAGTTAGGCGAAAACATATGTCTTAAAATCTCAACAATTTTAACCAAAGCAACAACACTACTACCACAAACAACATGGCTCAATTTGGAGCTTGGGATTATACCATCCTTGCCATTGTGCTCATCATATCGGCGGGCATTGGTGTCTACTATCGTCTGACGGGTGGCAAACAGAAAACCACGCGCGAATATCTACTGGCCGACCGTTCGATGCCCATACTGCCGGTGGCCTTCAGTTTAATGGCCAGCTTCATGTCGGCCGTTACCCTTTTGGGCGTGTCCATGGAAAATTATCAATATGGCACGCAGTTCGTTTTGATTAATATCTCGTATGTGATTGGGACACCGATAGCGGCTTATCTGATAATGCCGGTATTTTATCGTCTAAAGACCGCCAGTGTCTACGAGTATCTGCAGCTACGTTTCGGCTATGCCACCAGACTGTGCGCGTCCTTGGCCTTTTCCGTGCAAATGATATTGTACATGGGCATTGTGCTGTATGCCCCAGCCTTGGCTCTGGAGGCTGTGACCGGTTTAAATATCGTCTTCTCCATCATCATTGTGGGTGTGGTGTGTACCTTCTATGCGACTTTGGGCGGCATGAAGGCCGTTTTGGTCACCGACATATTCCAGTCCCTGCTGATGTTTGCCTCGATTTTCGCCATCATTATATGCGCTGGCATCAAGGCGGGCGGTCTTGGCGAGATATGGGCGACAGCCCGCGAAGGTGGCCGCTTGGAGTTCTTCAATTTCAGTGTAGATCCCACCACCAGACACACGGTCTTCACTCAAATTATCGGCGGCTTGACTACCTATTTGACCATTTATGGTGTCAATCAGACCCAGGTCCAGCGTTTAATGTCTGTGCGCAGTCTTAAGGATGCGGCCAACTCCTTGTGGTGGAGTCTGCCCATACTGATGTTGCTCAGCGTCACCACCTGCTTTTCGGGGCTGTGCATGTACTATTACTACAAGACGTGTGATCCCCTGCTGGAGGGGCGCATCAATTCGCGCGATCAGCTAATGCCTTTGTTTGTGGTAGACACTATGGGTGATATACCCGGCATATCCGGTTTATTTGTATCTGGCATATTCTCCGCCAGTTTGTCTACCATATCATCGGCCATTTCATCGCTGGCTGCTGTGACTTTGGAGGATTACATTAAACCTCTGGTGGCTTATCGCAAGCAGGTGGAACTCAGCGATGCCAAGACCACGTTCTACTCCAAATTGCTGTCGGTCATCTATGGTGGGGTGTGCTTGGGCCTGGCATTTTTGGCCGGTTCCATGGGTGGGCTTTTGCAGGCGTCTTTATCTATTTTCGGCATTATTGGCGGCCCCTTGCTGGGTCTCTTCATGCTGGGCATGTATGTAAAGTTGGCCAATCAAAAGGGTGCCATAACCGGTCTAGCATTGGCTTTGGCATTTTCGTTTTGGACAGGCTTTGGTCAGCCCAAGCCGCCTATACCCACCTTATCACTGGAAACCGAGGGCTGTCTGGTCTCCACCACGCCCACCTCACACATTAGCAACATATTCACCACACTGTCGAAAGAATCGAGTGGGGTGGAGGAAGAAACTCACTATTTCTACTTATATCGAGTGTCCTACATGTGGTATGCCGTTTGTGGTTTCCTTGTCTCCTTCCTGACGGGTCTGCTATTCTCCTGGATTTACGATAAACTCAAATGGGACAACAACAATAATATCTACAATGACAGCTCCAGAACACTGATCAAACACGATCTCTTTGTGCCGCCCATAGCCAAACGCATACGCCAAAAACAAATGCCTCTGGTCGTGGTGACGGCAAGTTCAGAGATAGGCGGCAACACCTCCAGATCTCCGAGTTTTGTCGATGAGGCCGAGCCGCCGGTATGTAACTTAACTAAATCATATACCAGTTCTACGGAATTAAATGAAAATGAGGTGGAGGAATCCAACGTAGAAACTAGAGAGGATAGTTCGAAAAGTTCCAGCGGCAAGGGCAGCATGGATGTGATACCGGAAGAGCAGGAGCAACAAATTAATGGATCTGCAAATAGTCTGCGAAATGAAATAAAAGCGAATTAAATTGCTCAGTGTAAATATGTTTTTTTGTGGCGTAAAAGAAATAAAGTTGTATTATTTGTATAATTTTGAAACAATAGCAGCTATTATTGTTAGGAGGGATTACAGGATTAATAAGTATGAAATATGTTATTTACTTTAATGGCTTAAGACGCTTTAATTGCACTGTTTTGGAGAGCCTATTTTTTATCAAGTTTCTATGGAGATCATGGTTTGTATTGAATTAAAGCAAGTGGGTCGTAATTGGGCGCCAAATTGTCCTTTTAGTTTGAAAATGGAACCAATTGGAAATTTTGTCTTCAATATTTTGTTTAATTCTAACTAACAACAATGAATTGCTCAAAAGTAAATTGCAAAATTAATAAAGTTGACGAACCAATGGTCTCCTGCTGGCTTTGCTTCACAACGTACCATGCTAAGTGTGTCGAATTAGCCGCGCGAACTGCTGATAATATACTTGAAGATAAAGGACTTCGCTGGTGTTGCAAAAAATGTAAAATCTTCGATGTTGAATTTTATTCCTTCTTTAAAAATACTCGTAAGGAATTTGACCAGACAATTATATCCCTCACGGAAATTTTTTGCAAATATAGGCAGGTCTTTGAAAATGCCACTTGCGTAGAACAGTTTCTCCAATCTCCGCCTGATTCCCTTCCCAAAAGAAAGAAAACTTCTGACGTCACATTTAAAGACAAACCGCCTGCAATTAATGTTCTGCATTCGAACACATTACCTGCATCATCAATTACTATCAACGATGTTCAAAGCATTAATCCTGTTCAAGCTACTGCTCCAGATATTACTGTAAGTGGAGTTCAAAGTGATGATGTCATTAGTCCGTTCCAAACTAATAAAACCATGCCATTAAATAATCCTTCTTTGGACATTACTCCTTCTGGTTCCAGTTAGTTCTATTCTCCTAACACATCTATTCCTCCTAAACAACTAAAAGTGGTACCATGTTCACTCCGAATTTCACCATTCTAGCTGTAGCCGTTTAGTGGGTACCATTTTTATCCCCCTGTTCACATTGTATCGCTTGAAAGTACGAATTTGGAAAAACCTTATTATTTTTTGTGTCTACGCACTGGGAGGAATGTATACAGCGAATTTCAACATTCTAGCTGCCACCATTTGGTTAGTACAATTTTTATCCCCTTTTTCCGTTTTAAGGGTCTGTCACATAAGATACGTCAAGTCCGTTGCGGCAACGTGTTTGACTGACAGCTGAGTTGATTGCTTATATTTTAATGAAGAACGTCACATTCACGACGTGTACGTTGCCGTAACGGATTAAAGTTGATCAACTCTCAACTTTTGACATGCGGCAAGTCCGGCACAGAAATCAGCTGATTAATTTATTTCATTTCCAGCCGTTTTTTCTTGTGTGCTTCGCTACAGTTTTTTCTTTTTCTTTTTAATTTAAGATAATATTAAATTAATTTTTAAGAATATTAAATGGAATTTTTATTAATAGAAGCGGTGCAGACGCACCCTTGTATTTTTGACAAATCCATTGTGGCATATCGAATGTGGAGATCGAATGTCTTCTTCTCCATCCTTATGGTTTGCTGGAATTCGTCTGGGAAGCAAAAAGTGGTTGCGAAAAATCCATGCGAGTCGCGATTTCGCAATAGTGGTCGCACCCAATATCTTCTACGCCCGTACAATTTTTTCAAGCACTCGCCTGCTTCGAACACCATAAGGATTATTGAAATAATGTTCATTAATTGTGAGGTGTCCATTTTCAATTAATTTGGCAATCAATTTTGGATACTTGCACGAAAATTTTGTGTGTGCTCAAAACTGAATTTTACCACCAATGCGAATCAGCTGTTTTGTCATATCCGGCAACGGATTTGTTGTGACGACTCTGAACTCTTTATACGTCATGTCAGTCAAACACGTTGCCGCAACGGACTCGACGTATCTTATGTGACAGACCCTTTAGCCCCCTAAAAGTACGAAATTCGAAAAGTCCCTTTATTTTTTGTGCCTACGCAATCAGAGGAATGTTTACACCGAGTTTCATTATTCCAGGTGCCCATTTTACCCCTTAAAAGTACGAATTTGGAAAAAAAATATTTTTTATATTATGCATCTACTCAATTAGAGGAAGGTACACACCGATTTTCATGTTTAAAGTAGTTGTTTGATAGGTACCATTTTTATCCCTTGTTGCGCCATTTCACATTCTACAAATAAGAATAACGCGTTTTGCTATAAATATATATAAATAAATGAGCATACCAAATATCAAGCAAACAAGCCGAAATTCTCTATTACTCTATTAGGGGTATTTTAAATCCTTGCGAGGGACAATTTTTTCCCGTTGGACCGATTCACCCATTTGCAATCGCAACCGATTCATGCAAAATTTGGACGTCCTAGCTCCTTTCGTTTAGCTGCTACCGTGCTTTCAACAGACGGACGGATCGTCTTAGAATTTTATGACGATCAAGAATATATATACTTTATAATGTCTCAGGTCGATATTTCAGGGTGGACAGATAGAGAGTTACCGACTACTACGTTTTTGTTGCCCCAACTCTCCTCTATAAAACGCCTCTGGTCATAGTTGGTCCATCACTCACCTGCACAAATTTAAATGCTAAAAACCCATGGACTACTATACTTGACTGTGATCGTCAAATGGTTAAATGGACATCGTTTTTGTGACTTTTCTTTTTTTTAGAACAATGCAGATATATTTCTAAAAAAAATTGGCATGAATGCGAAGAGCTGTAAAAGTTTATTAAAAAACAAACAAATACTCGAGAAAAGGTCAAAAACTAGCGATACTTGTATTCTAAACTATTATAAATAAACTGCCCTAAGAGTATGAATTTGGAAAAACCTTTCATTTTGCCCGTCTATCGCGGTACCATTTTTATACCCGTTCGCCCCCATTTATCCCCGTTGCGCTACTACACAGTCAGAGGAATGAGTAGCCAATACCAATTTTATCACCTAAGCAATCTAATCATCATTACGCGAATAAAATTTCTCGGAAATTAATTTTCCCTTCATATATATTACAATCTTAAATATTCGAGTATTTTTTCAAGATTTGTATTGACTTCATTTTATATTATAATTCCTGGAATATATTTATTTACCAACCAAATTAACTGCTTCCTTCGATATGATCGCCATATTTCAATTCGATCGGAAAGAGGTAAAAATAATTCCTGGAATATAATAATATTACCAAATTATATCTCTAGGAGAATAAAAAATTCCAGGAGAAACCAATCCGCTTTCATTCGCGATAATGGTGAATATATACATATTTTATCAGTTTATTTATTATATACTAGCAGTGCCGCTACTTCGCACTTGGAAAAACCGGATCTATCTCTGTTTTTGCAATGTATCTATTGAATTTTCTTTTGTGTGGATAAATCTAAAATAGTAATTCGGAAATCTTCTATTAGATAGCACTCATACCTAGTCAAATGAATGTGCTAGTCGAATTAGTTGAACTATTTTAGTTGAACTCCCTTTGTATGTATGACTTTTATCCTTTTCCACCCGGTTTCTAACAAAAAACTACAACCACAGAGCCTTCTATATCCTCGAACTCACGTTTCTAGATGCAGTCGGCCATTTTATAACTTTTTGCAACTCTTTCCCAAAAAGTACACATTTCAAAAAATCACTAAAAAGCATGCACTTTATTGGGTAAGTACAAATTTTGAAATATCTATTTATGTTCCGCGTTTGCGTAATTAAAGGGCTGTACACCATTTTTAATCCCTTGTTGTACCCTTAAAAGTACAAATTTTGAAAAATGCAATTTTACTACGCTTCTACATGATCAGAGGAATTTGTATATCAAATTTCACAATTCTAGCTGCAATACTATACTTCTTACCATTGTATCCCTTTTTGAGCCGCTCACCCATTAAAGGTACAAAAAAGCATTTATATTGCAATTCTATGTGGTGAGAGGAATTTACACACCGAATTTCACGATCATAGCTACAAAACTTTAGTTGGTACCATTTTTATCCCTTTTTGTCCCGCTCACCCCTTAAAAGTACAACTTTCGAAAAATCCAATCTTACTGCGTTTCTACATGGCCAGAGGAATTTACGCAACAATTTTTGGGACTATAGCTACAATACTTAAATTGGTACTATTTCCGTCCCTTTTTTGTCCCACGCATCCCTAAAAAGTACAAATTTTTACTGCGCTTCTACATGGTCAGAGGAATTTATATTCACGATTGTAGCTGCAATAAATTAGTTGGTACCATTCATTTATATTGCGCTTCTATGTGATGAAAGGAATTTACATAGCAAATTTCACGATTCTAGCTGTAATACCTCAGTTGGTACTATTTTCATACCTTCTTGTCCCGAAAAATCCATTTGTGTTGGTACTATTTCTATCCCTTCTTGTCCCGAAAAATCCACTTATGTTGCAAGTCAACGTTGTCAGAGAAATGTAGATACCGATTTTCACGAATATAGCTGTAATACTTAAATTGGTACCATTTTTATCCCTTTTTGTCTCTTTCCTCACTTTAAAAGTACAAATTTCGAAAAATTACTTTTTTTTAGCTGGTTTGCATGAATATCAACGGCTAAAAGTACGAATTTCGTAAAACCCTATCTCAGTCCGCCTCTCCGTCATATTTGGGAACTACCCAGAAAATTTCATGACCCTGGCTTGAGCCGTTTGGCACTCTTTTATAAAGGGTGATTTTTTAAAAGCTATAGGAAAGTTTTTCAAAAACACACTTAAAATTCAGAAAAATGCATGAAATCTTTATTTGAATCGATAGTACGGTCCATATAATTTAATGTTTGAAGATTATTTCATGCAAATGTTGACCTTGACTGCACCTCAAATGGTCCATCCGCTTAGTCCAATATTGGCATTTCCACGTTTTTGAGTAACAGATGCCCAATTGCTGCGAACGGCGACGAATCGATAATTGATGGTCATCATTAACACTGGCCGTGTTGCAGCTGCGATATTTTCTTCAGTTCGCACTCTACGTAAGCGTGTTGGTGGTTTAATGTCCAACAATCTAAATTTGGTGCGAAATTTAGTCACAATAGCCCGAATAGCCGCTTCAGTGGGTCAATTAAACTGACCATAAAATGGAAGAAGCGCGCGATGAACTTTCTTAACAGAGCACACATTTTGATAATAAAATTCAATAATTTGCAAGCGTTGTTCGTTTGTAAGACGATTCATGGTTAACTTATAGACCAAACTGAAGATGTTTGACAGTGAAACAGAACACGAAACGTGCGTCAGCTGTTTAAACCAGTGTTGCCAAAAAGATAATAGCTAAAAAATCACCCTTTAGATAATCAAATTGTTTCACATATCACAAAATGGCATCCTGGCATTACCAAATTTCTTTGCCTCTTGACGGTATTCATATGGGCGATTCCATTGGAACGGATGTGACACTTTTGCTTAAATATGTTTGACTAAGATTTTTACTATATTGCCAATTGAAAACGTCAGTTTAAGAGGAATATTGTTGCAAATATAAATATATCGTTTTAAATATTGGAGATATATAGGACTTTCCAACAAGAGGTGTTATTTTGATATTCAAAGAAAAATGCCATTTTTTGAGATAAATGAACGGATGTTTATTTCATAATAAAGAGGAAGGTATGCCGTTAATGAAAAACAACATCAGTCAAATGGACACCATGACCACGCTTACAGGACCATATCCTTTTCATGAAATTTGCCATAACCAAATCGCAAAGTGACTGTCCTATATCCTCGATAGCCTCACGAATTCTATCTTTGAGGTCATGAATCGACGCTGTGCTGTTGACGTAGACCTTATCATTCACGTGGCCCCAAAGGAAGAAGTCGCAAGGTTCTCCAGATCAATACCATCCAACTCTGACCATGAAAAATCATTAATCATCTCTCGATAGCGCAATCCATTCACCGTAACTGTTGATCCAACCTCATTTTCGAAAAAGTAAGGTCCAATGACCCCGCCGGACCATAAACCGCACCAAACAGACACACGATGAGGATGGAGAGGCTTCTCAACAATAACTCTTGGGTTTTCCGAGCCCCAGATGCGACAATTTTGCTTGTTGACGTAGCCACCGAGTTGGAAATGGGCCTCATCAGTCAAGATGATTTTTCGATGGAATTCCGGATCATTTTCATTCAAGAATTTTAATAATTTCAATGCGTTGTTGAAGCATGTATCGTTCCATTTTTAGTAATGGCGTAGTTTCCACTTGTCAAATGTCAAAGAATATAACCTTCAAAAGTGACAGCTACCGAAATACCGGGTGATTCAAAATAACACCTCTTGCTGGAAAACCCTGTACAACAAACAAGAGCGTCACGGGTGTGACCTAAGCTTTGAAGAAAATTTTGGGGTTTTACATATTTTTTTTTGAATTCTGTAATGTTCTTCCGTTTATTCATATTTGCTAATTAAAAGAGTAGTTCATACACTTTCTTCTAAAGTATACGTTACCGACATATCTTTATTTTATGAATTTAGGAAATATAGGATATTTAAATTGTAACGGGCGTGACATTTTGACGGAAATTATGAGAAGTATAAACATTACGAATATTTATCGGGGTTTTTTAAATCATAAATTGATTTTGATCACCCATATATCAACGTCTATTTTTACCATTTTTCATTAACTCATGTGTTCAGAGGAATATCACATTTAATTCATATCACATACATTTAAAATGTATAGACCTTAAATGGAAAATAAGCACATATATTATTTATATGCAATGCGAAATAGCCAACGAATTTTTTTATGGTTTTAAGATGTCGCTTAAAATCACCAATGTATAGGGTGGGCCATTTAAAACTTTAAATTAAAATCGGCTATAAAAAAGTACTGCTTTTTCAAATATCAAATAAAAGAGTGTCTAAATATAGAGAATTATTGGTGCAATGCTTTCTTCTTCATCATAAACTCATTTTCATTCCAGGAATCTTTATCGACCCACCCATTATCATATCATACGATCTGTTTTATTCCCAAATACCCATAAATAGCTAAAAAAATGTGTATCAAATTCAAATATTTTTATTTGTATACAAAATGGGGCAAGTTGTTAGTAAAATCTTATTCCACAAGCCAGTCTTATCAGTCTATGTTCTTTACATTTTTTTTGCATTATCTTTGCCGACACTCGAATCTTAAACAAATTAATTATACTACGAGTACATGTGTGCTAGCTAGACTTTATTTTGTATATTCTTTGAACTTTGGAAATTTGTTTGCATTTTTCTTATTGAATGAATATACGTTGTAGGTATTTGTTTCCTTTTATTTCTGTTACTTGTTATTTAGAAAATTAGTTTGCACATTTGAATTTGTATCCGCCGTGTTTTGCATATCATAGAAATTATGCTGTTGCGCCCATTGCCACAATGCCAAACGTTTGGACAGCTCGGTATATGTTAATGTTTCTTTGCCACCCTCCCCCTCCTCTTCCAGAGATGTAGCAGCAGCTTCGATATTGCTCAGCTTGTCGCTTCCCACGAAATTGATAATTTCCTGCAGTGATTGGGCCTCCTTAATCTGCGAGGGTTTGACAATTATGCCAATGTATGTCAAAGGTGCTTCTTCGGTTACATCATTGCGACCCTCATCATCGATTTGTGTCGTTTGGAAGACAACGTAACATTGTAGGCGCGTTATAAGTAATCCGAATATTATCAGTTTTAAAGACGAATTCATTTTGTATTGTAATTTCGTCGTAGTTTTTATTTTTTTAAATGGATCGTTTTTCTTTCTATCAATATATCAACAATTGTTGTGATGAGCTGAGAACTCGCTCGCCAAATGTTTTGTGACAACTGAATAATTGAAACTGTGTTCGGACTCGACTTGACTTGAGCTTGAGCTTTGTTTTTCATCGTCGCAGATCATTGAGGGGGAAAAGTTAATGCGATTCTTTTTGTGTATATTAGGGGTAGGCATAAGTAAGGACATCATAAAGAAATTGTATGGCGTTCTTGTATAAGTAATTAAAAAAATAGTGCGCCAAGAAACAGAGCCATTGTTTTTGTAAATGATTCATTTCGATATTTGTATGCGTAGTTGCAATGAGGCGTATTTTACAATTTATTTACTTATTTCTCGACAATATTTGTGCAGCTGGTTTTCTATTTGTTATTTGACAAAACAGGTGGCGTCATCAACATTTTTTACATTGAGTCTAGTAGATGTTGACATTTGTTTTATGTATCATACCGAGCGACAGTACTTTTTGGAACTTAACAAGACAATATAAATATGAAACTAGAGATAATATGTAGAAAAACGTTATACTCAGTTTTTCCATTTGGTGATCTTTTCTCCTTTTTACAGGACTTTTAATTTCCAAAGGATATATTTGTCCTAATAGTTTATTTTCTTACTTTTGCGAGCCTTACACTTTTATTTTATTTTATTTTATTTTATTTTATTTTATTTTATTTTATTTTATTTTATTTTATTTTATTTTATTTTATTTTATTTTATTTTATTTTATTTTATTTTATTTTATTTTATTTTATTTTATTTTATTTTATTTTATTTTATTTTATTTTATTTTATTTTATTTTATTTTATTTTATTTTATTTTATTTTATTTTATTTTATTTTATTTTATTTTATTTTATTTTATTTTATTTTATTTTATTTTATTTTATTTTATTTTATTTTATTTTATTTTATTTTATTTTATTTTATTTTATTTTATTTTATTTTATTTTATTTTATTTTATTTTATTTTATTTTATTTTATTTTATTTTATTTTATTTTATTTTATTTTATTTTATTTTATTTTATTTTATTTTATTTTATTTTATTTTATTTTATTTTATTTTATTTTATTTTATTTTATTTTATTTTATTTTATTTTATTTTATTTTATTTTATTTTATTTTATTTTATTTTATTTTATTTTATTTTATTTTATTTTATTTTATTTTATTTTATTTTATTTTATTTTATTTTATTTTATTTTATTTTATTTTATTTTATTTTATTTTATTTTATTTTATTTTATTTTATTTTATTTTATTTTATTTTATTTTATTTTATTTTATTTTATTTTATTTTATTTTATTTTATTTTATTTTATTTTATTTTATTTTATTTTATTTTATTTTATTTTATTTTATTTTATTTTATTTTATTTTATTTTATTTTATTTTATTTTATTTTATTTTATTTTATTTTATTTTATTTTATTTTATTTTATTTTATTTTATTTTATTTTATTTTATTTTATTTTATTTTATTTTATTTTATTTTATTTTATTTTATTTTATTTTATTTTATTTTATTTTATTTTATTTTATTTTATTTTATTTTATTTTATTTTATTTTATTTTATTTTATTTTATTTTATTTTATTTTATTTTATTTTATTTTATTTTATTTTATTTTATTTTATTTTATTTTATTTTATTTTATTTTATTTTATTTTATTTTATTTTATTTTATTTTATTTTATTTTATTTTATTTTATTTTATTTTATTTTATTTTATTTTATTTTATTTTATTTTATTTTATTTTATTTTATTTTATTTTATTTTATTTTATTTTATTTTATTTTATTTTATTTTATTTTATTTTATTTTATTTTATTTTATTTTATTTTATTTTATTTTATTTTATTTTATTTTATTTTATTTTATTTTATTTTATTTTATTTTATTTTATTTTATTTTATTTTATTTTATTTTATTTTATTTTATTTTATTTTATTTTATTTTATTTTATTTTATTTTATTTTATTTTATTTTATTTTATTTTATTTTATTTTGTTTTATTTTATTTTGTTTTATTTTATTTTATTTTATTTTATTTTATTTTATTTTATTTTATTTTATTTTATTTTATTTTATTTTATTTTATTTTATTTTATTTTATTTTATTTTATTTTTTATATGTAACATACATTTGTGGTATGGACTAACAAAAGTTTGTATATGTTGGTAAAAATATGCGAATGTATGCGAATTTTTCCGAACTTTTACTGACACCTGTGTTCCCTGGGTAACTAACTAACTGTCTTACCTATCATTTTAGATCATTTTTGCCCTCAATAATTTTTTCTTGTCGTTTTTGCTTGATGCCCACCTAATAACTTGCTTTAGCGCCAATCCCCTCACATACCTCTTCCTATTGATGGTTTTAGTTTTCTAGAAGTTATACGGTATTATAGAAACGTATTTATTAGTTTTTAATTTTCTTCGAAGAAATGTCATTCTATTTAATCTAGGAAATGAGTCAATCTCAATCTCTTTCAGTGTAAACAAGACATTGTGATGATATTCAATTTAATCTAGGAAATGAGTCAATATCAATCTCCTTCATTGTAAACAAGACATTGTGCAGTCATCTGATAAGAAACCTGTCGTCGCTTATTCATACCCCCAATATTATCTATTTCGTCGTCTTTGTTCACTACAATTGAAGATAAATTAACTTTGATTTTGTTCTGTGTAAATCCAGAACAAAACCCCTTTATCTGCTCTTCCCAGCGTCGTTACAAACAATAACATCGTCGCACAACATTTTTTAATCTTCTTTCTGCGTAAATATTTGGCATTCGTCATTGTTTGTTTTTATTATTAAAGAATAATTCAATTTTATATAAAACAAATGTGTGATATATATTTTTTAAATTAAATTAATCATCAGATTGTCGTTGTTTTAATACTAAATTTGTTAGTGGCTATATTCTAAATCGTGGCATGTTATATGTATGTTATTGGATTCCGTTTTTTTACAACGAATCTCGTCGAACTTCATCGCCATTAATCTCTGTTACTATGATCGTCGTTTGGTTAGCCGTTGGTGTAGTGGCGGTTCTCCTAAAAGTCCCAGTATCACTTGGCTGCGCTACAATTGTCGATGTTGTACTCTGCAAGAGATGAAATAAAAAGTTTTTATGTTAAAAATGTTAATGTTTCGTGTTAGGAGATGATATATTTTGTTTTTAAATGTGGTTGTTTAATTTAGTTTTGTACCATTAAAGGCCGATTCACAAAATGTGGGTTTCCATTTGATTTTCTGCAAAATAGTTGGCAATGCGAATTTTTATATTGAGTTTACAGTACTTTGCCAGCTGTTTTGTTAAAAATGAAATGGAAAAGACCTTGTGAATCGATTTTAATCGTGGAAATAAATACAGTGGAACACCGTTATAACCAAATCGAAGGGTCCGCATTTTAGTTCGTCATAACCGTAATAATTTGTATGAAACAAAATCAACAATAATTAGTTCGTTATAAGTATAGTTCGTTATAACCATGTTCGACTGTAGTTTCTGATATTTTTGTTTTACTGTGGAAGCTGCATTACTGCGTTTTATTTTTTTTGTTAATCTATTACTATTATTTTAGTATTTTCATTCAAATATTTTTGGTTGAAAATAAATAATTGCACTAAAAACTATTAATTTTTAAAATTCTAGATTATAAGAAAAAATATTGATCTACTAAAACGGGAAGGTTTTTAGTTTTTTGATATTTTTATTCTAATAAAATTTAATATTTTCATAAAGTATTTTTGGTTAAAAAAGAGCTAATTACATTAAAAACTATTAATTTTAAAAATTCCGAAGCAAAAATATTATTCACTAAATCTTTGCCGCTTAGTGTTTTCATCATTTTTATTCTAAAAATGTTAACATAACAAATATTAATTGGTTCTGGGTCTTCTCTGAAATGAGAACTATTTTTTGAAAATTAAAAATGTGATTAATTTCCTATTGTTTAAAGATTTAATTTTAAAATAGTTTTCAATTCTAAATGTTTCAAATGTTGTATCTCCTTAAATATAGCTGTCCAAAAATACCAAATGAAAGGTGTTTTCCAGTACACCAGTCTCTATCACTTTCGGAAATTAAGGTGGCAACGCCTGCTATTTGTTTAGAAACACGTGTTTCCGATTGAAAAAATGAAACAAAACACATCACGTTCGACCGGTAATTGTGTGAAACAAACAAAAGCAAAAGGGAAATATTAAAAAATAGAGTACAATAAGAAGTTCTAATCAACTTTTAACTAACAAATACATATACACATGAGCTCGGAGAAATGGTTTAATTGCAATTCTTCTCTTTCTCTCTCTGTGTGCTGTTTGTCGTCACATGATTTTTACTGTAGTGACTAAATATCGGTAATTTAACCATGGTTTCTTAGTCAACCACATTCTTCAGAAAAATGTTTTGTATTTAAATTCGAATTTTGACTAAATATCAGGGCTGTTTTTCTTTAAGCCAGGATAACAAGCTGCGAAAACAAAATAGTTAATAAAAAATATATTTTTTTGCTTAAAATAAAAAAATATTTGTTCACATTGTCTTCAATTACAATAAAAATATTTGTATAAAAAAAAATTGAACAAAAAATATTTTGTGTTGACTTTTTTGGTCTTAGCCTCGCTAACCATAAATTTGACTTACGCTGGATAATTATCCAGGCTAAGTCCAAAATTTTTAATACAAAATTATTTTTTCTAAATTTGTTTTTGACGGCAATTTTAAAAAATATATATTTTTTTATTTTGAGTGAAATTTTAACATTTTATTTAGATTTTTGTTATCGCAGTTTAGTTATCCAGTCTTAAAGAAAAACAGCCATTTAATTTCTGTATTGCTTGCACTGTCCTTAAAGCGTTTGCGAACAGAGTTCGCAATACTTCTTATCTAATTTGTTTGATTTTCTTTGTTTTTTCTTTTTCCGCTCCATTTGAACCCATGTAATTTCAAAATGTCACTCTACCAATAGCGAAACAGTCTTCACATCACATAGGCTTGTTTACACCGAAAATCCGACCGATCGAATTGGCAACTCTTAACTCTGAAATATGGTATAAATGGACAAATTACTTTAGAAAAAGCTAAAAACTATAGAAAAAAAATAAATTATTGTAATTTCACCGGTTATATATCCGAAATGGTTTAAATTTGCCACTTTTTTCGTGAGAAATAAATAGTCGCACTACCTGTAGTAGTACGAACAACGTTTTACTTGGATAGTTAAGCGAAATGGGTTCAACTTCGGGCGCCAAAACTGTGAAAGTGTTGCCACTGTTTTCGTGAATTGACGGAAAACTTTTTTTCGGAGGATTGAGGCGTGTTCGATATTACCGCAATATACACACATTGATTAAGTGTATTTAATAAAATTAAATGAAATGCTGAAATACCAAAAGTAAGTATTTCAAGGTAAAACGAAGTGCCACTTGACAATGTATATTAAACCGGGTCGGTTTGTGTGCCCGCACCTAAATTAAAACCTTGATTTGTTCTATGAATATCCCTCGAAATATCCTCGAAATAATCACCCTATCGCGATAAAATTTCCCCGGGAATGAATTATTCCCTTAAATTTCCAATCGCTATTTATGGAGATTTTTTCATTTTTCTTCGTTTTCTTACTTGGATTTGATCGCCTTATA
Source organism: Polietes domitor (assembly GCA_947397865.1). NCBI lineage: Eukaryota > Metazoa > Arthropoda > Insecta > Diptera > Muscidae > Polietes > Polietes domitor. The sequence goes on along the minus strand of OX377620.1, from coordinate 179,812,518 downwards.
TCTAAAACAACAGAAAGAAGTTAAATATATTACCGATTTATATTCATATTACCATCCTACGCCGATAGGGAAATAGAAAATTCGACGGGAACTTATTCCCTTTTTATTGGCGATAAGGGTGAATAATATACGAACATCAAGCATAATCTCTAAAAATTAAGTTTTTCTTAAAAATTATCAAAAGTTGCAAAGCAATTCCCCCCCCCCCCCCCCAAATCCTATGATGATATCGAAATGACTTATAGCACAGCCCGACAAGTCCATATTACACTTGAACCAGATGATATACGTCTGAAACTATGGTTGAGATGGAGTTAATTGGCGATTTTAGTTTTTCATTTCCTCCTCCTGTTGCCCCTTAAACAGAACTACGAAGTTCCAAAGGATACAATTTTCAAAAAAAATATGTACTTATTCACAACCTATGATAATGGTGTTAGTGCCAAATTAGAGAGGAGAATATTTTTTAAAAATTCTTCAAATTTCATGCTTCTATCTGTATTAGTTCAGCATTAACAACCATTTCAAGTTTAGCCATTAATTTATTTAGTTTATTCATAATTTACTTTTTAAGAGGGAAAACTTAAATGGATGTTAATGCTAAACTAATACAAATAGAAGCTAGCAATTTGAAGTATTTTTAGCACACATTCTCTTCTTTAATTTGGCATTTATAACGATATCATAGGGTGCATATAAGTATTAAAAATGCGCCCCGGTAGTCGAGTTGGTAGCGTGCTCGGCTATCAGCGTGGGGGTTGTGGGTTCGATTACCACCAGAGGCTCTGGTCTGTCGCTGCAATAACTAGCTAAAGAGTGATTTTTTTGAGGTTAGGATTTTCATGCATTAGTATTTGACAGATCACGTGGGATTTCAGACATGGTGTCAAAGAGAAAGATGCTCAGTATGCTTTGACATTTCATCATGAATCGTCTTACAAACGAACAACGCTTGCAAATTATTGAATTTTATTATCAAAATGCGTGCTCTGTTAAGAAAGTTCATTGCGCGCTTCCATTTTATGGTCAGTTTAATCGACCCACTGAAGCGGCTATTCGGGCTATTGTGACTAAATTTCGCACCTAATTTACATTGTTGGACATTAAACCACCAACACGCTTACGTAGAGTGCGAACTGAAGAAAATATCGCAGCTGTATCGGCCAGTGTTAATGATGACCACCAATTTTCGATTCGTCGCCGTTCGCACCAATTGGGTCTCTGTTACTCAAAAACGTGGAAATGCCAAAATTGGACTAAGCGGATCGACCACCTAAGACGCAGCCGCGGTCAACATTTAAATGAAATTATCTTCAAAAAGTAAATGTCATGGACCAATCTAACGTTTCAAATAAAGAACCGATGAGATTTTGCAAATTTTATGCGTTTTTTTTTAAAAAAAAGTTATCAAGCTCTTAAAAAATCACCCTTTACAATGGTCTTAGTCACCCCGGCTCAATCCCTGGACCCAAAATTAGAATATAAATTTACTTTGTATTGTAATTCATAATAAATAAATAAATAAAAAGTATTAAAAATTATTTTGGAAAAATTGTATCTTTTGGAATTTTGTAGTCTTTTTAAGGGGCAATAGGATGAGGTAATGAAAAAACTAAATACGCCAATTTATTCCATTTCACCTATAGTTTCAGGCGTATATCATCTGGTTCAAGTGTAACATGGACAGTGGGACAGTGTTACACTTGACTTTTTTTAAATTGTCGTTCGATGTAATCAGTTGATTTATAATTATAAGTAAAAAAATAAATCAGGCCAAAAATATGGAAATTCATTAACATTTTATGGAATTTTTTTTCAGATTAGCACTAAATTCTGTAATATTTTTTTCTATTGAACTTAAATTGACATTTTTTTCTATCGTAATATCATTCATACTTTAAGAATTTTAAGAAAAAAATACGATTTTTAAATAAAAATAAATTTTTAAAATATAAACTTGCTCTATCTTTCAATTTGTTGATAAAATAAATTAACCGAGATATTTTTGGGGGGATTATTCATAAAGCAAAACAAGGTTTCATTTTAGGTGCGGCAACCCCCTTTTATGTACAAACGTTCTTTATGTTTTAAGTTGTGGCATCTACTTAGAAACATTGTGGACTCGGGGGGCCTTTGGATGCCAGACATGATTTTGCGGTTTAAGTTGTGCCGCCACATTCACTGAAACGTCGTGGAATGTTCCAACGACTTTGTGGTTTTAGTTACGCTGAAACTAGGTAGAATGTTCCAATGACTACTACAGATAGTGGGTATAGAAAACGGCGTTGTTTTATTTATTTATCTCCATTTTAAATATAGAATTTATACGTATTTTTTAACCACAGCTTGTTCATTATATTTAAAAATTGTAAATGTTTTTAATTTTTATATTTTTTTATATTGTATGCACTTGCAACCACCACCACCACCTACATCATTATTTGTTTCGGAAGGACTCCATGATTTCTTTTTATCCAAATCCTTTGAACCACAGCAACCCATTTTGTATTATTTTATTTTTATTTTAATTTAATTTTCTGCTCTTGTTACAAACAAACAAGTTATTGCTTTTCACTTTTTAAAGCACTCCAGACACACTGAACGCACCGAACTTATTTTTTGAGAAAAACCTACGTTTTACCTCAACGTTTATTATTTCATATTCAAAGCCGAAATGCGATGGTGCCTTTTTGTGTTCTTATGTATTGGAACAACAGAACAGAAAACGGCGCGACAGCAACAACAATAAAGTAAATAATATAAATTGGCAAAAAAAACAAAAACAATGTGTATATGTATATAGAGTGTTGTACATATAAGTCATATTTTTTTTATCAGAATAACACCATTACTTACAAAATAAACAGACACACATGAGTAAGACAACAACGGAGTGAAATATTCATAAATAAGTCATGTTTTTATTTTTATAGAAACTTTAAAGCAGCGTTAAACGCTCTGTTTTACTAACGCTGTGTTGTTGTTGTTGTCTACAAAAAAAAGAGAATTTTCTTCCTCCTGTTGTACCCTCTCCACACCCTACCTCAAAGCCCCACTTCCGAACGGGGACTGATAAGGGCGGACAGGATGACTTACCAAGACGGTATGTGGCCGTCTAGTATAAATGCTTTAACTAGCTCGCTCTCTTGTATTTGTTGTAGTTGTAGTATCAGTATCAGTATCAGTGCAGCATACTGTGTACATACCCTTGGCTATATTTTTATATATGAGCTTAATATATTGGTAGGTTATGGTCGATGACACCATACCTCCTATCGTTCGTTATGGTCGTTCAAGTGCCTTTTTCGCTTTAACACTTCATTGATCTAAATTTGTTCAGATTGTTCATACGGGTGCGCTTAATTAATTGTTACCTCCCCCCTTTCTGTTTTGCCCATAAGGTCATACATGCACTTGTGCTATTTTGTTTGTTTATTTGTCTTATAAAACAAAAGGACTTTTTTATTTTCTGAATTACATTGTCTCCTTTGTATGTATTTCCAATGTCTCTGCTATTTCCATTTTACTTTTACTCATCATGTTAATTCAATTAAATTCAATCTTATCAGTTTTTTGTTTTATAAATGAATGAATGAATGCTCTTCAGAAAAATATTTATATTATAATTGAGTTTGTGTTATTGATTGTTCGTTGGTTGGTGGTCTCGATGCCAATTGGAAAAACCAAAACAAAATGATCCTAAATATAGATATTATATAAATTATATTAAATAATAAATCACGTATGTACAGTAGATATAGATATGCTGTCTGTGTTAATTGATTGATGACAATTGTCCGCATAAAATGAAATTTAGATTAAATAAGGAACGTTTTTCTAATTATTTGCAATTTTAATTTATATATTTTTTAAAGACCTTTGTAAATTCCTTTTCAAGCCCGTATTAAATAGAATTTCTCCAGGAATGATTTTCCCTTTCAAATTTAAAATCTCCATTGACTATTTCTAGAGTTATTTTTTATTTCTCTTCGCATGAAAAACTCCCCTTCTATTCACGATAGAAGTGATTTAGTAAATGTTGGCAATTTGTTTCACTTTGACGGCTTGTTGGATTAATTTTAAACAAGCCTACTAACCCAGCAAAAAATTATATAGGTTTTTTGAGCAGTGCTCCCGTTGCAGAGCTACTGAGAGTGCAATAAAGTAAACATTGCTGAAACTCTACATGACTCGGTTGCAATAGAGATGCAGAGACCGGAAATTCGTTTAATGCTGAATCTCTTCATGTTTCGATTGCAATAAAATCGCTTTTCTTTTGACGATTTATCGAGCTAAACTAAATTTTATCACAAAAATAATATGGCAAACCATACCACAGCTTTTCACAAATAAAAGATTTAAAAAAATTGGTTTGAACAAGGAAATTGGTTTGAACCTGGCTCAAGACCATTTTGCATCTATATTTAATATAGATGATTGATTTGAATTGATTTCTTAAAAGTTGTAGGAAAATTTTTCAAAAAAAAACACATAAAATTCAGAAAAATGCATGAAATCATTATTTGAATCGATAGTACGGTCCATATAATTTAATGTTTAAAGATTATTTCATGCAAATGTTGACCTTGACCTTGCGCCTCAAATGGTCCATCCGCTTAGTCCAATTTTGGCATTTCCACGTTTTTGAGTAACAGAGGCCCAATTGGTGCGAACGGCGACGAATCGAAAATTGATGGTCATCATTAACACTGGCCGATACAACTGCGATATTTTCTTCAGTTCGCACTCTACGTAAGCGTGTTGGTGTTTAATGTCCAACAATGTAAATTTGGTGCGAAATTTAGTCACAATAGCCCGAATAGCCGCTTCAGTGGGTCGATTAAACTGACCATAAAATGGAAGCGCGCGATGAACTTTCTTAACAGAGCACGAACACACTTTCACATAAAAATAGTCATTTCGATTGCTCCAAGGTCCAGGGAAGAAACTAATAGTCATTAGCGATACATAACATGGCTGTTAACATAAAAAAATGCAGCGCCCCTAGTGGAGGATAGGGGTACAACTCGATTAACATCCCTTAACATTAACATCAACCTTGAAGAAGATGCAAATAACAGCCGGACAACATGAGAACGATGATGAACAAAGGTTCCGGCGATAATCGTATACATGCCGGAACGAAGTCTAGTACAATTCAGACTTAAGGATTATCACCTCAGCTCCCTGTAAAAGCTGCTACAACAACAACAGAGCACGCATTTTGATAATAAAATTCAATAATTTGCAAGCGTTGTTCGTTTGTAAGACTAATTTTCATGGTTAAATTATAGACCAAACTGAAGATGTTTGGCAGTGAAACAAAACACGAAACGTGCGTCAGCTGTTTAAAGCAGTGTTGCCAAAAAGATAATAGCTAAAAAATCACCCTTTAGAATACAAATTTATTTACAAATGACATGGTGACATTTATTACTTGGCTGCACACTACGACTATCATTATTTCCGACCTGTGAAAATCTTCGTCAGGTGGCTTCGCAGCGACGAACATACACGGTCTCCGGCCTCATACCTCCCGGACAACTCATTTGCCGAATATCGAATTTTAAAAAATTTTAATTTTATTTTTTATTAAAATTACAATTATCGTTGAATTTACCGATTTTACTGAATTATAAGCTCGATCGAGCCGAGTGATACTTTAAATTTGAGGTAATAACAAATGTTGTATCTTTCACGTGGAAGCAGTGGTTTAGTAGTCATTAAAATAAATTAAAAAAACGATTTGAAAAAAAAATAAATTTTTTCTTTTGACGATTTACCGATCTAAACTAATTTGCATCATATCAGTGGTTTAGTAGCAGTCATTAAAATAAATTAAAAACGATTTAAAAAAAAAATCAATTTTTTCTTTTGACGATTTACCGATCTAAACTAAATTTGTCTAAAATCAACACACCCTATTGTTGTATTTTAAATATTACACAATTTTTAAAAAAGTCGTTACACTCGAACCGGATGATATATGTATGAAACTATAGGCAAATTGGAGTTAATTGGCGTTTTTAGTTTTTCATAGTTTTCCACAGGACTACAAAGTTCCAAAGGATACAATTTTTCAAAAGATTATTTGTTCGCACCCTATGACTACGTTATTAGTGTCAAATTAAAGAGCAGAATATCTATTAAAAATACTTCAAATATCATGCTTCTGCCTGCATTAGTTCAGCATTAACACCTATTTCAAATTTACCCCTTAGTTTTTCTAGTTTATTCATATCTTACTTTTTAAGAGACAAAACTTCAAATGGTTGTTAATACTAAACTATTACACATAGAAGTTTGAAATTTAAAGTATTTTTAGTATATATTTTCTTCTTTGATTTGGCATTTATACCGATGTCATAGGGTGCGAATAAGTAATAAAAATTATTTTTGAAAAATTGTATCCTTTGGAACTTTGTAGTCCTTTTAAGGGACAACATGGTGAGAAAATAAAAAACTAAAAACGCCAATTAAATCTATTTAACCTATAGTTTCATGTATATCACAGGGATCAAGTGTAATATGTACTGGCGGACAGTGTTATAATAGGTAGGTAGCTTTAATGAATAATTTCTATATTTCAATTGCCTTGTTTTATTCGCTCTTACTTCGGGGATTTTTTATACTAAAAATATTTAAAATATGCAATAAATTAAAATAATAAAGAATAAAGAAATTAATGTGATTTCTTTGTTTCTGAAATAAAAATGTTTGCCTGCCCTGTCACAAGGAAATATTTTACAATCATTGCCCTTTCTCTGTCAAAAATTTTCTTATTTCGTACAATCAAATCATAACAAAAGTGATCTTGTAATTTTGAATATAAAACTCAGTGCTCTTGAATTTGAATTCCCCACGTTATTACTTCTAATACCAATACTAATAAAACCAGGCCCACTGGTTTTTGTTATCGAAAATTTTCTAATACTTTCCAATTCTTAATTTTTTGATTCTGGCAAAAAATAAACTTACAGAGAGAAAAATCCTGTTTTTTGCAGCTAACCAAAATATCTTTTTTTTTTAAGCTGAACCCAAACATTATTTATTTAGAAAAATGCACGTTATGAAAAAATATCTTAAAATTAGTAAAAAAAAAAATATTTTTGATTAATTCTATATGAAACGGTTCTACGATTTTAATTATTTGCAAATTTGTACTTTTTAATAATTAATCTTGTCCATGTCATTTCCTAATATTAAAAAAGTACCTCCCTTCGATTAGTGTTAGAAAGACGCTCCATAAGTTTCATGATGGAGTTCCTGATACTTGCTTCTACACACAAAATATACACACAATTACATAATAAACCTTATTACAGTCGACGTTAAAAATATTGAATAGGCATAATTAAAAACAAATTATTTTTAAGCTGTTTTCAAAAAAGTTGTGAATGTTCCCGAGTAAAATTAATCTTTGGTTTGTTCAATGCGTTGTTCAAAAATATTTCGGCCTTATCGCCGTACATTCATGAGCTAGACTGTTGTTTGCGATATTAGTGCTATTTTAAATCAATTTTTTATAAAAATCCGCTACAACTTCCATATTTTTGGTTCGAAGAAGTCAACTTTGGCCAAATATATCTCAGAATAATCCTTGTGCCCTTGCCTAATTTAAATTTTTTATAAAACTCAAAAGTTATTGAATTGTACACCATGGTAATTGATTCTACACCTTTTTCAATTGTAATTCAAAAGACATCACTTGAAATTCAAAAGACACCAGTTGAAATTCAAAAATTCCATTTGCAATTCAAAAAATATCACTTGAAATTCAAAACTCGTCATTTGTAATTCAAAAGACAACATTTGAAATTCAAAAGTAGTCATTTGTAATTCAAAAGACATCATTTGAAATTCAAAAGACATCATTTGAAATTCAAAAGACACCATTTGAAATTCAAAACTCGTCATAAGTAATTCAAAAGACGCCATTTGAAATTCAAAAATTATTCCATTTGTAATTCAAAAATTATTCCATTTGCAATTCAGAAAGGGATCAAAATTTGCAGAAAAATTTAATGCTACCCCACCTAATGTATATTTTTCTTAAATAAGTTTGTTTACATTTTTGAATTTCAAATGGAATAATTTTTGAATTACAAAAGAAAACTTTTGAATTTCAAATAGTGTATTCTGAATTACAAATGACGAGTTTTGAATATCAAATGGTGTCTTTTGAATTACAAATGACGAGTTTTGAATTTCATATGACCGCTTTTGAATTTCAAATGGTGTCTTTTGAATTACAAATGACGAGTTTTGAATTTCAAATGATGAGTTTTGAATTCAAATGATATTTTTTGAATTTCAATTCATATTTTTTGAATTTCAAATGGAATTTTTGAATTTCAATTGATATTTTTCAAATTTCAAATGGTGTCTTTTGAATTACACTGGAAAATGGTGTAGATCACAATACGTCGGACCAAAAACAGGGGGAATATTTTTTAAATCATCATACATTCTATATACATACTTTTAGTTTATCAGTCAACAATATATTACAAAAGGTTCAAATATTTTTATTTAAAGGTGACAAAAGTAATCAATTTCAATTTATTCCGAAACACATTATTATTTATTAATAATTAAACTATTACATCTTACAACTCATTTAAACTCATTTGACTTTTATGTATTGTCTCTGCCATATCAGTAAAACGATCATTCTCAAAAATATTCAAATTCAAATCGATTACACACATATTGTCCTCACTGTCAATCGAGGTGCGGGGTGTAGCGGCATTCGTCGTTGTATCTGAATTGTTGTGGGCACCAGCGTTATTTGTTGGTGTATTACTTTCCTCCATGCTTGTCGTTGTCGTCGTCACTTTAGGTTGCTATAAAACAATGAATTAATTTTATTACTGTGATGCTTTGATTGAGAATGTGTTTGCACATTAGAATACTACACACAGTCGTTTCGACGGCATCAAAACTTTTGTTAACTGCACCCGCTGTCCAGGATTTATTCGAAACCGATTCCGCATCCGATGCGGAGCCACAACAACAGCAGCAGTTTTTGAATATCATTTTTTTGGTTAGAACTCTTAATTGAACTAATTAAATCACTTTTGATCGGTTCTGTAACATTTTTAATACTACGATACTTGATATTGTTGATTATTTTTTGCTGTTTCTGGCCGTTTTGTTTGGTTTATAAAATATATGCCTGTCTTTACGTGTTTGTCGCTCATGGCCAAGTGTTTCGAATAGAGCACACATAACTTGGTTATCTATAAAATAAAATAAAAACCAATGAAACCCCTTTGGAACCTGACATTGACTCACAGTCGTCGTTTGTGCAGGGCTGGTTCTTTTATTAGTTGTGTAAATGTCGATATTATTGCGGTTTTTCTTTACTTTTCTAAAAAAGAGAGTTCTAAAAATTATTTATATTTTTTTTTCAAACAAAAGTGTTTTAATGTCTTGCAGATACAAGCCGGCCATCGTTATTCCAAAGATGATGTTATCAGGGCTTTGCTTAGCAGCATTTCGCCGGACATTTTCATTCCACTGTACTGGCGTACCGAAAAGAATTGCGTTGTCTTCTTCGTGGACGATTTTGCCATCGCCTTGCGTCTGATGCAACTCGAGCGCAGCGTCCAAATGTCCGATGGCTATCGTCTGTTCATACGCGTGAGAGACAGCTGCCCGATAGTATCGGTGGATGAGGAGTTCAAAGAGAAAATGAAACTGGCCATGGCCAAGAGATACAATGCCCACACCAAGGCATTGGACTTGACGAAATTTCATGCAGATCCAGATTTTCGCAATATTTTCGTGGGTCTATTCCGCACCACTGTTATGTCGGCGGCTTTGGAGATCATTCAAAAGAATATACCCGATTTGGTAGCTTTAAATTTGAATGACAACAATCTAAATACCTTGGAGAGTTTTAAGAATCTCGAACAAAGATTGCCGCATTTGAAGATTTTATATTTGGGTGGCAATAACGTAAGTATATATGAATTTCCTTTTCTAATGCATTATTGTTTAACTCCTTTTTTGTCTCCCTTCATTTAGATACCTTCCTTGGCTCAACTACTGGTTTTGCGCAATGTCCCCATTGTCGATTTGGTTTTGAAGAACAATCCGTTGCGTCAACGCTACAAAGACCATTCACTCTATGTCAGGTATCAGAATTTAATATTTCTATGATTTTAATGAATATATATGATTTTTCGTCTGTGTCTTATAACGAATGTTATTCCGATCTTTTGCCGGTCTGTTGTGTTGTTGTGTGAGTGTATGTGGCAGACAATTCGCCGGCGATCAACTCTCATCAGTTTAATTTGCAGTTTGTTACACCAACTATAACTGTGTGGTTTGTAGACTGGTGATCTGAGTACGAGTTAAATGAACATCTAATGTTTGGTTTTGTTTAAGACTAAGACTATGGAAATATGTAAATGTATTTAGTAGTGATCAACAAAAATCCAGTGTAAAGCGAGTTGAAGTTTTAAACAAGCAAAGAGATGAAGTAAATGCAAATTTTTAAACATTAAAAAAAGAAGAGTTGGAAATTTTAAATATAAATTTTTGAACTGAATTAATGAAGAAGGGAAAAACTGTTGGGAACAGTGTCCCTTAATAAAATGTGAAGAGGTAACACACAGTTACAGAAAATGAAATTATAGTAGCATTTTAAAGCAGGAACTGAAGTATATACATGTATTCAACACTACGGGTATAAATAAAACAAAAAACACTTTGGAAATTTGTAGAAGTAACAGTTCTAAAAAAATATTTTATAGGGAACAGTTGAAGATATATTCAACCCTATCGTCAATAAATTTTCCCCGGGAATGAATTGATCCCTTGAAATTGCAATGGGGATTTCTCCTAATTATTCAAGACTTCTGCCTTTTTAATTCTGATTGATTACCTAATATCTGTTCCAATTCAAATAAGTTAAAGCTATTCCCGGGTTGTACTCATTTTACCAACATGCGCCTGGGAATAGAAAATTCTATGTGTATAATTTCCCTTTTTTTGCGATAAGGGTGATTGACTATTAATTAAAAATCATTTTTCGAAAGTGAGAATAGTTTACCTGGGAATAGAAAATTCTATGTGTATAATTTCCCTTTTTTTGCGATAAGGGTGATTGACTATTAATTAAAAATCATTTTTCGAAAGTGAGAATAGTTTACCTTTAGAAGATTTGAAGTCGTAACAAGTCCAGAACATGTTAGAAACGTTGAATTAAACTATTGAGAGGTCATTTTTCGAAAGTGAGAACAGTTTTTCTTGAAGTGATTACAATTTCAGAAGACGTTAGATATGTTAAATATTCCGTAAATCAATAGGGACCAGTTTTTCGCAAAGTGAGAACAGTTTGTCTTAATACAATTTCAAATGATAACAGTTCAAAAAATATTAAATCAAATATTAATTATCAAGATGAAGTTATGTAAAAGTCCTGAGAACAGTTTTCTTTATGCCATAAATCAATGTAAAGCAGAAATACTTAAAAATCAACTATTTCGAATTTTTCTTGAAGTGATTACAATTTCAGAAAGCGTTAAATATTCTGGAAATCAATAATGAATAGTTTTCCCAAAGTGGGAACAGTTTCACTTAATACAATTTCAAATGGTGACAGATCAAACAAAACGCCATAAATTTTAAATAAAGGGTGATTTTTTAAGAGCTTGATAACTTTTTTTAAAAAAAAAACGCATAAAATTTGCAAAATCTCATCGGTTCTTTATTTGAAACGTTAGATTGGTCCATGACATTTACTTTTTGAAGATAATTTCATTTAAATGTTGACCGCGGCTGCGTCTTAGGTGGTCCATCCGCTTAGTCCAATTTTGGCATTTCCACGTTTTTGAGTAACAGAGACCCAATTGGTGCGAACGGCGACGAATCGAAAATTGGTGGTCATCATTAACACTGGCCGATACAGCTGCGATATTTTCTTCAGTTCGCACTCTACGTAAGCGTGTTGGTGGTTTAATGTCCAACAATGTAAATTTGGTGCGAAATTTAGTCACAATAGCCCGAATAGCCGCTTCAGTGGGTCGATTAAACTGACCATAAAATGGAAGCGCGCAATGAACTTTCTTAACAGAGCACGCATTTTGATAATAAAATTCAATAATTTGCAAGCGTTGTTCGTTTGTAAGACGATTCATGATGAAATGTCAAAGCATACTGAGCATCTTTCTCTTTGACACCATGTCTGAAATCCCACGTGATCTGTCAAATACTAATGCATGAAAATCCTAACCTCAAAAAAATCACTCTTTATTAAAACGAAGTTATATAAAAATCCTAAGAACAGTTTTCCTTATAAATCAATGGAAAACAGAAAACCCTAAAAACAACTTTTTCCAAAGTGAGAACAGTTTTTCTTGAAGTGATTACAACTTCAGAAAGCGTCAAATATTCGGGAAATCAATAGGGAACAGTTTTCCCAAAGTGGGAACAGTTTGAAAAAAGTGGGAACAGTTTCGAAAAAGTGGGAACAGTTTCACTTAATGCAAGCGCCATAAATTTTAAATATTAAAAGGAAGTTATATAAAAGTCTTAAGAACAGTTTTCCTTATAAATCAATGTAAAACAGAAACACTTGAAAACAACTTTTTCTAAAGTGAGAACAGTTTTTCTTGAATTGATTACAATTTCAGAAAGCGTTAAATATTCGGGAAATCAATAGGGAACAGTTTCACTTAATACAATTTCAAATGGTAACAGTTCGAACAAAACACCATAAATTTTAAATATTAAAAGGAAGTTATATAAAAGTCTTAAGAACAGTTTTCCTTATAAATCAATGTAAAACAGAAACACTTAAAAACAACTTTTTCCAAAGTGAGAACAGTTTCTCTTGAAGTGATTACAATTTCAGAAAGCGTTAAATATTCGGGAAATCAATAGGGAACAGTTTTCCCAAAGTGAGAACAATTTTTCGAAAGTGGGAACAGTTTGTCTTAATACAATTTCGAATGGCATCAGTTCGAAAAACGCCAACAATTTTAATTATCACGATGGGGTTATGTAAAAGTTCTAAGAACAGTTCAATACAATGGAGAAACAATTAAAAAATAATAATTAACTAATTAAAATAGAGAATAGTTAGAACATTATAGCTTTACATTACTTATGACATTGGATAACTAAGGAATTATGCCAAGACATATTTGAATCACGGCTCTTTCGACATTTTTGATTTGAAATTTCTTATGTTTTTAACTTCAAAGACTAAGAAGAAAACCGATAAAAAATTATTTAATTAAAAAAATCGAAATAAATAAACTAATGTAAAGACGAATCGAATTTTAGTTGTTCTAAAGTTGGGGACAACAATGTGGGAAAAATCGCAACTACTATCTGATGTCCTACTTGAGTTGAGCTAAAATCTTCTTCTTCCCATGTCAGATCTAGAGCAATGTTTAAATGTTTATTTGATAAAAAGAATCAATTATTTTTTCCCAATACAATATTGAATTTTAGTAAATTGAGGCAGAACATTAGCAGAAAAAACTAAAAGATAAATATTTCAAATAAATCAAAATGTTCCCAATCTAAACGCCCTTCAGATTATTAACATAGGAAGTGTAAATTTTCAAATCTCACTTGAATAGATTATTTCCACATTGACATAATGCGACAAATTTTATTACGACCTTCTTCCACATTATTGAAAGTTGTTTAACAAACGTTGGACCAAATATAGATTAGGAAGCAGGTTGCTACAAATCAGAATTAAAAATAAAAAGAGGGCTTTCCCTTGCTTTTTCGCCAAGTATGGACTTTACAAACACTGATTTTTGTTTCACATTAATTTTATCTAAATTATTTATAATTTAATTTCTTAATTTCTTATATCTTTATGGGTATTACATTTGAATTCATATAATAAAGAGTTTAGGATAATAAATCCTTTTCTACTTAATAAAAAAAATCAGAAACATTATAAGACATGAGTATACATATTATTAGGACTTATAAAGGAAAAATGTGGGAAAATCCTTTTGAAGATTGATTTGACTAGAATGTTTAAGCTCTTTTAAATAAATTTTGGGATTAGATAAATTGTTGATGTGAGAATAACACGAGGCTTCACATCTCCATTTAAAATTTAACGTCATTTTGTCAGCTTTATCTTTAACAAGTTGAATATCAGATAGGGTATAAAAATTCAACGCTATTATAATAACGGTATGATCTAAATGGTCTTAAATTTTGAACAAAATCTGTCAACACAAATGCTGCGATTAGGACACATTTATGAGAAAATATTAATGTCAATAAAATGAAAACTTATGACATTTTTTAATACTAAAAAAGGAATGTTTTTAAAAATGATAAAAATTAAGCTCTCTTCTACAAAAATCCCATGCAGATTTTAACTAATAATAATCCCTTTAAAAAGCAAAAGGACATTATTTGATCTATCCCTTTATTTTTAATTAGTTTAGGGAGAAACAGATTTTGTTTTATTTAATTTGGAAACGTTTTCGCAAAATTTGTTTTGAAAAAACTTCAACTCTGCTCCTCCGTACGACGGTTTCTATATTGTTTGCACCATTACAATTTGTAAAAGTATACATTATAATAATAACTTCTTTATCTTAAAAGCAGGTTACAGATTTCCTTAACAAAGTGTGAAAGAGGACAAAGAAAAAACGGAGCCATTTTTAAATGGTCAAATCATCAAATAATTCAAGTTCCATTGAACATCTATAAACTTTTCATCTTATAATAAACTCAAATATCGGTTTTTACAGCAGCTGTTATAATTTAATGTTGATTATTTAAAAAGCAAGTACATTTTGGTAATATAATTGAAAGAGCGAGTAAACCAAATGAACTCCAAAGACATGGCTAAAGGGGGTTTCTGAGAAAATAAAAAATGAAAGAAAACAAACAAAAATACAAAAAAAATATAAACAAAAGAGAAAAACACGAAAAAGAAAAAGTAATAAAAAAGAAAAAAATACAACAATGAATGGTAAAAAACTTTTGTTAATATCCCCCAATTGGAAAGTCTTCTTTTACCTCACATATAATCCCATTTTGTAGTTTCTTTTGCTGATGATAAATAACAGTCTATAATCTATAAATAATACGAAAACTAATCTTTATCCCAAAGCCTTCCTATGGAAACCACTTAAAGCTTTTAACACTGCGAAAAATGTCATTGATCAGAGCATTTTGTGTTGAGAAGTGTTATAAATCCCCTGGCATTTTTTGAAGGGAATAACAACACCGCACTTTTGCCAGAATCATAAAAAAGACATTCGATTTTTAAGCTTTTCTTTAAAGTGGTAAGGCTAAGTAAGCATTATTAGTATAAACAATAATGCCTTCCAACAAATCCCCCCCGCAACAAAATAAATAAAAATATTTGCCCCCATTTAAATGATCATTTGAAAGAATATGATGTTTAAATTCTCTAAGTGGAGTTTTTAAAACAAGCATCAAAATCTTTAGACATTGGATGGAGTAGCAAGGCAAAACTATGTAAATCCATAATATTATAATATAATAAATAAATATAATATAAATAAATGACCCCTTGGATTATAAATAAATAACAGCTAGAAAGAAGCTACAACTTTGGTTTGAGAGTAATTATTTTGTGAAATGCCAAGACAATGTATTATTATTGTCGAGATAAAGGGAATACAAAAGTTTGTTGCTGTTCTGGAAAAAAGAGAAAAGAATATAATTAAGAAAAACAATTAAAAAAAGATTAAAACGAAAAAAAAAACAAATGAAAAAGAAAGAGTGTTTAAAATACAAAACAAATAATAGAAAACCTGTTCAGTCATGTCCGCGTACTTAATCAAGAATGCCCAAAAAATGAAAAGCATTTAAAGACAAAATTTACTTGTTTTTTCAATAATCTTTCTAAAATTTTACTCAAATCGTCTGAAAATGAGATGCAATAACTGAAATAAGCTTTTTTAGCTTAAAATGTCCCTAACTAATGCAAGTTATGGCAGCTGTAATCTGGTAAACCCATCAAATATTGTTTATTATATTCAAAACTAAATATTTTTCAAATTAAATTAAACCCATCTGGTAAACCCATGAAATATTGTTTATGATTTTCAAAACTAAATATTTTAAAATTAAATTAAAATCGGGAAATTCTAATCACATGTCAATTTCTTTATCACTTATCTTTCCTGGAATCTTTGAAATAATTTGAAAATTTAATACAAAGATACAATACAATTCCAAGAAAGACATAGAGCATATTTTAAAATTTCATAATGAGAGTTTTTACTAAAATAATGATCTTGTAATCTTTTCACTTTCACTTATTTGCTAAGGAATCTGTAACTTATGGGGTCTTAAAAGCATGTCTTGTAAAAACTCATCAAACAAATATTGTGATCAATCAAAAGTAAATGCGAAAAAAGAATTAAAACTAATTTGAATCAAGTACACATAAAATTGAAATGCAATCTATGAAATCAATTTTAATTAATCTCACTATTTGTTTGATCTGATCAAAAGTTCAATTTAATTTAAAAAATTTCATTTTAATTTGTATTTTAATAATATCAATTTTCCCCCAAATGTATCTTCATGATGATAATCAATCTACCAACATTTTGTACAACCATCATCTCTCAACCTTTTGTGTATTCATATTTTCAATTCACAGCGAAGTGCGACGTAAATTTCCGAAAATTATGAAATTGGTAAGTTTTTCTATTGTTAGTCTCCCACTCGCTCTCTCTCTTTCTGTTCTAAAACCATACTAAATATGTTGTTACCAACATCAACAACAACAAAAATAAACTTTCTTCTTTAGGATGGCGAGGATTTGGAACCGCAAATTCTCTTTGATGTCAATGATTCGTCAACTATGCCCAAGCCGCAGGCCTCATTCCTGTGCGATGCCTCGGGTGCGGAAATAATACGCCAATTCTTGGAGCAATATTTCATGATATTCGATTCGGACAATCGTCAGCCATTGTTGGATGCCTACCATGAACAGGCTATGATGTCCATATCGGTGCCACCAGCTAGCCAAGCGGGAAGGTAAACGATATTTTGTCAAAATTGTGTGCCAATCACATTTCAAATTTGTTCCATTCAAATAGGTTACAATCATTTTGGAAATATAATCGTAATTTCCGTCGTCTAGTCAATAATGAAGATTTGTCTAGATTGCGTCAATTGAAAATTGGACGCTTGCCCGTTGTCTCAACACTGGCTGAATGGCCCAAAACTCAACATGATCCTCAATCATTCTCTGTGGATTTGACCTTATTTACGGTAAGTCTAGAAAATGATTAATTCGAATGCTAAAGAGGGTTTCAAAATTCCGCAGGTCGGGATTTTGAAATTTTTTCATCACAATTTTTACTTATTTTTAAATAATTTATTTACTTTATATTTTCAGCCCAAACTTATCTCGTTTACCGTTGCCGGACTTTTCAAAGAATTTGATTCGTCCACTTCAAGTAGTGGCGACATTCGTTACTTCCAAAGACAATATGTTATAGTACCCGCAGGCGGTGGTTTTTGTATACGCAATGAAATGATCTTAATAACAAGTGCTACAGGGGCGCAGGCACGTACATTCCTGAAACCACCGACTGTAACAGCGCCAGCAGCTGGAACTGCCACCAATATGCCCACAACATCTGCAGGCAGTCTACAAAATCGTTTACAAATGCAACAGCCAACGGTAAGTGAAGAAATCGAATATTTCAAAAAAAAAACGAAAATTGTAGGTTCCATTGTAAAATATAATTGTAAAATACTTATTTTTAATTGTATAGACATCTGCTGCCGCTTTAATGCCACCACCCGCTGTCCCTGTACTCACACAACCCGACGATGCTACCAAAATGCAAATGGTCCAGGCTATGAGTGCTCAAAGTAACATGAATTTGGAGTGGAGTAGAAAGTAAGTGGAATGCCGCATGCATATACATATATTTATTTTCGTTTTTATTTTTTCCAGATGTTTGGAAGAAACCAATTGGGATTATAATCATGCAGCTTTTGTTTTTGAAAAATTACATAAGGAGTGTAAAATTCCTCCGGAAGCTTTTCTTAAATAAACACAATCAACTAGGTTTATAACTAAGAAAAATACCTTAACTTTAAAAATGATTGGATACAATTTCAATTCATTGATGGCCAGTTTTCGACGGATTTGCCTTCTTTTATCCATAAAAAGTTGTATGTAGTTTTAAGATTCTCTTTCTCTATCTTTATCATAAAAACCCCCCCCCCCCATCCATTTCACTCTCTAAAAAATATTTATTAAGTCTTGATTTACTTGATTTTAAAAATTAGTATACAAAATGTGTGTATGAATCAATTGAATATGTATCAATCAACCGCCGATTTCCAACATAAATTGAAAATTATTTTTATTTTAGTGTAATGTTTGTTAACTCTTTTTTTATATATATATATCTCGCCACCACAAATTCTGCCAAGGAATAATTTTGAATATTTTTTTTGATATTTTGTATGTTTTAGTTGATTACATTACAAAAATAAACTCTACGGAACAAGACTTTTTTGAAACACAAGCAACCAACTATAACATTCATTTTAGATTGTAAGCAAATCAAAATATCGAATTCAAAAGCAGCTCCCTTGACAGATCCCCCTTTGGTCATATCATGCCGTAACAATTCACTATCAATTATAAATAAAACAAAATTGCCCCTTATAATGTAAATATTTCTCCTTTTCGTTTTTTAATCGTTTTCCTTATATCTAAGATACACACACTCTTTATAAATCAAAATTATGATTTATATTCCTCCAAAAGTAATATACAAATTAAATAAAAAGATATATAAATATATTGTAACTCTTAATTATACGAGTGGTTTCATTTCATTGCTTGGAAACACTAAAACCGAACTGTGTTCCAAAATTTGATTAGAATCGGTTTAATAGTGGGTTTATAGAATGGTAAGGATGCAAGGGCATATAAAAAATATTTTTTAGTAGAATTTAAATAAAATTGGAAATAGATTACTTTGGTCAAAAGATTTGGTGTTCTTGGCTTCATTCAATTTGAAAATACCGAGAGACACAATCACGATTATTGCGAATAAAAGTGGAATTCTATTCCCCAGTAGTCGTAAGATGGTAATATGAATATAACCCGGGAATAGGTTTCACTTCTTTGAGTTGTTATATAAATAAGACGTTTAAATCGAAGTAAGAAAGCAAAAGAAACTTAAATAAATTATCATTTATCACGATTGGAAATTTAAGGACACACTTCATTCCTAGGTAATTTTTATTCGCGATAGGGGTGAATGAAATGAAATCATCCGTCAATGTTTGTGGAATGCTGTTTTTAAGGGATCGCCAAGTCAGTAAATAAATACATCCCAGCAAAAATTCTTATTACCAAGTAATGTGGGGAATAAGGCAAAACCAAAAACCTTCACTACTTATTTTTCCACGCACGCTTACAAAAAGTTGAGAAATAAGTACTTCTAAAGGAGTTGTAAAATAAGTGGAAAGATACAAAATAAGTCATTATTGATAACTAGCCAAATAATGGGCTTAATAAGTGATGAAAACAACATTTTTATTAAATTATATATTTTGTATCGACTTGTTAACAATCTGAATACAGAATTTAGGGCTGTTTTTCTTTAAGCCTGGATAACTAACAACAGCAGTGCTATACTCTGACTCACCACAAAAATGTAGAAGATTATTTTTTAAAATCTGAAGTTCTATGATATTTAACTTAGCAATAACTACTTATTTAAGCCATTATAAGGAAGTAATTATTTCATACTTCAAATAATGCAGGGCGTAACGAGCTGTCATTACTAGGTAATGCTAAAAATAATGAGGTGTCATTACCAAGTTTTTGCTGGGATCTAATTCTTTATTAAATCGCCTCCAAATCACTTTCCTGCACCAAGCTGGTCAATCGTGAAGAACATTTCTACGCAAATCGCCCTGAAACATTTTAGGTCCTATGATTAATTTTCAAAACACTTGTGGCAATGAGCCATTCAAAAAATACTGCAGCTCCTAGATGCACATTTTCAGGCCTGTCCTGACTTCCATCATGTTTTCAAACCACTGACTTTTCCGTGGTTTCATGTTTTTAAATTTATAAGTAATTTATAACATAAACTATGGAACAAAAACAATACTGGGTTCGGATATACACCCAAAATTCATTTTTGAGATTTTTATATGGAGTTTGACAGTTAAAATCCGTTCAAAATGTAATGCAGTATAAAGCCGAGTTCAAATTACACCCAAAATCCACATTTTCCGTGGTTTAGAATTTCTTATATGTTTTTGTTTGACAGCCGAAATCCATTTAAAGTGGATGTTGGGTGCTTACCCGAATTTAGCATAAAATATTCTTTTCAACAAAAAGAATTGTACAATAAAAATTCATGTGTAAACACCTCTTTATATAATAAAAACTTGATAATTACTTTTCAAAATGCATGTCAAATCTAGCTGAAATGGCATAAGGTCGATTTACAAATGTCAGATCCCATACATATTTGACATTTGTAAATCGACCTTGAGTTGAAATCGTTATATTTCGCAAGTAGTCTGAAAAGGCTATGAGAAAAGTTAATTGTCGTTTTGCTCAGTGTATATGAACAATATGGCAACTCCTTTTGTTTATAAAAAATTGACAGTTGTCAAGTTTTGAAACAAAACACGTGCACGTATTTTCTTTATATTGCGGTTGCATTTCTCCTGGTTGTTTCATAGTTTAGTAATAAAAAATAGGAAAAACGAATTTAAAAATTAGTAAAAATTCTTGATAAATCACAATGGGTAAAAAGTCCAAAGTTGGAAAAGCCCGTAAAGATAAGTTTTATCAATTGGCCAAAGAAACAGGTAAGGCGAATAATTTCCCTGGGTGTCCACATCCACATTAATTCATATCATATTTGTTAATAGGTTTTCGCTCCCGTGCTGCTTTCAAATTGATCCAACTTAATCGTAAATTCGGTTTCCTTCAGCAATCGCAAGTATGTATAGATTTATGTGCTGCCCCCGGTGGTTGGATGCAGGTGGCGAAACAAAACATGCCTGTGTCGAGCATTGTAATTGGTGTGGATTTGTTTCCCATCAAAGCCATAGCCGGTTGTATTAGTTTGGTCGAAGATATCACCACCGACAAGTGTCGCACTTCGCTTACCAAAGAGTTGCAAACGTGGAAGGCAGATGTAGTGTTGCACGATGGTGCCCCGAATGTCGGTCGTAATTGGTTGCACGATGCCTACCAACAGATATGCTTGACTTTGATGTCTTTAAAGCTGGCTACCGAGTTCTTGAGGGGAGGTGGTTGGTTTGTTACCAAAGTTTTCAGATCTAAGGATTACAATGCCCTTTTGTGGGTGTTGAAGCAGCTGTTTAAGAAGGTCCATGCCACCAAACCCAGTGCTTCTCGTAAGGAATCCGCTGAAATTTTCGTTGTGTGCCAAGGCTTTTTGGCTCCAGATCGTATAGATCCCAAATTGTTGGATGCTAAGTATGTGTTCGAGGAACTCGACTTGGAGGGATCTAAAAAGGGTAGTTTGTTGCACCCGGAAAAGCAGAAGCGTATCAAAGCTGAAGGCTACACCGAACAGGACATCGCTCTGAGGAACGACCTGGCCGCTACTGAGTTTATGCAAAGCGAAAATGGCTTGGCAGCTTTACAAGGCATAGGTTCCATAACCATTGATGACCCGCGCATTGCTAAGCACCCAAAAACCACTGTTGAAATCCTGGAATGTTGTAAAGACATCAAAGTGTTGGGCCGCAAGGATATCAAGGGCTTGTTAGCATGGCACAAATCTATCAAGGAAGAACTTTTCAAAGAGGAAAATAAAGATGCCACTGTCATTGAAGAAGAAGAGGCGAAGCCGGCCAAACCTTTGACTCAGGAGGAAATCGAAGATATGGAAGATGAGGAATTGCAGAAGCAAATACATGATTTGGCTGACGAAGAAGACAAGGATCTGAAGCGCAAACGCAAGAAGACATTAAAAGCCAAAGCCAAACTTCAAGAGAAGATGAATCTAAAAATGGTTATTAAGGGCGATGATGGTCCAAAAGAAGAAGCCGATCAAGAAGTGTTTGATTTGAAGAGTGTTAAAACACAAGAAGAACTAGATGAAATGTTGGATGTTGTGCCTGATTTCGATCTTGAAGCAGACGCGGTCGAAATACCAAAATTACCTAAATACAAAAAGTAAGCATTTCTTTAAAATCCAAGTGTTTCTGTGAAGTTAATTTCGTTGTTGTTTTTTTAGATACGACAAAGATGATAAACGTTTGGACGATGATGCCAACTATGAAAATGATGATGAGCCTGATGTCTCCGCAGATGAGGAAAGTGAAAGTGATATGGAAAAAGAAGGTTTAGGTCTGAGTGATGATGAGGATCTTGAAGAAGCTACCAAAACAGCCAATAAAAACAAAAAGAAAAAGGTGGAACATCCTCTTATCAAGTCAAGTGATTTCCGTGATAAGGACAGCAAAAGGCAGCAAAGGGTGCAGTTGTGGTATGAAAAGGAAAACCTGCAAAATATCGACAACGACGATGATGAAGATTTTGATTTGGATCGTTTATCCAAGGAATACAAAAGCAAAGGTGTGTCAGTGTTAGGGGAATCCGAAGAAACTGGAGACTCAAGCACACTGCTTATGGGCAAAAAAGCTAAACGCCGAGCTCGCCATGCCGAAACTAAAGAAGAATCTTCTTCGGAATCATCCAGTGATTCTGAAGAGGAAGTCGATGAGGAAGACGAAAAGACGGCCGGCGATATGTCCAAGGAACCCAAACCCAAGAAAATACGTCTTTCCGAAGAAGAACTCGCTTTGGGCGCCATGATGATCAAAGGCAAAAAGACGAGACGTGATTTGATTGATGGTGCCTGGAATCGCTATGCCTTCAACGATGATCATTTGCCCTCGTGGTTTGTCCAAGACGAGGAACTACACATGCAGAAGCCAGTGCCTGTACCTAAAGAATTGGCGGAGGAATATCAACGCAAAGTACAAGAACTCAATGTACGGCCCATCAAGAAAGTCATGGAAGCTAAAGCACGTAAACGTAAGCGTGCAGTTAAACGTTTGGCGAAGGCAAAGAAACAGGCGGAGAAAATTATGGAAAGTGCCGACGCCACAAGTCAAGAAAAGGCCAAGCAGCTTAAGAAGATCTACAAGAAAGCCCAGGAGAAGAAGAAGGAAATTACATATGTGGTGGCTAAGAAACATCAAACTGGCCGTAGAGCCAGACGGCCAGCTGGTGTTAAGGGTCGTTATAAGGTGGTGGATCCACGTGAAAAGAAGGATAAACGTTCTCTGAAAGCCAAGAGTAAGAAAGACAAACGTAAGGGCAAAAAGAAGTAGGCGGAAGGAAGAAGAAGGAAGTTTGTTTCATTAGATGTAATATTAAAAGAATATAAGTGTAATTGAATATGTAAAAATAAATTTTTATATACATAAAACTTTTAGTAAAAAAGAAAATAAATTAATTTTCGCATTCAATACAACAGGCAATGATAGATTAGATTATGGACGTTTCAAAAACTCAAAAATCTCAAGACTGCTTTGTTCATAATCGCATTAATTATTGTTTTATTTTGGGAAATAAATAAGTTTCGTTAATCAAGGTTTAACAATAATTTGGCCAAAATATTAACATTTACAAAATAATCGGTCACTTCATAAATACACGGATATCATGTGGTAACGGAAGTATCACAGTACAACTCAAGATTTGTTCCTTATTTAAAAAATACAGAAATGAATAACTAACATGAAAAAGATTTTCCTTACTGGAGTAGTAGTTTTTACACGCTCAAAATCATCATAAGAGAGCTATTAAGTGTGAGGCAAATAACTATAGCATTAATTTACAAACAGTTTGCGTTCTATCTCTGCCAACATTCCATAACTAGTCCACTGAACGGTTACCCAGGCTATTTTCATCCATATCACTTCCCGAGCTAAGACTGCGCGATATCGTTGTGGAATTCGAGTTCATGCCACGATCCAAATTATAATATTGTACGACTTTCTGTGGAGGACGACTGGAAATTACTTCCGTTATTTGGGTAACAATCCATTTAGTTAGTTTTATAACAGCTATATGTGCAGCGAATTGTAATATGATGGCACCGAAACCCTTATAAAGTCCGGAGAAGCCTTCCGTCGCCACTGTGGTGCGATAACAATCCACGGCTCCCTGATAATTCGTTAGGATAGGGACAACGGCATAGCCATTATCTAAGTTGTCAACAATGGTACGGGTCCCTTGTAATTGAATGCGATGTAAAATTGTTTCCAACGGAAAGAAAATAACTTCGGTTGTCAACATTGATATAAGATTCGAGTATACTTCAACGTTTTGATTTTCGAGTGAGTCATCCTTAAACTTAGCTCCCTTGCGTTCCTGGGCCTGTTGAATGCGACGACGCATAATGCGCGATGAGATGCCTTTGATAACCAGACTGGAATAGAGAATAAATTAAAGTCAAGGTTTAGAGCAACCGAACGTGTTTGCAACTTTGTTAAAATTAAGAAAAGTCCACAAAAAATTATCGCCAATGTACATATAAAAGTAAAATTTAAATTTAAATTTGAAATAACTAAAATTTAATGTTTACGCCTTTTTCGCGGCGAAATACATTTAATTATAGACAAATAGTCATTTATAATGAAACCACAGTATATTATAAACAATTCTAAATAATCTCTGTCTATAGACGAATATATGTAATGTATATCCCAATACTAGATATCATCTATATATTCTGAGCCAAAGGAAGAGGTGTGTTAAACTCTCATGACAAAATGTGAAATACTGTAAGATTACTCTATTGGGACTTCAAGTCGGGAAGATATGGAATGATGCAGGTTTCACTTTACGGCGATTAATGCTTAGTGCTTAGAATTGAAACCGCAATGAAAAATAATAAATAAATAATCTATTAATTTCAGGATGACGAATCTTTAATTATCTCTCATTTCTGGGTTTGATATGGTTGTATAAGCATAAATTTGAATCAAGCTCAGAACAAGGGTTCAGGTACTCTGGATCTCTTAGTGGACGATGCAGAATAAGATTGGATGTGTTTAAAGGTTTAGCTTACCCAAATAGATACTTTGTTATTCCCACCGTTACTGTAGGTCCTATTAAACACCAAACAGGCAACATTCGACCCTTTTGTGGAGACTTCCAATACAACAAACGCAAGCTTCCCTCGCGGAAAACATCAAAAAGTCCCGGCTTCTCACTAGCAATATCGCTTTGTACACTTTCCACCAGAGAAGCAGCATAGAAAGGCATGACCACAGCTATACTAATGCTGCAATTAAACGGAATCAATTAGTTTCTATTTTAACTTTCAAGCATTACCTACCAACCTTTTAAGGATTACATGCTGGCCAAAGCGCTTCATTGAAGTACGACTGTCTACCTCTCTGGGAGTGATTCAAAAGAAAAGTAAATTTGCTTATTTGAAAATAAATGATAATATAAAAACCTACTTAGGCCACGATGTAACTTTTGAAAGAACGTCATCCACTGCCATGGACATTCCTCGGACCAACAAACAACTACCCAAACCTTTCCACAGAGTTGTAACGCCCTGTCGATGGTGCAGATGTACAATGGAAGGCATTAAAGCAAAAGGATGCAGATGATATCTGAAAGTACATATAAAAGATTATATTTTCTATTGATATATATATTTGGTTTTCACATTACCTTTGTGAGGCATTGTAAACTTGACACTGTCTTCGCAATACTATAAAAGGATGGCTGAGCAAGTTTTCCGTTACCAAACTAACCCATTGTACACCAACGCCCAAATATTTACGTATCGAAATTTCTAGGTCAATTAAAAACGATAGTTTTAGAGTAATTTGGAAAATCGTATCTAATAAGTGGTGATACATAAACCATTTCATTCAGAAGTTTGGTTAAATTCGAAGACTTATGAAAATTATATTGGTTAAAAGAGAGCATGCAAACGGTTAGTTTTTGTGTACGAATTAGCTACATACTTTTCGTATCGGGAAAGCTAAATGAACTCAAAATTTGCTGCTCGGGATACTCTAAAAGGGTACAAACTCATGATGAGTAACAAATGAACATAAAACGAAACAAAACAAAAAGTAGTAGATCTAAATTGGTTCGTTCTTCTCCTTCTTACCATCTTCTTGGCTGTCGTAGTAATTTTCCAAGGCCCTGTGTTTTTCGAGAGGCAATGACAAATCCCTTTCCGAGTTGACATTTTTCAAACCCGGCTCCTGAGCTGACAGACTAGCCAAATAAAGCTGATATTGATCGTCATTCAATTGAAATCTTTAAAAAGGAGGAAGAACTTAAGACGGGACTTGTGTTTATGTAATTGGGCGTCAACTTACTGCATATGTGGTTGTTTCTGGAGCGGCAAACTGGTTGGGGGACCAGTCGGGTCCCCGGCGGATGAACCATAAAGATTAACATTACGTGGACGTTGTGGTCTGTGATCATCTTCCTCTTCGTCTGGGTTCATCGGTCTCTGATTAGTTGCATACCTTCATTATTTGAGATAGAACATTAGCAAACCATTATTCATATTTTCTAGTGGATTTATTTACATTAATGTTGAATAATTATTAATGCCTGCCATCACGTCTTTTCGAGCCGATATTCAATTAAATTCGCTGCAATTATTACGGTTGTTTATTCCTCACAACACCGCAAGCAGTTTCAGTTGAATAATATTGTTTTCAATTAGCTATTCTCACAATAAAACTCGACCAAAATATACAAAAAAAATCTATAATTTTTCATCCAAAAACGTCTGTCAATGTTAAATGTCACTCTGAAGCGCTGCCATATTCGCAAACTACAAAAACATAAACAAATTCCAAGACAATGGAGCCAATAACAGACCATGACGGTAGTTGACGAGCTAAGTCAACACGAATTTTGCAAGCCGCCGGCGACTGATAAACTAACAAATGAAACCAACGACATCGGGCAGATTAATTAATTTTTACATCGAAATAAAATAATAAATTTTCTCGATTGATTCACTACTTTAGTAGCAGATAGTAGTTTTGGCAAATTTCGTGTTATTGTGAATGTGTTTTTTTTTTTAGAAAAGTAAAAATATTAAAATTTTATATAAATAAGATTTAAACATAATACATTTAGTCATTTCTATTAAAAATATGTACGCAAAATTATTTTTTATAATTTACCATGAATATTTTCAGTCAATGTTAATTCACTTAGCATATCCAAGTTTTATCGTTTTCTTTAAGAACTTGCTAGATAGATTGGTTTTAAGCGAGCAAAAAATACTAAAATTTATTCCTAAAGTAATTTGATTAAGTCGATTGTTGTGTGTCATCATGTGTCAGCGACGGCGTAACATCATGGCAAATCGCAACAACGTCGAGCGATGGGTCGACTTCATTCTCTGCAAATGCATGACATCCACGAAAACAGTGATGCCATATCCATGGATACAGAAATAAACACAAACAGCTGCCCCTTGCGTGAAAACGAAATCTAGGAAGCACTCGATTTGGTTTTAGTGGAATTTCCACGGGTTTTTTGTGTATATTTATTAATAAACAGCATAATATAATAAAATGATAAAAACATTAATTCTAGACTTAAGCAAATTAAGGTGTGTTTCGTAAATATTAAGCCAGAAAACAGCTTTAAATTATATCTAACCTCAAATTTCTGCTGTGATCTGTTACAGGCTCAACCCGGTTGTTACACAAGTGCGCGAGAAGGGTCATCTCAGCCGGCCTCATTTGCGAAATCCCTCATGGTTTCTACGCAAAGAGCGCAAGGTATGCTTACTGAACATTGAAAATCCATAATATTCATAAACATTTACTGTCGTACTTCCTGCTTCCAGATGCGCGACAACTTGGTTACTTCCGAAAATAAATCGTTTGTTCAAGAAGTTATACATGACAAATATGGTCCACCAGCTTTGGTAAGGGGTATCCCCTCCTACGATCAAAGTAAACGTGAACAGTTGGTGAAAACCGAGGAATTGCAAACAAATCCTTGGACACCTTTGACTCGACGCACTGGTCTCATAGCTCGTAAAATAGGCCAATATCCCTTGTGGCTGAAAAATGGCGAAAAAATACGTACAACTCTACTACAAATCGTAGATAATCACGTCATTAAGTACATACCACCAGAACAGTATAAACCAACCAGCTACCATCTGTGGCAAATTTGAAATCCTATGGCTGCTTACTGGTGGGGGCTGAAAGTTGTGATCCATCGACTATGACAAAAGAATACTGTGGATTATTTAAGGATTCTGGGCTTATGCCCAAAAGGAATTAGTACGATTCTTGGTTTCACCCTCTGCTGCCATTCCCGCGGGAACACCATTAAATGTAGGCCATTACAGAGTAGGTGACTACGTTGATATCAGGGGGAAAACGTATGCATATCAGATACACATTATTTGGAAAATTCTTGATGTCATTTTATTTATTTTCAGAGTCGACCATGGTTTTCAAGGTGTCGTTAAACGTCACGGCTTCAAGGGCATGCCGGCTTCTCATGGTGTCACCAAAACCCATAGACGTCCCGGCAACATTGGTGGCGGCGGCGAGAAAGGTCGTGTGTGGCCTGGTACCAAATTGCCCGGTCACATGGGTAATAGATGGCGCAAAGCCAAAGGTTTACGCATTTGGCGCATAAATACCAAATACAATGTCATGTGGGTTAATGGCAGCGCCATTCCTGGCTCCACCAATGGTCTAGTGTATATTTACGACACCATATTGCCACTACGTAAACACACAACAGCCCCGCCATTCCCTACAATGTTTGAACTACCAGCAGATGGGCCAGAGGACATCTGGTTTGATAATGTACATAATTTCAAAGATGAAACAATTACATTTCAACCAGAGGAATAGAATCGAACAGAATGCCATTTATTGCTAAAGGATAAAGTTAATTTTAAATACGATTTTTGTTAAACAAAATATAATATACAACGTTAAACACTTATTATAGGAAATTTAACTAATTTGATTACTCTCACAAACTGCTATGTTTCTGAAACATATAAAACGCATCGTCGTCGCTTTCGCTATTAATGAAACTTTGTAATTTTCCCTCCTTTTGCAATTTCGTCAAATGATGACTGACGTTGTAGGCGGCAGCCGGCCACAACTGTTCGGGGGTTTCCTTGTAGACCACCTTGACAACATCCATTGCTTGTAGTTTCTCCTTGGGCCGCTCGGCAAAACAATTTAGAATCTGCTGTTCACGTTGGTTGCGATGATTTATATAGTATTGGATTTTTTCCAATGGATCTTCGATTATATTGCCATGACCCGGATATATAACGGACGGTTTGATCTTGAGAATTGTATCCAAACTCTTCATGTAATCGTACAGATCTTCAAAGACTGCTGTTCCCTCGCCTATAAATGTAAGCAATGATGAATAGTTGGGCGTACTTGTACATAAACTCTGACTTACCCAAAATACAGTCCCCACTAAATAGTGTGCCCTCGGCGGTGGTCAAAACCACATGATCAGTGGTGTGTCCAGGAGTATGATGAATTTTCACTTCGTCTCCTTCCACCTTAAACACTTGTTGATCTTGCAGCTTTTGTACCTTTATATCTGTAGGTATCTCGGGACATATGTCCTCAGCGTCGGTACGGGGAAATTTGAATACCTGACAATCTTTATGAAGATTTACTTTAAAAGTACACAATTCAAAACAGAGACAAATAAAAAGTGAGTATAAAATGAAAAGACCTTTAACCCCATAGCACAAACAAATGAGTTTAAATGGAGGTAAGCTAACTGCAATAAATACCTTTATCGGCACAGGTTTTCAGAACATCTTTGACTCCACCGACATGGTCATGATGCCAATGTGTTAAAATGATTGTGCCAATAGAAGCATTTTCCTCTTTCAATACACCACTCAAGTGTTTAATGTACTCAGGTACATCGGGATCTCCAGTATCTATTAAAATTCGTCTGGAGACAATAAAAGTTATTAGTAAATCGAACTTTGTCCCTTATTTTCCATCAAGTACCGGTGACGACTACTCACTGTTTGCCAGTTCCAACAAGATATGTGTTGGTACCTTGTAAGGTCATATGCCCAGGATTGCAACCCAGTATCCTTATTATAGAGGAAGATAAACGTGTTACGGGAGGTATTAGGGCCATGTTTTCCTTATAACAATAGTATTATCTTAGGAATGTTTTCCGTTATCAAATCAGTACAAAAACAATCATGTAAATACGCAATATCAAATCTAAAGGGCAGGCCTATTCGAGAGCGACGCTACGCGGATATCGGTATTAGTCGCAATAGGCGAACGTATTATGATCAGCTGATCGTTGTTACACCAAAAATTATTTTGGGTGTATATCTGAATGCATTCAAGACTGTATGGGAAACGTAGCAGAAATGACATAAGGTCGATTTACAAATGTGAAATCCCAAACAAATTTGACATTTGAAAATCGACCTTATATCATTTCAGGCTGAATAGGCTATTTTAGACTTTTCACACTGACGACGAAATCGACTTTAACTCGATTTTAAGTGTCTAATGTTGATTCAACTGTCGAAGTCGTTGTATAATTTTGTATTTTTCCGTTCTGTGTGATTTTCTTTTTTAAAGGAAACATCTCAAGCTACAATCACATGGCTCTTGTATCAAATAAAACTTATTATAATTTAGCAGAATATGCTGCCGAGATGATGGTGTACTTTGAAAAGCACAAATTAATTGAAATAGCAAAGGTTTGTATTTTTCTCTCAGTAATGTAATGTAACGGAAAATACCCACATTTAAGAGAATTTTAGTGGAGTGCGAATTAGAACGTCCCGATGATGTCCAAATGTGGATGGGTAAAAATATAAAACGTATTGCCGCGGCCATATACCACGATTGTCTAAACCAAGGCAGAAAAGGTTTGATTGCATCCTTGCACCCAACGACGCATTTCCTATACCGGGTTGTGATTTTCGGTAGGCGTGGTTCGGGACGCAAAACGCAAGCTGTATACTTGGCCAAACGTTTCAATTTGGTGCTTCGTAAGACTATAATTTGCCCAACAATGCAGACACTTTCAATAACCACCCAAATTGTAGTTAATGCCGAGATTTTGATTTACCAACATTTGAGAGGCGATGATGAACACCCCAATGATCCTCTGGCCCGGGAATTGCAGCGAGCATTTTACTATGATAACTGTGAAGCCAAATCATCGGCTTTAGCCGATATCATTGCTAGGCGTCTTTTGGAAAGAGATTGTCTGACGCAAGGCTGGGTTTTGGTCAACTTTCCCAATACTTATCAAGATTTTAAGCAAATTTTAGAAAAATTCAAAATACCTCCCAATAAGGTGGTATATCTGAAATGTCCTGAAGAGATGTGTATGCGAAGACTAGTGGACATGCCGGACTTGGGACAGCCTTATAATAATTGCACCTATTTCGAACATGAGGTTGGTGAAAATATTCGAAATAGAGGAAAAATTTGTGCTAATTCTCAACTTTTGTTTGAAGATGCGCTTTTTTAAGCAATCTGAAAAGGACATAGATAATTACCTAATGCAACGGCATGAAACGATTTATGTGGATGCCAGGGAATGCTCTCAAGTTGTAAAAAATGAAATGCTTACATTAATTTCGAAATACCCATATCTTATGGGTTTTAAGAAAAATTAAGGAATTAATGTATTTTTATGAAAATTTTAAATTTAAATATATTTTTTGTTTTATTTTACGAGAACTGGAAATTGTATTGTATATACGAACAATCTATGCCATAGAAAAATAAACTCCGAAAATATGGTACAAAACTGATAGAACTTAACTATAATTTATTTTTTAATTTAATTCATCCAATAAATAAATATTTCAGCTCAAGGTCGATTTACAAAACAGATCCCATACAAATTTGACATTTGAAAATCGATCTTATGAAATCTATTGATTTCGTATGCAGTCTGAAAAGGCTATTATTAATTTCGTGCTGAAATCGATTGATTTCTAATGCCAGACGAAATCCGGAAAAATGGAATATCTGAATGCTGTATAATTAACTTTTTGACCATGGAATTCTACATTTATTTCTCAATTAAAAAATCAATTGAAATTCGAAAATCTATTTGAATTGTAATGCCTTAACCTTAAAATTTTAAATTTCAGTTGATAAGTTTTGATTTTGATTATTTCTCAAAAATTAATTGCAGAGTACATACACACTCTGTTTTCTTGATTGTTTTCATTTCCTAAAAACACTTCTACCTCTAACCATATCTAGTTGTATTATTTATTAATATTTTAATGAATTTAACATTCTTGACCCCCATCACAAAATTTACATATTTTGTGTGTTAATTAATTAACGGTCGACTCTAACGCTCTTCTCCTGTTGACGGGCATGCAAAATTTAGCGATTCTAAGCATCAAGCCATGATTTCGCTGTCAAAATGTGTTACGTTACGGAAGATAAGTGACACACCCGCAATTTTATCTACTCTAAGCTCTTCCATCCCACCGTAAGTGTTGTCGTCTAACGCCCTACCGAAATAATATTCGTGAGATACGCACCAAAACTGTATCACTTTGTTGTTGTGTGATGATTACTCACTCTTTTTGTTAACGATTTCTCCCCACACTTCCACAGCCAACCCACAGACCCACCACAACACAACAATGGTTTTCCGACTTCTTATGGACAATAAGAAAATAAACAATAAACGTTAATTAACAAGAGCATGGTTAATAATTTAAAATGTTATTGATATTTCTGCCTTCCCCGCTTTTATCATTTCCACAAATAGAATTCGCAAATTTTTCTTAACGTCTCCTCCCTGACGACGATGTCGGTATGTCGACCATTGTTGCGTTTCCTTCTCCACATTTTAGCGTTTATGTTTTCACTCTTCATCCTCTGTCGAAGTCGCACAGTGTCGTGATTTCCTAAAATTAATTAGTGTTTGGATATTTGCTAAAATTCATTTATTCGAAAATCCTCCAAATTTCTGTTGGTTGTAACATGACATATTTGTTCTTTTGTAAAGAAAAATGTCTGTAAGTAACGTATATCCGTAATACAACTCTGGAATTTAGTGCTACCAATTAGAAAACCCTCAGAATCCGTCTTGTGAATTTTCAAGGGGACTGTGTAAGTTTTTCCATTCAGAGATATCCCACAAAAATGTAAATTCTGTCATTTCTTGATTGACTGCATACAAACGTTACAATCCTACCGAAAAAATTATTTAAAAATTTCATGTTGGAAACTTTTCATTTATTGTGATTTTAGGTTTGAAAATTGTTGTTTAAAACATTTGGCGTTTTACTTGATACAGAGTTTTTGGTCATAGTCACAAACTATTTTGTCCCGACGACGTTACGTTCGCGCCCACATAAAACACGTGTGCTGAAGCGGATTTCGTTTAAAATCTGACAAACTGCATTCAAATGTCAAAATCCACTTTGACCGGATTTCAGCTGTCAAACTACATATAAAGAAATCCAAAATCAGGAAAAAGTTAATTGTTGGGTGCATATTCGAAAGCATTATTAATCAAATAAATTGTTTATTTTTAATCAAATTTTTGACACTAGTGCAAACGCCCTATGATGAAATTTCAGATATAAGAAATTTACTGATATTATAGACAGGTTACAAATTCAATTTTACAGCTTGAACTCCCTCTCTTTAATTTGTAATCTCATTTCTAATTTTAAATATAAACAAGTTTAATTATTTATAACTTTGTAACTTTTAACGCGCAATAGATTTAAGCTATTTTTAGTTACGCTCGTAACACTGTTCGTCATTCGTTCTGTGAGAAAACAGCTGATTGAAATCAGACACATAAAAAGTTGAAGGAAAAAAACAAAAAAAATTATTTTGTGGAAAAAAGCAGAAAAAAACGCAAGAAAATAGATATACGCAAATAATGGATGAGCAGCAATAGAAACACCGAAACACCTCTCGCAGGATTACTATACGGGCAGTA
Source organism: Polietes domitor (assembly GCA_947397865.1). NCBI lineage: Eukaryota > Metazoa > Arthropoda > Insecta > Diptera > Muscidae > Polietes > Polietes domitor. The sequence continues at coordinate 179,778,512 of OX377620.1, read as the reverse complement.
ACGAAAGAAAAAAACGAAAACATTGATTTTTGCACAAGATAATTGAACATCATCACATATTTGTCGGGAGAAAAGTCGCGTTTGTTAAAAAATCTACTCGGTCGAAATGGATAAGAAAGGTTCAGGTTCGTCCGAACCACGTATACTGAAAAAGAAGCATTTCCGTGTGAAACATCAGAAGGTGAAGTTATTCCGTGCAAATGAGCCCATTCTCAGTGTGTTGATGTGGGGAATAGATCACACCATAAACGAACTGAGCCATGTGAATATACCTGTGATGCTGTTGCCGGACGACTTCCGTGCATATTCAAAGATAAAAGTGGATAATCATTTGTTCAATAAGGAAAATATGCCCTCGCATTTTAAGGTTAAGGAGTATTGTCCATTGGTATTTCGCAATCTGCGAGAACGCTTCGGCGTTGACGATTTGGACTATCGCGAGTCTTTGACTCGTTCCCAGCCAGTACGCATTGACTCATCAGGTAAATCTGGTGCGCAATTTTATGAGAGCTACAACAAGTTCTTCATTATAAAAAGTTTGACTTCCGAGGAAATCGAACGTATGCATGCATTTCTTAAACAATACCACCCATATGTGGTGGAACGCCACGGCAACACCTTGTTGCCGCAATACTTGGGTATGTACCGCATCACCGTTGAAAGTGTACAATACTACTTTGGGGTTATGCGTAATGTCTTCAGTTCCAATTTGACTATACACAAGAAATTCGACTTGAAGGGCAGTACCGTCGACCGAGAGGCCTCGGAGAAGGAACTTGAAAAACAATTGCCGACATTTAAAGATAATGACTTCATTAAGCAAAAGGTACGTATTGAGATAGGCGAGGAGGCCAAGAAGAAGATCATGGATTTGCTCACCAATGACGTGGAGCTACTCATAAAACTGCACATAATGGACTACTCACTGCTAGTAGGCTTGCATGACTGTGTAAGGGCCGAAGAGGAAGTATTGCAAGGTGGAAATCCTCAGAGTGCTGCTGGACGCAGCGAAAACAGCGAGAGTGAGGAGTGTGACAGCGGTGAGCGATGGACTTATAATACACCTCCTGACTCTCCCAGATGTGCTCAGTACAAGGAGGTGGTGTACGAGGTGGATAAGTATGCAATTCCAAGCATTGAGGAGAGACGTGAGATTTACTTCATTGCCATTATCGATGTGTTGACTCAGTATGGCGTTAAGAAGCAGGCGGCCAAGGCCGCGAAGACCGTAAAGTATGGCAGTAATGTTGATGGTATTTCAACATGCGATCCTGAACAATATGCCAAAAGATTTCTTGAATTCATGGATAAAGCCATAGAATAAATAAAATAATAATTACTCTTATTTACTGTATTTATAACTTTAACGACAACTCACAAAAATATTATAAACATATGACGAGTAAAACATATTTAATAATTAAATAATAACCCCCTAATATTTGGGTAATCTTCATATTGTTGTTGTTACTATATTTTTTCTTTTTCATTTTGTTTTATTTTATTTTAGTGCAGTTATCTCTGATTGTACTTTATTTCTTTGACACCAAATTCTTAAGATTACTGTATTTTATATTGCCCTATCGCTAGTTGGTTATCGCTACCTATTGCTGCAAGATATGCATTTCCTGTTGCTTTTCGAGTAATTGTTTTTGTTGTTGTGCGGCAGCCAATTGTTGCTGCTGTTGGCGACACAACTCTTCCATGACTTCGTGATTGTAGGTAGAATGCAGCATTAGTCCCAAAACTCCCGCTCGTGACGCCATTTGATGACGAATTTGTCTTTCTTGTTCCAGCAATTCGTCCATTTTCAACCACTGACGAACCCGCTCTAAGTCAATTTCAGCTCTACGTATTTTCTCCCATACATAGTGTTTGTAGCAGCTTTTCTTTGGAGCTCGACAAAATTCCCCCGTAGGAGTGAACACATTCGAAACCAAGGGACAACCACATACATCGGTGTCATTGACCTTGGGGTCTTTACAGTGCTCGGGGCATAAGACTTTCAGGCGTTTGCAGTAGGTTTTACTGGCGGGATTGTAGAAGTCACAAAACATTGATTGGCCTTCGATGCGAGTTTTGAAGATACTACCAAAAGAAGCTTGCGATTCGTATTTGTTGAAACATTTCTCCATGTGTTTGATAGCCGTGCGCGAATGTATCTCATGACCACACGTTATACAATACATTGATTGTTCGTCTTCGATGTCGTTATGCTCTTTCAAATTGGGATCCAAGGTGCTGTGCCTAGCTCTTTCCACAATCATATCGAGTTCCTGATGCCGCTTATCTAATTCGGCTAAAGCAAACTGAACTAAAGCCTGCTTGGATCTTATTTGATCCAATTGTTTCTTGTTCTCCTCCTCTGTCCGGCAACGGGTTAAGTTCCACTCTTGCACCCGTTGAGGTAAAACCTGAAAAATACGCGCCGTGGCTAAATTTAGGCCACATTCATCATTACAATATTTCGATTGAGGTCGGGCATTATGTCGACACCCAGGACCATAACATTGCCGAACACCGTCCAGTTCGGGATTGTTGAACAACTCTGGTGTCAAAGATCTTTTGCGCTTTCTTTGGCGATCCTTAACGGGTTTCTCCTTCTTTCTTTCTTTGACGGGCCGAACAGGTATTTGACCTGACATTTCGGCTTGTAATTGAACAAGACACACACGCCTCTCACACCGTGGTTTGTGTCCAACCCTAATGCGACATGCCTCACATACATTACAGTTCGGCGTACGACAACCTTCGCACGTGCCACATCGATTGACTTTGGTAGGAATTTTCGGAGCTTCAGAGGAAGCCGTAAGATCCTTAGATTTCTTGCGTTTCTCCTGCTCAGCGGGCATTGCCGCTGTTGCACCCAACGGATTGGCAGTTTTCTCCACGGGCACCACACGAAATACTGTCTGCAATGTGGGATCGTCCTCTTTGCACCTTTGACAATAGTAATGTTTAATGTGTTTGGCTTCCTTCTCTGTTATATTAATGCAGTCACCATGATACCACTCTTCACAACCATCGCAACAACTAGGCAGTAAGAAATAATACATCTGAAGTTCATGTGGGAAATTTGAAGGACTTTCACTTACATCATAAACCTGGAACAATCAGACGTTCGACATATACAGTAGGCCTGGCCGTCCTGTTTCATTATAGTGGCTATTTTCGACTTGCGTTCCGGTAGATCAAACTCTTTGGCGATCTCCTCTTTCTGCAAGACGGTACAAGTTGAAGATGATTCATGTTATTTACATACATATATGTATTATGTATGTGGTTAAGTTCTTACCGATTTCTTGTTTTTCCTTTTTTCACTCATTTTTTATATTTTTTATTACTAATAATAAAAATGTAAATAACCTCGTCGGAGAAGAAGAATGAAAACAAACAATTTCCTAATGACAGCTACGCAAGAGGGGAGCCAAAGGAATAAGCAAATCATGGTTGGCAACGTCGAAAACCAAAGCAAGAAAAATATGAGAAGTGATTGGTAGCGCATAATTTGTTGACATTTTAAAGTGCACGTTCGGATATGTAAAAATTGAATGGATTTTGCAACAAAGATTTTTTGATGTTCGGATAGGGATTTGAAACATATATTTATTTATTGGGTACACCGAGACATGCGTCTTGACGTAGAAGCGTAGAGTTCTTGAATTACATAGAATTTCAGGACGATTCGTTGTGAAGGCCAGCGTCAAGCGTAAACGACGTCTTGGTGTACCAAATGCTTGAAGCTAGTAAGCGCATTCGAACTATGTAAAGGGTGTTTTTTATTGGGGTATAGAACTTTAAGTTGGCATCACTTTTTTAACTGGCGGCCATTTTGTCAGCTGTCAAGTGATTAATATTTAGTTTGGTTTGCCATTTCATCATGAACAGGTTGACAAAAGAACAACGCTTGCAAATCTGGCAAATTTATTTCGAAAGTAATGGTTCAGTTCGCGAAGTTCACCGCAAGCTCCGTCCATTTTATGGTCGACATAATCGTCCATCAGAGCAATTAATTCGATGAGCGCATAATTTCGCGGAATGGACCTGTCAATTGGCCACCAAGATCGTGTGATTTGACACCATTGGATTATTTTCTTTGGGGATATGTGAAGTCGCTCGTCTACGCCAACAAACCAGAAACGTTAGGGGACTTGGAAGCCAACATTCGTGGCGTGGTTGAAAATTGGACCTGTAGAATTGGCTATATTCGAGCCAGCCGCGGCGGCCACATGCCCGAAATCATATTTAAACATTAATGGCATAAAATTATCCTTCCAATAAAGCCAAATTGATGGACATTAAAACGATTTTCTTGTGTTTTATTTCAATTCGAAGTTCTATACCTCAATAAAAAACACCCTATATTATCAAAAGGAAATCTTACAACGTGCTTCCTATAAAAAATGCACAAAATTGATCTATCTGAACTGAGGTAAAAAAGTTTGAAAAGAGGAAAGAAGCAAATATGTGGAAAATATCATAAATAAATTCAAAAACTATAATAAATACACATTTCCAATATATATTTCCAATATATAAATACACGTGAAAGTGATCGACCACGTAAAAAATATATCATATCTGGAATTATTATTAATTCGATTTCCTGTGATGGTTTTCTCAAATTCTATACCAAAAAAATAATTTTTCTCTGTGTGTCGACACTGGCAACCCATGGTACAGCTAATGTTGCCAACCAATTGCTTTTCTTTTGTTCTTGATTTTGTTTTGTTGTCATTTTCCGTGTTGTTTTCTATGCATATTAACAACAACTTCTCTTTTGTTAAAGAAAATAAAAATATTTGATTTGATACTTGGTCGGGTGATTGCGCCTTTAAAACGAGAAAATATATATATGTATGGTAATATTAGGGTCTCTTCATTAAAATATCTTTGAAGACAACTAAGATTGAAACGGTGAACGCAAGAAAGTTATAGAAAATAAAATAGTTTAACGTCAATTTAAAAGGGAATAAAATCGTCTCTGCTACCATGACAACGACTACTACAATATCCGTAGCAGCGGAATTGGAAGCAATCACAGCTGTTGAAAAGGAGCTCGATCGTGTAATCAATAAATTTACAGAGATACGCGAGAATGCCGCAGCTGAAATTAGTGATGTCGCCTCTTTGTTGGAGGAGCTGTTGCAGGTCTTGGCCAGAGCCGAACAGGAAATGACAGGCACCATTAACACAGGCACACAGGTGGATGATCATATGGCCGATGAGGCCGAAATGCTGGTGGAAATGGAACGTAAGAGTGATCGCACGATTAATCTAGTACTTTCCTTTATTTATGCTATGTTTTCACATATATTTAGCTTCTACTCCCCGCTTGACTGACAGCCAGATATCCATTATTACCGAAGCTTTGCAAAAGACCAACGAAAAGTTACAACGCTTGTCCAGTGAACATCGTGAATTACATGGAGCCGTCTCAAAGGTTGGCAAAGTTATCGATCGCAACTTCATCTCGGATTTTACGGCCACCACAAGAACTGATGCTTTGCAGGACGAAGAGAACATGATGCTGTTGAATAAAGTTATGGCCAAGCATTATTGCCGCCAGGGCATGGATGATGTAGCACAGTTGTTGATCAAAGAATCCAAAATGCCCGAAGATATGGCCCGTGAGGTATTTGAGTCAGAGCGCAGCTTTGCCGAGATCTTTCGCATTTGGAAGGCCATACAGCAGCATGACTTGAGCTTGGCTTTGGAATGGACTTCTAGGTTCTCGAATGAACTGATTGCAAAGAACTCGACGTTGGAATTCAAATTGCATCGTTTAGCATTTCTACAAATCATATCGAAGGGCATATCGGCTCAAGGCGAGGCAATAGCATATGCCCGCAATAACTTCCACAAATTCATTGGACGTTTCGAGCAGGAGATACCAAATTTAATGGGCTGTTTCATCTACTTACCATCGGGTATAGAGAATTCGCCATATAAACATTTAATTTCAGCCGAAATGTGGACCGAAGCTTCGTATATATTCTTAAAAGATGCCTGCCACACACTAGGAATCAGTAAGAATTCAGCCTTGTCAGTTGTCATCAATGCCGGGTGTACGGCTTTGCCGGCTCTGTTGAATATAAAACAGGTGAATATGTTGAAATCATCTAGTATTTAAGGACTAGAATCAAAACGCTTTTCGATAAAGATTAGGGAGTCATGGTAATGTTCCTGGGAGAAGTGTGAAAGCTAATCGGTGTAATTTGACATGAAATTGAAAAGCGGGAATGAAAACATTTAAAATGGCAGGTGAAAAAATCATTTTTTCTGTGATAAATAGATGGTACATGAAACACCCTTAATTCTGGGAACTGATCCATTTAATAGTATAATATTAGTGAACTTAACTGAAATCAACAAAAACAATATGATGTATTTCGATTTTATCCCTTTGCAGGTCATGCAATCCCGCCAGGTTCTTAATATCTGGAGTGGCCGAGACGAACTGCCCATTGAAATCGATTTGGATCCCGAGTACCGTTATCACTCTATATTCGCTTGTCCCATTTTGAGGCAGCAAACAACTGAGGACAATCCCCCAAAGAAATTAACCTGCGGTCATGTTATATCCAATGATGCTCTGCATAAGTTAAGCAATGGCCATATACTCAAATGCCCCTATTGTCCCGTAGAACAAAATGCGGAAGAGGCTGTGAGGATTTATTTTTAAATTTGTTTGAAGAATTTTATTCATGTATAACGTAGGCTTAGTTTTATTATTATTGTATCTATCCCGTTTTGCTAGAAAGATGTGATTGATGTGGATCGTGTTAATTGCTGTAGGGAAAATAAAAAATTGCCAATTTTTTCTTTTTTCCAAAAGAAATTTAAGGAATACTTAATACAACATATACAAAATATAGGAAAATAACCAACAAAAGTGGTGCATTTTTATTGAAGCAAACACTGAATTCGGCACAAAAACATCTTAAATAATATCAACTCACTATCACGCGGCCATGGAGGAGAAAATAGGAGGCTGTATTTCGGGTAGAATGTCAGTATCCTGATGATTGTGAACCAGCTTGAAAAGACCAGTACCAATAGCTGCAGGCATACCCAAAATAATGCGTTCGGAAACGCCATCGACAGCATCGGTTTGGCCGAAATAGGCGGCGTCAAACAAATGATCGGAGGTTTTTTCAAACTGAAATACAAAGAGCAACAATAAAGCATCATGTGCAATATAATTTAGACAAATGCTAGAACTTACCGAAGCCAAATTGAATACACTTTCTCGCATCTTGGCCAAACCATGCCGCGTTATGCCCAATACTTCACCACGCGATGTCATCTGACTGGCCAACAACATTATATGACGGTGATCCACACTCATGCCGTGACCCTCCATGACATCTGTGATTTCGGTCATTATAGTGGTGCGAGCCGCCTCTATGCCCAGGGTATTGTAAACCTCCCATATATTGTTACTTTTAGTTTTTGCTCCGACCACACCGTATGTGGCCATGACATCTCTTAGACCGGCACCTTCAATGCACAATTTGTAAGTGGCCGGCAGGCGAGAATCATCAATGGCTATGACGGCACGAGAAATGTGTGGTAGACCAGCTACCACAACATTCTGTATGACCGACGACAGGCGTTGGATTTCGGAGTTCAAAGCAGCACCATGTTTGGAACTATCAATGCGCACTATGATAATGGAAGATCCCATAATGTCGACCAAAGCAGGCTTAATGCGCAGTTTGGAAGTGCAAATGCTAGAAAATTAAAACAGGAAAACATTTCTTTAAAATCTATCATCATCTTTCTGGCTGGAAAACTCACGAATATCTTATGGTCTCGGCATTGATTTCCAAACCTAGCACCTTGATACGATTCAAATCCAGTCGTATAACAAGATAACAATCATCGAGTTTGTATACTTCTTCGATGTATGAGGAAACCTCCCCCAGGGTAGTCTTTTCTATGCGTGATTTCACCTTGCGCGCATATTCCATACTTTTGTTGTTGACAATTTCAGCTGTTATAACCGGTGTCGATATGGTTTTGGTGGCGTTAATGATTTCCACAATACGCGGCACACCCTGGGTAATGTTCATGGAGGCTACACCCGCAAAATGGAAAGTTTTCAAGGTCATCTGAGTACCAGGTTCACCAATACTTTGTGCTGCCACTGCACCCACTGCCGTTCCCGGTTCGGTGACAGCTCTATTGTATTTGTCATTAACCCAACGCATAAATGTACGTATTTGTCCCTCCGACAATCGTTCAACTTCATTGCCCAGTTTGGCATGGTTTTTGTATTTCTCTTGCACTTTGCTAATTTTTTCGGTAACTTTTTCAATGAACGTGCTGTAATGGAGAATAAAATTAATAAAGATTTTGCAAAAGTAAACGATAGTATGACGATTTCAGTGTCAATACAAGTGAAATATCTCCTATAGCACTGAAATGGTTAATGGCTTTACTACGACATCAAATTATCTAATTGTATACTTACACAACTTCATTTTGGAAATCTTTGCGACTCATGGTGAATTCTTCCTCTTTGAGTATGTTTTTAGTTGTTTCTACTATTTTAGCAGCTGGAATAGGTTGCTCTTCGCGGTAAGGCCACACAGCCCTTAAATGATTCAGTTGACGAACCATATCAACAGGTTTGTTTTTTACTTCCATAAATACCGGGTCCAGACCATCGCCACCATAGATGAGTTCTACGATTTCGCCAATGGCATTACGTACAGAGCCATCATAATGGACCACCAAATCTTCCAGACACTTTAATAATAAAAATTAGCAATTACAAATTATTACAACGCCTTCAAATTCCTACCTTAACCAAACGTCTTTGAAGATAGCCCGTTTCGGCTGTTTTGACAGCTGTATCTACCAGACCTTCTCTGCCAGCCATGGTATGGAAAAAGAATTCGGTGGGTGTTAAGCCGGAAAAGAAACTATTCTGGACGAAACCTCTCGCGGCTGGTATGGCAGCTGAAACATTAAAGAAACAAGAGATAATAGTTATTTCCTTACGTCTTTCTTTCACAACTTCTTTAACGTACAGAACTTTTCAAAATGTGGCAAAGCTCGATTTTCGAATCCGTTGGGTACTCTCTTGCCGTTGATAGCCTGTTGGCCTACACAGGCAATCATTTGCGATATATTAATGTTGGATCCTTTTGAACCGGACAAGGCCATTATCAAAGCACTGTTGGTGGGATGCAGTTCACGGAAACAAGCCTTGGCCGCCTGTTCACGTATACCGGACAATTCTCTTAGCATAACCGCTTCGAGCGTTTGCTCGGGCGTACAACCAGGTTGACATTGCAGTGTACCCTTTTTCATTTCCAAAATATACTCATCACACTTGGCATAGCCTTTTTCCAAGAGTCTCTGCTTCTCGTCTAAAAGTCTAGCACTGGGCGTAACATCACTGATGCCGAATGAGAAACCGCGATTTTGTATGAAATACGAAGCAATCTGGAAGAGGTGAAAGAGAGAAGGATGAAATATAACATTTTAATCAAATCTGTCAGGTATCTGATACAAATCGATTAGTTTTAAATCGATACGTTTTATGTTTTGACATTATAAGTATTACGCAAGTTTTTATACTTCTTTTATTTATATCGCAGAATAGTTGACAAGTATGAATATTAAAATATTGAATAAAGCAACATAAAGGTTTATGCAGTGATAAAATAATAAATCAATTGACTCCATTTATATGGCACAAGAGTTAAAATAAATATGCGAAATTGTATCAATTTGAAACGGATCGGTTTTCATCCCTATAGAATATTGAAGAAAGATATATATTGTTAGAGCTTTATAAATCTGCATTTAGAGAATTTTTTTTTGAGCCCAGATATAACCAAAACTGTTCTGGCGCTAAAAAAATAAATTCTTTTTAAAAAATCGCCCACACTCTTTAGGTATCCCCAAGGGTTTACTAGTTCTAATTTTTTATATTCTTATATTATGTTTATTAATTCGACTTTTATTTATTTATAATTATTAAATGGCTAGTTCTTTCTTCTTCTCATGTTCCATTTTTTTAGTAAATAGTTGTACTATCATTTTGTTCGAATAAGTCCGATCACACCCGGTTATATGTTACATTAAAGTTACAACAAATGTTGTGAGCCAGTCGACAAAAGAGAAAAAATCACAAAAACCACATAAAAATAAAAAAACAATCTGTAAAAATATTTTGTTTTACATTAAAGAGCTAGCATTCTTACGAATAAAACGTCCACGATATAGTCGTGACAGAAAATTTATATTTTTTTGCATAGTTTCCCCCTGAAAAAGTAAAATATGAATAAACTGAGAGGAAACATTGAAATTGCTGTTAATCCTAAACGAATACAAATATAAGCATGAAATTTGAAGTATTTTAACCGATATTCCCCACTCCAGGGTGCGTATAAGTATTTAAAATATTTTATTTTAAATGTTATCCAATTAAGTCAATTTTTTCGGGTCAAGTGTAACGATTTTTTTTTACAAATGTTGTTCGATGTAACAAATTAAAAAAAGATAAAAAATATATGTTACATTTGACGATATATAGTTTTTTCCTATTTATTAAAAAAACTCAAGTGAAGATAAAAACTAGAGTTGTGCCCTTTCTACATCAACCCATCGATATTTGAATTGAATTGATATTTATATATTGGCATATTTGTAGATTTGTATATTTGTGTATTTATTTATTTGTACATGACGACTTCCATGAATAACGATCTCTTCAAGACTGTTTGTTTTCGATTTCAATGGTTGACAAATATTTTGAAGCGCATATGGAATAAATAGAAAGAAAGGATTTCCCCATTTAAGTCAGTGTTGACACAAAATCGATGGGTAAAAAGCTTCACTAAAATCTTCAACATGCAAAAGACAAGACAATTTTTAACTCAGGTCGGAGTTAAGATATTTTAATAGTTCAAAAGATAATTTAATAGTCCGTTATAGTCTAAAAATAAATTTTATATATTTTTTAAGTTTTTCTTTTTAAATATAAATTTAATTTTCTCAAAAATAGTTATGAAAAAACATTTGAAAATTTTCGTGTAAAAATGAAATAATACAGTAGATAGGTAATGATTTGAATGGATTGATAGCTCAGAGCCAAAGTCATTCGAAATCGATTTTACAAACTAAAAATATAACAGATCTGTGGAAAACTATGCTGAACATGGCTAAAACGGGGAAATCATTTTACGTATCCTATTTACTCTGTCTTATTTATTTGTATATTTTTATATGCCGTTCACAACCATATGGTGAAATATCGTTCTGAGACCCGTATGGGCACCTCCAAGGACGCGACATTCACATGCTTTGAAGTTCGCGAAAAAAAAAACAAGAAAGAAATAGAAAATGTCGATCGCCATTTTTTGTGTTCTAAAGCGCTTTAAAAGTATATTGTCAGGATTTAGTACAAATTTGTACAAAATTATAAACAATTATACATTGCAACGGACGCTACAAGAAACAGAAGTACTTTTGAAGCTCTTATAGAAGTTCAGCGATTTTTTGTAAGTGAAGGTCGTAGATTCGATTAGATTTTTTAATTAGGTACAGCACGAATACCGACGCGACAAATATTTCTAAGTATAATAAAATAAAGTAACTCAACTTGTAATGAAAATAACAGAGAACAGCTTAACTTCAAGTTTTATAATAGTGATAGTTATTGAAATAAGGAAAAATAGAGTTAAGAGCTGTTAGTATAGTCTGATTTAATTTTTTGGTGGGCCATTTTTGGGAGATGCCCATATTCGTCTGTTGAAAGGTTCTTAGATATTTTGAAAATACTTGTAGATCGATTGGGGTTATTGTGCTGGATATCAATTACATTTTAATCGACCTAAAAAGTCGTGGTACGGAACTGGGCCAATATTCCTGTGAAAAAAAAATTAAACAAAATAATCTTCGCATAATAGCAAGAAAGAATTCCGGAGAATCTTTTCATACCACTATTTAACATACAATGTTGAGGTCGCTTTGCTCTCAAATTTCGTAGATTTACAGAAACTCGACTCGACGTGATCTGATACAATGCTTCTGCATTGAATTCTTTTAAATGCCTAATGTCCACATTTCGCTCAAAAAGTTATTGTGCATATGCCAAGAGGCAGATACAATGACAAAAGTTGAAACAAACAGGGTATTTGCACAACTTGAAGACTTGATAATGACGTGAAGAACAACTTTGTTGCTATTAGTTTAATATACCGATACTATAGCAAAAAATATATTTTTCATAACAACACAAAACGTTTCTTCCTTTGTTAAAGACAGTCGACGAATTAGTCATTATCTAGACATTGGCAAAGACAGAACTCTGTCGAGGATTTGGAGTTATCGAATAATCAACGAGTTATGAAAAAATTTGCCATACAATTTATGGGGCAGCTGATAGTCACTGTCCTTTTACTATATATTGAATCACATAATGCTGTAAGTTGACATTTCAAAAAAAAAATATATATATATTTATCATCTGTTTGGATGGCATAATTTTAAAGATGATGCATTTGTTAATTGCAGCAAAAACGCAAGACTACTGGACCAAATTGTGAGAATGTAAGTATTTATTAGAACCGAAGCTATTGAAGACCGATTGCAATATAAAGGCTAGGTATTTAGAAATCGGAAGTCTGAACAAAATTATACATTAAATTTGATTATTTGATTTGAACTGGGATATAAAAAATAATATTTGTATAGATATACATTTAAACTAAATATTCGTTAAAGACCATTCATTTCTAAATTTTCACGAAAATGTTAGATGAAACAAATGTTACCAGATTTCAAATATTAATTATTTAGACAAAATGTTTTTCATAATGTTACGTTACAGCCACAAATTTTGTCATAGGAATTATTTTATTTTTTCTCTGAATATACTTAAAAATACTTGAACAAATATTTTGCAGGTAGTATTAGTTTATAGTTAGTTAAAAGCGCTAGCATTAGATATATCTAAGTGGAAAAAAATTGTAATGGCCCTATCATTCTTATAGGACCCAAAGGAAATAATAATAATTATTAGTTTATAGTTTGCTCATATATATATAATTTGCTCAAAATATTGCATCCCTTTCAATGAGGATATTTGTGGGAAAATTTTTCTGTCTGCAGTGGACGGATATGATTATCATGACTTACTACAACTTACAGGGACTAGACAAAACAATAACATAATATAAACATAACGAAAATGTCAACAAGTGATACAATTCGCTTAAATTTTCCAAAAAGGATAACATAAAATTTCTATTGTATATTTCAGAAACAAAATTAATAAAAAATATATTTTTTTCTTATATTACAATTGACAGGTGAGCTCAAAAGATGATCCTACATGTGGTGTTAGCAAAAACACAGCTGTCACGAGGCAACTTCCCTGGCATGTGGTTATCCGGCTACCGGATAATGGTGATTTGATGTGCGGTGGATCTATTATTTCCGATTCGTGGGTTCTAACAGCTGGACACTGTTGCATTAAATATTGTAGACGATATGGCGGAGAAGGTGGTTTCAATAAGTGTGGCTTGCACAATTCCCTGCTGTTAATGTTTGGCGCTGTAACTGCGAATGATACGACAGCCCTGAATATGACCGCCACCGAATTCTATGTACATCCCAAATATAGTATAACAAATGAAAACAATGACGTTTGTCTGATCAAGTTGCCAGAGATTTTGGAATTCTCCGAAACCATTGCACCGGTACACAGAAAAAATGTCAACAAAAAAATTTTCTATTAAGCCATAGCTTAATATTAGAAATATTTTTAAACAATTTGTTATTTGCATCAATCAAATTTATTTAATCAAAGTCTAAACATTTACATATATGTTTTGTACTATTAAAGCATTGATTGATATGAACAATATTTTTTAACCATTTTTTATTTACATTAATTAAATAATTTATAAAAAAAATCAAAAAATATACTTGTTTCTTTGGGGGGTGTTGTTTCAGGATTCATAGAGTGATGGGGAGAGACCATTCACAGGAGTCGAGGAGTCCTAACAAATAAGGATTTTGTGAAATCTACTAATGTTGACTTAATCTGAATTAAATTAGCACAAAGTTGACCATTTCCCTGTTCCATATTCTCTCTCTTCTATTCGCTTCGCTTCAATGGTAGAACAAATTGCTCAATTTGAATGAACATTTGATTGCAAAAGTGAGATTGCAGATGTATGTCTCCACGAAAAATTTCCATTTTGTTTATAACAACAATGCATACAAAAACACAATTACTCAGAAATTTCGAAACAAACTTCAACAATTTGCTATGAACCTATATTCAGATTAAAATTTATTACTGTGTGAAACAATGGAAAAGGTCTCCTCCTCCACGCTTTTTATAAATTGCTGGGTAATAACAATTTCGTTAATCTCGAATACTACCAAAAACAAGCCATAGCAATTCAAAAAATTTCATTTAGCAATTCAGACTAACTCTTGAAACAGAAGACACATTTTATTGTACCATAATTTTTCATTAAGAACTAATTGTTTCGCTTAAAATGTTGTTCTCACATTTTCACACGAAATCATAAACAAATTAAATCCTCAAATAGTTGTTGATAACACGGTGGAGTACGACGTACATACGCAACTGTTAACTGATATTAAGTCAAGGAAACTTTCTTCCCACAGCCCATTAATTAATCTCGAGATTGTACAATGTTCCCTACAGCTAAACGTCATCGACGTTTAAATATCTTAGAAAGAGACTACGCTTTGGCAAAAATTAAAACTTTTGTTAATCGACGGCAGGGAGAGGTAAAGCGAAAAGCTTATCAAATAGGTACGTTTCATTTTATAATAAACCCCTGCGAGTATATATACTATATGAGAGACAACAGCAAAAAGTATTGTAGTCTTATCTTAGCACTTCAATAATATCAGTTATAGAAAATCTACGTCGACGAGTGACTAGTAGTACTTTACTGAGCCGTAGCCAAACCAACAAACCTTATATGTTCGCATAAAAGAAAGTTGGAATAGTCTTGATAGGTACTTTAGCAGAGCAGCAACGATAAAGTAGTATACGGCAGGGATTTTGCGTAAAAGTCAGCTCAATATGAAGAAATTCGCGTTGCAACTGTTGGGGCTGTTATTGAGTGCAGTTCTGGTGAAAAATGAAATATTGAAACCAACTGTAAGTTGTACTTCTTTTCAACGAGTGAAAGATAATTGAAGAAATTGAAGTATTGGAGTATTTGCTGTTCCCTTTTTGTTTTATTTAATTTAATAGATGAATTCGTTTTCCCTCTATTCCACAGGGCCGCATAGTTTCTGGCTATGAAGCTGTTGCTGGACAGTTTCCTTGGCAAGTCTTAATTAAACAAGATGAATTCGATGATCTTCTGTGCGGCGGTTCAATTCTCTCGAGTACTTGGGTTGCCACAGCTGCCCATTGCTGTTATGGTTATACGTCGCTTCTTCTTAGATTCGGCACCATAGACCTGTATGATGATAATGCCCTCAATATGACCTCGACCGAATTGAACATACATCCGCAGTATAATCCCGTAAATTATAATAATGATGTTTGCTTGATTGAATTGCCAGAAGCTTTGCAATTCTCCACAAACATTGCTCCCATCAATTTGGTACCAACAGTCTTTGCCTCCAGTAGTTTTGTGAATAAAGTAGCTATCATTGCTGGCTTTGGTATAATGAGCGATGAATTCATGGATCCTTCGGAAAACTTGCTGTGGGCCCAAGTGCAAATAATTGAGAATAGCGAGTGTAGTGATGTTTATAAGCCGGGCCTGGTCATTGATTCGACCATTTGCGGCAAAGGCTATGATATTGCAAATATGTCCATTTGCAACGGTGATTCCGGTGGACCTTTGATAATGCGTGATGACAACGGCGTTTTTATACAAATTGGCATTAACTCATTTGTGCCTCTGGATCAGTGTACCGAAGCTATGCCCTCGGCCTATGCTAGAATAACATCTTTTCTAAATTATATTTATAATGTAACCAATATACCGAGAATATAAAGGAAAGAATAATAAAATATTATATGATTGTGACATGGAAATCCAGTGGGTAGTTTTTAATTAAAAAAGGGATTTAATGGAGATTTAATTATATAATTAAATTAGAGAAATGATAGATATATATGGATAAGTATATTGGTTAACCCAAAGTATATATGCAGATGACGAGCATCTCTTCAAGTTTACTTCTATTTTCAAATTAGGCAAATTATTGTTATATAAGTCTATTTTTGATTTCTAAAGATTTGTCCCTAAGTGAGACTTTCGAAGACAATAATTGTGTCTTAGTTTGATAATCGGTTCTAATTCCGTCCGCAAAGCAAAGAGGAGAACTTTAAACTGCAGGTACCTTGCAGTGACTTTGAAATGTATTGCGTTGATTAATTGAGAGAACCTCCCCATGTTCACACAGAGATGTTTGTTTAAATTATTGTTCATGTTTAATAACAAGAATTTAATTTTTTATTACAACATTATAAATTTAATATGTATTTCCAGCAAGATATCATTATACTATATATAGGATGTATGTATTATATATGTAAATATATATATATATACTTATAAGCATGTGATTGAATTGTTTCCAACATTTGGGGAAATAATACATTTCAACAATGGAGCATTTAAATCCCAAGATAAGATAATATGGAGTTTAATAATGACAAGAGACAAATAATCAGATTTTAATTTGCAATTGACATGTCTTTTGCTATTGTTATTTTTAGTGTATTATCAGAAAACAGAAAAAGAAAATAATTGAAATTGTTAAAATGTTATTAAAAGTTTCTAAATAAATAGAAGCACATTTGAAGAACACATTATTGTGTTTGTGTATATTAAGTTTGCCATTCCTTTTGCCACCCCCGAAAATATTGAGTATATATCGCACTAAAAATGTAAAATTAAATAAAACAACTAAAAATTTAACTCCATAGCTGAGTCTAAAAAGTATATTCTTAAAACACAGATAGGGTTTTAACGTTTTTTTAAGAAGGAGGAGACAGTATATGATATATATATGCAAAATCTGTATGTTGTTTTTGGCAAATCGGAAACATTTTTAAGTTTTGAATTGTATGGATTATATTTGAATTCTAAAGTCTATCTATCATATTACCAGTGGTCAAACGAAAACAGGCCACTTACATGTTTGTAGTTGAAATATAAAGTTTGGCACAAATTTGATGAAAATTTGTTAGAATATGTAGTTTTTAGAGCGGAAAAAGTAAAATTGGGGGCGATTTTTGTATGGGAGCTATATCTAACTCCGAACCGATGTGACCCATTTTCGCCATAAGCGTTTCTAGTTGGAATACAACGTGGTGTGTCTAATTTGAATAAATTCGGTTACAATATGTGGTTTTTAGGGAGAATAAAGTAAAATTGGGAGTGATTTTTGTATGGGAGCTATATTTAAATCCGAACCGATATGACCCAAATTCACCGTAAATGCTTCTAGTTGAAATAGAGGGTGTTGTGCCAAATTTCAAGAAAATCTGTTAAAATATGTGGTTTCTAGAGCGGAAAAATTCAAAACTAGAGCGACAATTGTATGGGAGCTATATATAAAGCTTAACCAATCTGACTCATTTTTACTATAGATATTTCTAGTTGAACTGTAAGGTGTTGTGGCAAATTTGAGGAAAAACGGTTCAAATTTGTGAATTCTACAGCGAAATCAAAGAAATAAATGAAATCTATGTAGAAATGCGGAAAAAATGTAAAAAAATCAATTTTGAGTGAAGTCATTCCCACGTCAACTTTGTCATTTAAATACGGACGTTAGAACAAGTAAAAAGGAATTACAAACGCAAACCATGTCCATGTATACAGAACAAGCCGCTATGTTTTTTTTGCCCGAACGTCATGCCAGAGAACAAAGCCAGCAAATATACCTAGCTAGAATATATGTATGCTGATCTTCACATGCTATTTGTACAGATGTTTTCTACTTCTCTCTCAACTGTTATAATGAAAATAGAAAATATCGTTTGTACAAAACAAAAAAACACAACGCAAATAAACAACCTATCGTCATCACCATCACGCAAACTTAAACTTACCCGTGCTAAACGCCACATGCATTTGGTGGAGAAGTTCTCACCGAAGTCTCTTAGTATGACATAGAATATACAATTTTTGGTACCAGAGCCCATGGTACTTTTATCCATGGAACCGCATATCAATTCTGAATTGCGTATAATGACCCCTATAAAGAAGACACATACAAATAAATGATAACTAACCAATGATTACTTTGCTTGCCAACTTACATGAATCTTTAACACACAAATCATAATTGCTGGTATAGTTTCTTCCTTTCGTGATCAGATTTACTTTGACCGGACATTGTTTGTTGGGTTTCAATAGTAAACTGAAGATTTGTTTGCCCGTCCATAGTTTGCGCGGCTTCAATATGGCCGGTGGCGGCATATCAATTTGCATATTGGCATCGGGGCCGGCTAAAAAGCAAGCAGCCAATTGCATTGCCTGTTCCTTGGTAAGGAATTCATCTTTTTGTGTTAACAAATAACCACCCGTAATGAAATCCTGTGTAGCCGCAATTAGAATTTCCCCATTTTTCGGTGTTACCAAATTCGATTTATTGCCCATGAGTATTAGAGCTTCAGCTCTAGCTTCCTCGGTCTGGGGTAAATGCAAATTCATTTCATCGCCATCAAAATCAGCATTATACGGTGTACAGGCGCACTCATTGAAGCGGAATGTTCTTTGGGGCTGTACCTTGGCCTGATGACACATAATGGACATTTTGTGCAGAGAAGGCTGACGATTGAAAAGCACAATATCACCATCGCACAGATGCCGCTCCACAATATCGCCACACTTCAAGTCATGGGCCACCTTGTCACGGTTACCATAGGCCAAGTATTTTTTAAATGTCGAGCCTCTCTGTTGTACATAATTGGCACCGGGATGTAGATTGGGGCCATTTTTCACCAACTCTTTCATTTTTTGTATATTAGCAGGATTAACACGTTCGGGGTAAGTTAATATTTTGGCCACCCGCTCCGGAACTCCCACTTGATGGATCATCAGATTAGGATCGGGTGAGATGACAGTACGCCCTGAGAAATCCACACGTTTGCCGGATAGATTGCCACGAAATCGGCCTTGTTTGCCTTTGAGACGTTGCACCAAACCGCGTGTAGTCTTTTTGGGGGCCATATTCAAAGGAATACCAGAAATTTCACTGTGAAAGTATAAAGCAACGTGAAGTTGTAGGAAATCCCAATCTTCCTGTATGAGTTCGATTTTGCCGCCGCCCGTCATGTGCTTCTGTATGACATCGTTAATTAGTAAAATTTCACTTTGTTTCATGGTCAAGTCATCTTCAGTACTAGAGGGAAAGGGAGGAGGAATTACAGAAAATAATTCCAAAGAATAATTTTTTATAAACTTACGTTCCTGCTTTGACTTCCGACACTACTGATGGCCTAATGCATACCGGTGGTACAAAAACTCTGGTCACTATCAGATTGGCGGGATTGGCCCCTTCACTAGTCATACCCAACAAGGGTATGTCCGGCTTCGGTATACTATTGAATAGCTCCAGCACAGTCAATGGGTTCAATTCTTCGTTGTGATTGTAGTTAGTCAGCATTTGATTTAATTCCCTGTTATTATCCGTGGCCTGCATTAAATCATCAAGATCTCTAGACATCAAAGGATCCTGTTTTTTACCTTTATATGGATCATGTAAAATTTTCAATAATCCTGGACCCTTCTTCACGCCGCCATTGGTGGCATCACAATTCGGACATTTCGTGGACTTTTTAGCCTTATTCAAAATTTGCCCATGCAAAGCCTTTTTGGCCAAATAACTAAAATTCGGATTCAATAATTTTTTCTCGTACATTTTCTTATCGACATCTTTGAGCATAACATGTGAGCAAGATTTACAAATCATTTGCAAGATATTGATGGTAGAACGAAAATGACCAATATGGAAGACGGGTAAGGCCAAATCCAAATAGCCAAAGTGTCCGATGCACTCATTTAAGCCCTGTCCACAGGTATCACACGTCGAATCTTTGCTGCTAACGCCCATGCGACGATCCAAGACGCCATATGGAACGGGCTGACGTTGGGCCTGATACAAATTCTTGGAGACAATGCGCAACTGAGACTCCTGTTGGATTTCCTCGGGGCTACTAATGCTGAACTGGACATGTGATCTTGAAGTAAGTAAAATAAAAAATAAATTATACCAGCCGGTAAATAGATAAAAGGGTACAACTTACATTTTCTTGATGAGGTCAGCCTCACGAAACTGTTCCTTGGGCATTTTGTTAAGTTTTTGTGATACTTTTGCAGCAAATTGGGAAAAATACCATTGATGACGATTAAATTAAAGCGTGTTGATGTGAAATAAATTCAGCCAATGTTTACGTTTTTGAAGTTAGTGTTGCCGCTCCAACAAAAAAGCTATAATATGAGTGATCCTAGAAAAACTGCCAAATTTTAGGAAATTTCTGCAGTGAAATTGGCTTTCATTAAGGCAATTGGCAATACCAACGTTAAATTAATAAAAATGATTAACTTTTGATTGTTTTGTTTTATAACAATTAATGAGACTTGTACATTTTTTATATGTTATTAAAATAATTTAGAATGGTTCTCAGACCTAAGACTCGAGAGTGATGGCAACTCTAAATTTTAAAAACATGTGAGACCGGTCCAGGCGATGCCGTACTTTTTTCAACTTTGCAAAATATTTTGTTGTTTGCTGGCAACACCTACAATCTATCACTATTGTGATTGAAACCCCATAGCTGTCAAGAAATCATCCCCACCAGTTTTTATAGTTTCTCTCTGTGTTTTGGGGCCTTTTGCTATTACGCGACACATCTTTTTTTCGCAACAAAATTTTCTTTCCTTCGAGAGGTCGGAATCTTTATTAATCTTACCAAAACGCCTCAATTCGTGAAGCTTATCGATTTCGGCGAAAAAATGTTGCGACAACTAACACGAGCCAGTGAAATACCCAAAGTGGTCAAGAATTTGCAAAAAGTAGGTTGCCTTCATCATCATCGCCAGCCGCTTACTTCGAACATCACCTCCGCTAGACATTTGCATGTTTGTGTGTGTTGTAAAAACAAGGCTCCTTGGGCAGCTGCATCGAGAGCCTTGTCTAGTAATAGTAAACAACCTGCACGCTTTAATTCAAGCTCATTTTTCGGTTTATTCCAGAGTGCAGCTGTAACCGGAACACAAAAATCAAACAATTATGCTACTGAGGCGACAGTGCAAGTGCAACGGGTAAGTAGCAAAAATTTTCTACGTTACATAATCTTGAGATTTTTTCGCTGCAAGTACTATCATTTTGTTTAGTTAATTGCTATATTTTAGTTTGAAATGTTGCGAATTGATTGAAAATGTCGAGAAGTTCGAGAAATTTTGCAATTTGCTGTGCATATTGTTTGTCGAAAGCATTTTTGTTAAATATATTTAGTATGTTGATTGGTTAGACATCAAGGTCATTTGTTGTTATACTAACGGGCCCCCTCTCAATCTCTCTGATTTTCACTGTTGTTTGTTTTCCCTCCTACCTCCTCATCATACATTGTTCATTGTCGCCATACGTCATTAATCGTGCGTTCACTACCGCTGTAGAAGCCCTATTTCCCAATTAACTCTTTGGAATCATTACAAATGAAGTCGTCTGACGTCTTCTGTTATCAGTTGTTGTTGTTGTTGTTGCTTGTGGTGGGGTTGTTTAATGGGGTCGGAAAAAATGGCAGTGAAAATGGTTTGTTTATTTTAATGTTATCACTAGTTTTTGGCCAAGTAGCCGGTGGGGTTTGTGTATTAATTGCCTTAAATATGACCCATTATTAGTTTTTGTTTATTTGTTGATATTGCTAGAGGTCATTGACCATGTTCTTTTAATGTTTACTTAAAGGAAATGTAGGTTAAGGTCTTCAAAACCACATTATGAGTCTTCTTTTGGAAATAGATTTTAAATATAATCCTTGCAGTTTTTAAAAACTTTTATAGAATTCCCAAATACCCTAGATTTTGAGAAATTATATCAAAACTTAGAGGTGGGATTATATACTCCTTTAATTTTTCTACAACAAATTTAAAATTAATCAAATGAAAATATCGCCAATAAATTCCGGAAGAATATTGTAATTCACTAATAATCGGCCACTTGGCTTGAAATTACAAAGAAATAAATGAAAAACCTACATTTGCAGAAGGATTTTTTTAAAGGTGACTTAATAAACAAATAGTCCGACGTTCAGAATTCCCTAGGACCAGAGAATGAATATCTATACAATGTAATAAGGAAAGCTATCGACGTACAGAAAATTCTGTATACTTGTATAGATAGTGTATACCATACTGTCGGGGTCAATAGAGTGTCTGTAATAAGCCTTTTTTACAGAGATGTATTTCGTTCGGAAGCTATCGTGCTTGCTTCAGACAGGTGGACATATGGTATGTGGAAAATGTTAAGTCTTTAACTAAAACAGACTGCGGACCAACTAATTTTGCCCACTTTCAATATGAACTCATCTGCAATCATTGAGCATATTATGGAAAATGTAATTTTTTTAGCTCATTACGTTCGGAAGACAGCTTAAGAGATAGTCAATATTTTAGTGTTGTTCTAAAATGAAAATTTCATTTCGTCTGCACATTTTAATTTCTTCTCTTTATGTTTTGCCGCAGTTCTTATTAATCTCTATATCTCTTCTCTTATAATTTTCTTTCCAAAAGCCTTTCAAATTGCACCGTTTGGATACCAGCCCCGAAACCTCGGTAACAATCACCAAAGATCAGGCTCTAAAATACTATACACAAATGCAGACCATTCGCCGTTTGGAGACATCGGCCGGCAATTTGTACAAGGAGAAGATCATCAGAGGTTTCTGTCATTTATATTCCGGCCAAGAAGCCTGTGCTGTGGGTAAGTTTTTAGTTGTGTTTTTTTTCGAACCGTATTATATGTCACAACATTTATGACTATATTATCTTTTTCTTAGGCATGCGAGCTGCTATGCGTGATGTGGATAACATTATTTCCGCTTATCGTGTACATGGCTGGACTTATTTGATGGGTGTTCCACCTTTGGGTGTTTTGGCAGAATTAACTGGTCGTCAAGGTGGCTGTGCCAAAGGCAAAGGCGGCTCCATGCACATGTACTGCCCCAATTTCTATGGTGGCAATGGCATTGTAGGAGCTCAAGTAAGAGAGAATTTTTCCCCGATCGATATGTTACTAAAATCATTCTCATTTTTAAGGTTCCCCTAGGTGCCGGTGTTGCATTGGCTTGCAAATACAAGGGCAATGGTGGCATGTGCTTGGCTTTGTACGGTGATGGTGCTGCCAATCAGGGCCAGGTGTTTGAAGCCTACAACATGGCTTATTTGTGGAAGTTGCCCGTAATTTTCGTTTGCGAGAATAACAACTACGGCATGGGTACCAGTGCTGAGCGTGCCTCTTGCAATACCGATTACTATACCAGGGGCGATGTCTTGCCCGGCATTTGGGTCGATGGTATGGACGTGTTGGCCGTTCGCAGTGCCACCGAATTCGCCATTGATTATGTGAACAAACATGGTCCTCTGGTCATGGAAACCAATACTTATCGTTATTCCGGTCACTCTATGTCTGATCCCGGTACCAGCTACCGTACCCGTGAAGAAATCCAAGAGGTGCGTCAGAAACGCGATCCCATTACCTCTTTCAAGGAGATGTGCATTGATCTCGGCCTCATCACTGCCGATGAAGTTAAAGCCATAGACACTAAAGTCCGCAAGGAGGTCGATGAAGCCACCGCTTTAGCTAAGGCTGACGCCGAACTGCCTATTAGCGGTCTATGGACTGATGTGTATTCCCAGTGTTTGGAACCTAAAATACGTAATTGCGTTGATTACAACATTAAACACGTGCAACAAAACAAAGGTGTCAATCATTAGTAATGCCACTCACTCACTTTGCTGCCTCGAGGGAACGAATCAAGCCCTCTTTAACGATTAACTCATTGGTATAAGTCTTATAATTTTGTTATTATTTTTGTTTGTTAGTTTTCGGCAAGAAAGACCTATATCGTCATATAATTGGCTGTAATTTATTTTAAATATTATTTGGGTTTTTTTAAAAAACACCTTCATCTCAAATTCAAAACGATAACTGAAAAGCTTTTTCAAAATTGATTTCTGTGTAATTATGGTTTGAACACAACACATACATTTCATTTAAGACAAATAAGTTAAAAGAGAGAAGTCACGAAAATGCGATTGAAAAAACATTGAATACTGTTAAAATATTGAAATATTGATAGAAAATAAAGACCATCTTAGATAAATAACGAAACAATATAAAAGAGTTATTATTATTTCTTACCATTATCTTCCCACAAAAGGTTTTTGGGAACATGGACGGAATATTTTTATAGTCCAGTAGGGTAGTTTTGATTTATGCTGTTTTCGGTGTTAACGGCTTCACATAGAAATTGTATATGAATTTGACAAATTACCATTATAGGATGGAAAACGATCTTTAAAATTCAGATATTTGCATTTGAAGTTACAAAAAGAAGGATAGTGTTAAAAAAGAAATAAAATGTAGCTGAATTTCAAACGCATTTACTCTACTTTCACTGGCGTCTTAAGGCTCTACTTAACACTCCCATGAAAGTGAGCGACCATTTAAACCAACTTTTATAGAGGTGTTCTGTAATTTCGAAAACTTCCAATAATGACTTTCGAACTTCAAACTTTTTAAATCGAAATTATTGTATGTAACAAATAGATTTGAAACGTAATTTTTTGAAAAAAAAAGAATGTCGCAACTGCGTCTTTTAAATAAACCATTGCTATCAGGCATATTGCAAGGGCAACCACGAAGAGCACTATCGTTTCTGGATCGTTATTGCAATAAAGACAATGGTGGCGAGTCTGGTGCCGATATCAAGGTTTCCCTAGAACTGGACAATGTAATTGAATAGTTCTTCGCTCTAGAATTCTATGTGTAATAAGTTTCCTTGCAATTGAACTGTCCTTTAGGCCTTTAAACTATATAATTTGGAAACTGAGCCCCAGTCGAAGGTGTGTCTAACGAAAATGGAGGCCCGGAAATTCTATGTGAACATGCAGACAATACGCAGATTCGAAAATGCCTGTGCCAATTTGTATAAAGAGAAAGCGATACGAGGATTTTGTCATTTGTATGTGGGACAAGAGGCTTGTTGTGTGGGTAAGTTTTGGGAAGAAGATGAACGGACTAAACGGAAATATGGTTCAGAAAAGAACTCACAGATGACAGAAACAATTTAGTTTTAAAATTATTATCTCTCCGGCAGGCATTCATGCTGCCATGAGGCCTGACCTCGACACCATAATTACCTCGTATCGATCGCACGGCTGGACTTGGTTAATGGGCGTCTCGATTCATAGCCTGATAGCCGAACTGTGTCAAAAACAGACAGGCTGCAGCCGCGGCAAGGGAGGCTCCATGCACACGTACGCTCCTCGTTTCTTTGGTGGCAATGGTATTGTGGGTGCTCAAGTGCCTTTAGGTGCTGGAGTGGCTCTCGCTCATGCCTATCGCTGTGATGGAGGTGTGAATTTTGCCTGCTATGGTGATGGAGCCGCCAATCAGGGACAAATACATGAAGTTTTCAATATCGCTTGTCTATGGAAATTGCCGGTAATATTTGTGTGCGAGAATAATAAATATGGTAAGTTGGGAAAGCTATCAGTGAATACATTACATTCCTCGATCTTGCTCAGGAATGGGCACCTCTATTCAGAGATCGTCCTGCAGCACCGATTATTACACCCGCGGTGATTATATACCAGGCCTGTGGGTGAATGGCATGGACATTTTGGCGGTGCGCAGCGCTGCAGAGTTTGCCATAAAGCATGCCTGTACCTGCGGCCCGTTAGTCATGGAAATGGAAACGTATCGTTATCATGGTCATTCAATGTCAGATCCGGGCACCAGTTATCGGAAAAGGGAAGAAGTGCAAATGATGCGTCAGAAACATGATCCGATATCGACTTTTCGAGAGTTGTGTGTAAAGCATAGACTGATGACAGAAGATGAATTTAAGGTAAATTAAGATAGATATCCCATTATAGGAAAGCCTTCTATAATTTATGTAACTCTTAGAACATTGACTTGGATATTAAAAAAGAAGTAGACGATGCCGTTGCTAGAGTCAAGGTCGACAAAGAACCCGATTTGCAAGAACTGGCCACGGATGTGTATGCCAACAATTTGGAAAAAGCTATTCGAGGCACCGTTTTCCAAAATCTACAGCATCACAATGTCGGCCAAAGTTTAGTGCCATTGGGAACTGCAAAGGCTACACCAAAATCTCAAATAAAAGAATTACCAAAGGAAGAGGCCAAAAAAGACGTGAAAGGCTCTGTTGGCCCCAAGAATAATGTAAAGGGAGGTGGAGATCCAAGACATTGCGACAAGGATGATAAAGAGGCTGCTAAAACTGCCACGACGGTTGCAACCTCAGGAGAATGTAAAAATGCTGAAACCGTTGCTAAAGACTCTAAACAACCGAGCAAAGATGCAAATACTGCAGCTAAAGATTTGAAAGATGTAGGAAACCAAACAACTACTCCTAAAGATAAATCCAAAGATCCCACACAGAAATAAATACATAAATACGATTTAACTTGGCTTTGACGAATATATTCTAAAATAAAATATTTGAAATGGTTTACTTTCGTATAATCATTTAATGCATTTAAACAGACAAATACAAATTATACAGTAGTAATAGGATGCATCGGACCGAAATTTCAAAAGGGGGCCTATAACTACATTTTGGGCCTGGTCCAAAACATGGGCCTATATATTTCTCATTCACGGTAGGTATTCCTGGTTGAAAAATACCATGATCTGCAAAATTTGATGAAGATCCGATGTAAGATGTAGTTTCTAGAGCTGTAATAGATCAGAATGGGACCCTATTTGGGTTATACCAAAGTATGGACATATGGGCATCTCCCAAACAAGTAAGGAAAGGCTAAAGACGGACGGACTTTCTATCTCATTACAATTCAATTCGGTAAAAAAGTGAAATCGGGAAGGATTTTTGCATCCTGAAAATGTTGGAAGAAGTATGCAGTTTTTTCTTATTGTGTTTTTGTTTTCTTCCCAATCAAAAATACATCGGTCAAAATGGGTTAAGTTTTGTTTCCATGGTTATCTCAATTTTGTTTGATTTGAGTTTTTTTGTTTAGAGTGAATTTTCAAATGGTCTAGAAGTTTTTCCTTTTATATTCATTCCTGTGTAGATACTGAATGTGACAAGTTGTGTGGAAATAATTTAAATTAAATAAAAAAAAATAATTTGAATTTGAAACCCGTATTGATTTTTATTATTTTATCGGGAATAAATAATTGTGAAAATCTAACAGGTTATGGGCCCAGATTACGCCCTATAACCAAGATAAGAAATATGGACAAGGTTAAGAGAAACATCAAGCCATTTGATGGCGAAAAATATTCAATTTGGAAATTTCGAGTAAAATCACTTCTGGCGGAGATTGACGCGTTGAAAGTCGTCGATGGCGAAATTCCTGAAGAAATTACTGAGGACTGGATGAAAAGGGAGAGAAATGCCAAGAGTATTATTATTGAATATTTGGGTGATTCGTTTCTTGGATTTGCGAATGCTGAATGCACTGCGAAACAAATTTTCAAGAACTTGGATGCCATATATGAACGAAAGAGTGTTGCATCGCAATTGGCCATACGGAAGAGATTATTGTCGCTGAAGTTAAAAGGGGATTCTTCATTGTTGAATCATTTTAATGTGTTTGATGATTTTATAACTGAATTGTTGGCTTCAGGAGCGAAAATTGAGGAAATGGATAAGGTGTCTCACTTGCTGCTGACGTTGCCGCCATGCTATGATGGGGTTATAACTGCAATCGAAACGCTGGCTGAAGATAATTTGACATTGGCTTTTGTGAAAACTCGTTTACTGGACCATGAAATCAAGTTAAGGAATGATAGTAAGGACACAAGTTCAAAAGTATTGCAGGCGATAAGAACTAGTCAGTATGCGAATAATAGAACTGTGTCGCATGCATTCAATAATAGAAACAAATTCAAGCCCAAGAAACATTTTAAACATCTAATAAAGTGTCACAACTGTCACAAAATTGGACATATTAAAAAAGATTGCTACGCTTACAAAAGGACTTTGGATACGAAAAAACATGAAAGTTCGGGAACAGCACATGCCGCAGCTCAGCCGGAAAAAGGTTTCGCATTTATGATGAGTCGTGAGGATACAGTTCGCCAAGATGGAAGCGTGCCTTTTTTGCTGGACTCTGGAGCTTCAGACCATATAATAAATAATGAGAATTTATTTTCTGATTATATTGAGCTAAAGTCACCAGTCAAGATAGCAGTTGCCAAGTGTGGAGAATACATCTACGCCACAAAAAGAGGCATAGTGGCACTATGTAGCAGTGATCGATATCAGATAACACTGGAGAATGTTTTGTTTTGCCAGGACGTTCCACAGAATTTGCTCTCTATAAAAAAAGATGCAAGATGCTGGAATGACTATTGAATTCAATAATGAAGGTGTCAAAGTTAGTAAAGATGGCCAAGTAATCATTGTTAGTAAGTGTGAGAGAAATGTACCTATTATATACTTTGACTTGTGTGAAAATCTATGCGTGGCAAGTGTTGTTAAGTGTAATAGTTATCGATTGTGGCATGAAAGGTTGGGACACATTAGTAAAGGGAAGTTTTTAGAGATTAAGGGCAAGGATATGTTCAGTGATACTCACTTCTTGGATGATGTGCGACCGGATGATGGATTGTGTGAGGCTTGTATAAATGGGAAACAGGCTAGGCTGAGTTTTAACAAAGTTAAGAATAAGGAACATATAAAGAGGCCTTTATTTGTGGTTCATTCGGATGTTTGTGGTCCGATAACTCCATCCACGGTTGATGATAAAAATTATTATGTGATATTTGTTGATCAGTTTACTCACTATTGTGTGACTTATTTGGTAGCCTATAAATCAGATGTATTTTCGGTTTTTAAGGACTTTGTTGCTAAGAGTGAGGCTCACTTTGACCTAAAAGTTGTCAATTTGTATATTGATAATGGAAGAGAGTATTTGTCAAATGAGATGCGTGAGTACTGCGTTTCTAAAGGCATTAGTTATCACCTGACAGTTCCTTATACCCCACAATTGAACGGCGTGTCCGAACGAATGATAAGAACCATAACGGAGAAGGCTCGTGCAATGGTGAGCGGTGCCAAAATGGAAAAAGCCTTTTGGGGCGAGGCTGTTCTAACAGCAACATATTTGATTAACAGAACTCCGAGTAAAGCGTTGAAGGATGGCTTGAAGACACCGTTTGAGATGTGGCACGGTAGAAAACCTACTTTGAGATTTTTGAAGGTATTCGGCTCGACAGTATATGTACATGATAAAGTAAGGAAAAGGAAATTTGATGAGAAATCATGGAAGGCGATACTTGTTGGATATGAGCCGAATGGTTATAAATTGTGGGATGTGGAGTCTGCGAGATTCGTAATAGCACGAGATGTTGTTGTTGATGAGATAAATATGCAGCATTCTAGAGCTGTGAGAAGACCAGAGAGGCACAGTTCTGGTAGTGTGGTTGAATTCCCGAATGACAGTACGAAAAAAGTGCCAAATGTTTTCCCGAATGAGAGTAGGGACGTTGATTTCCGGAATGATAGTACGGAAACAGTGCAAAATGTTTTCCCGAATGAAAGTAGGGATGTTGGATTCCGGAATGATAGTACGGAAACAGTGCAAAATGTTTTCCCGAATGAAAGTAGGGATGTTGGATTCCGGAATGATAGTACGGAAACAGCGCGAAACTTTTTCCCGAATGAGAGTAAGGATGTTGGATCTGCCGATTCGAGATCAGAGAAAATGCCTGGTATTAGTGGTACAGATGAATGCCAAAGTAAATTATCAGATACAGGTTTAGGTTGTCAGAGGACACTGCTAGAGGTCAGAAGAAGTGAGCGATTGAAGGAAAAACCACATATATCCTATAAAGAGAATGATTCGTCTTTGAATAGTTGCATTTTAGCAGCTACAGCTTTTATTGATGATGTGCCGAAATCGTATGAAGAGCTTGAATACAGGGATGACAAACCATATTGGAATAGAGCTGTTAAAGAGGAGCTAGATTCTCATTTTTCGAATGGGACTTGGACCGTTGTGTCGATGCCGGAAAATAAGAATGTGGTGGATTGTAAGTGGGTTTTTACGCTGAGTTAGATATAAAGCTAGACTTGTTGCAAGGGGTTTTACCCAGGAGTATTTGGTGGATTATGACGAAACGTTTGCTCCAGTGGCAAGGGTATCTAGTTTCCGGATTTTGATGTCTTTTTCCAACCAATTTAATCTGAAGGTTCACCATATGGATGTGAAGACTGCCTTCTTGAATGGTGTGTTGAAGGAGGAGATTTACATGAAGGTTCCTCAGGGTTTGGTTTGTAATGAAGGCGAAGTTTGCAGGCTGAATAAGGCAATATATGGTCTTAAGCAAGCTGCAAGGTGTTGGTTTGAGGTTTTTGAGCAGGTATTGAAAAATATTGGTTTTGTGAACTCGCCTGTGGATCGTTGCATTTATTTTCTGGATAAAGGCAATACTCTTGAGAATTTGTATGTGTTGCTGTACGTAGACGATTTAGTAATAGCTACAGCAAATGATGAGACGTTGACGAAATTTAAAGAATATTTGATGAGTAGGTTTAGAATGACAGACTTGTTTGAGATTAGATTTTTTATTGGAATTAGAATTGAGAGACGAGGTGGTAAAATGAGTCTGAGTCAATCGGCTTACATTAAGAATGTTTTGAAAAAGTTTGGAATGGATGACTGTAAGCCAGTTGGAAGTCCGCTTCCGGGTAGGCTTGATTATGATGCACTGAATTCTGATGAAAAGAATGATGCGCCTTGTCGCAGTTTGATTGGTTGTTTGATGTATCTCATGCTGTGTACGCGACCTGATTTGAGTACCTCAGTCAGTATTTTGAGCCGGTATAGCGGCAAGTGTAATAAAGAATTGTGGCAATGCCTTAAAAGAGTTCTTAGATATCAGAAAGGAACTATGGATTTGAAATTGGTTTATATAAGGAACTTGGATTGTAAAGGTATATTTACAGGATTTGTTGACTCTGATTGGGGTGGTAGTGGAACTGATAGGAAGAGCACTACTGGTTATTTGTTTATGATGTTTGGGTCGAGCTTGGTTTGCTGGAATACAAGAAAGCAGAATTCTGTAGCAGCGTCTTCTACTGAGGCAGAATATATGGCACTGTTTGAGGCTGTCAGGGAGGCGTTGTGGTTAAAGTGTTGGGGTTATGGTTGAAGACCCAATTTTGATATATGAAGATAATCAAGGCTGCATTAGTATAGCAAATAATCCCACATGTCACAAGAGATCTAAGCACATTGATATTAAGTACCATTTTTCTAGAGAGCAGGTAGAAAATAAACTAATCAAAATTGAGTATATCCCTACAGATAACCAGCTGGCTGACTTGCTGACGAAACCTTTGCCCACTGCTCGGTTTCTGGGTTTGAGAGGTCAAATTGGATTGGAGTAATTTTGAATTATATATATTATAATTGTTAATATTTTTTTTGTTTGCTGGTCTGATTAGGTTTTTCTGGGTTTTTCCTAATCCTTGCAACAAATGTTGGGCCACTTAATTGTAACTCCCAGATTTCACAACTTGTCATATACAATAGTTATAATGAATGTAATTGTAATGATCGATATATTTTTGAGGGGGTGTGTTGGAAGAAGTATGCAGTTTTTTCTTATTGTGTTTTTGTTTTCTTCCCAATCAAAAATACATCGGTCAAAATGGGTTAAGTTTTGTTTCCATGGTTATCTCAATTTTGTTTGATTTGAGTTTTTTTGTTTAGAGTGAATTTTCAAATGGTCTAGAAGTTTTTCCTTTTATATTCATTCCTGTGTAGATACTGAATGTGACAAGTTGTGTGGAAATAATTTAAATTAAATAAAAAAAAATAATTTGAATTTGAAACCCGTATTGATTTTTATTATTTTATCGGGAATAAATAATTGTGAAAATCTAACAGAAAATGTATGTGTTTGACAAAAATGTTAAATCGGAAAGGACATTTGTATGGGGGTATATTGAAACCTGGAACGATGTGACCCGCTTTCACCATGTATGTTTATTGGTGAAATATAATATGTAAAGTTTGGCCAAAGTCGGTTAAACATTCGGGAGCAACATTTGTATGAGGGCGATATGTAAATCTGAAGATCTTACCCACTTTCGCCATACGTTGGATTATAAGATGTTGTGCCAATTTTAAAGAAAAACGGGTACAATATGTGGATTTTAGAGAGGCAAAAGTCAAATCGGGAGGGACATTTGTATGTGGGCTATATCTAAATCTCTACCGATCATACCCACTTTCAGCATAGGTGTTTCTAGTTAGATTATAAGATGTTGTGCCAAATTTAAAGAAAATCGGGTGCAAGATATGGTTTCTAGAGCGGAGGGAGTGACATTTGTATGGGGGCTATATCTAAATCTGAAGCGATCTTACCCAGTTTCAGCATAGGTGTTTCTAGTTCGATTATAAAATGTTGTGCCAAATTTAAAGAAAATCGGGTACAATATGTGGTTTCTAAAGCGGAAAAAGTGAAATCGGGAGCGACATTTGTATGGGGGCTATATCTAAATCTGAACCGATCTTACCCAATTTTTGCGTACGTGTTTCTGGTTGGATTATAAGATGTTCTGCAAAATTTAAAGAAAATCGGGTACAATATGTCGTTTCTAGAGCGGAAAATGTAAAATCGGGAGCGACATTTGTATGGGGGCTATATCTAAATCTGAACCGATCTTACCCAATTTTTGCATACGTATTTCTGGTTGGCTTATAAGATGTTCTGCAAAATTTAAAGAAAATCGGGTACAATATGTCGTTTCTAGAGCGGAAAATGTCAAATCGGGAGCGACATTTGTATGGGGGCTATATCTAAATCTGAACCGATCTTACCCAATTTTTGCATACGTGTTTCTAGTTCGATTATAAGATGTTATGCAAAATTTA
This sequence comes from Polietes domitor, assembly GCA_947397865.1. Classification (NCBI taxonomy): domain Eukaryota; kingdom Metazoa; phylum Arthropoda; class Insecta; order Diptera; family Muscidae; genus Polietes; species Polietes domitor. The sequence continues at coordinate 179,745,369 of OX377620.1, read as the reverse complement.
AAGAAAATCGGGTACAATATGTCGTTTCTAGAGCGGAAAATGTCAAATCGGGAGCGACATTTGTGTGGAGGCTATATCTAAATCTGAACCGATTTCCTCCAAATTCAATACCGATGGTCCTTGGCCAGAACAAATAACTTCTGCCAACTTTCATGACAATCGGACAACAATTGCGACCTGTAGAGTGCGAACAAGCTTAGATGGACGCAGACGGACAGACGGACGGACGGACGGACGGACAGACAGACATCGTTAAATCGACTCAGCTGGTGATTCTAAGCCGATCGGTGTTACAAACATTTGGCGCGAAACTAACTTATAATACCCTAGACCACTAAGTGGTGTAAGGTATAACAAGTAAAAATTGAGTTAAGTTCGGCCGTGCAGAACTTTATATACCCTCCACCATGGATTGCATTCCGCAGAGGCGGTTGATTTTCGTAGAAGTGCAGTAACATTACAGGAAAATGTTACAGCCAAACCAAAACAAATAAAAATATTGAAAAAACAATTTTATTAATAAATATAAAATTTTAATTATTTTAAACCACGCTCATGAGGCAAAGCAACCAATATATTTATACTATATACATACATATATCGAAATGAATATTCAAAAAGAAAATATAAGGCAGCAATCTTCAAAAAAACTTTAATACCCTAAATATTGGGGGGGGGCAGTGGGTGCATTTTCTGCTACAGATAATTACACATTAAAATGTCACGTGGAGGAAATCTTCATTTCATTGACAAAACTCTGACACATGATCTATTTGCTAATGTGAATTGTACTGATACGATTTCACCTTCTTTTGGCAAGGAAGCATAAATAAAGCTGACACACTGACGTATTAGTAATATTGATTGCGGGGATGCATTGACGTATGAGTAATTCTAGAGATCATGAGTAGTGAGGAGGTATCAGTAATTGTCTGTATAATTTTGGTGTTTATTAAAAAAATAATATTATTAAATAATTAAAAAATAAGAAAAAACTTAAAAAAATATTTTATTTTAATATTTGATAATTTTGAAATTCCAAAAGAAATATTTTTTTAAATCGTTTCACCATAGTTTCTACAATTTCATATAGAAAAGTACAAGTATAGAACATTTAATTTAAATCTGAGAACACAAACGAAATATATTTTCCGTTTCATATGATTTCATATGATTGGTAAAACTCAAGGCGTATTTATAAAGGTGATAGCAGTAGGCCAGCTGACTGAAAATTTTTTCATTCAAAAGTAACCGAAACTGTCAAATCCCATATATTTTGCTTTGACAGTATGGCTCACCTTTCAAAAAATTACTTGTATTTTGTTGTTGCCGAATTTGTTGTTGTTCTAGTGCTATCACCTGTATAAATACGCCTTGGTAAAACTAGATCTTTTTTTGCGTGTCTACGCAAATAGAGGGATGTACACTCCAAATTTCATCATTCTAGCTGTAGCCGTTTAGTTTAGTACCATTTTTATCCCTCTGCTCCCATTGTATCCCTTGAAAGTACGAAGTTGGAAAAACCGTTTCTATGTTTCGTGTCTACACAGTCAGAGGAATGTATACTCCGACTCTAGCTGCGGCCATTTGTTTGGTACAATTTTTATCCCCTTTTTTCCATTTTACCACCCTAAGAGTACGACTTTCAAAAATCTCTTTATTTTGCGTGTCTACGCAATTAGAGGAATGTGTACGCCGAATTTCATCATTCTAGGTGCAGCCGTTTGGTTGGTACCATTTTTATCCCTCTATTCCCCTTTTACCCCTTAAAAGTTCGAATTTTGAAAAAAAAAAAATACTTTTATATTATGGATTATATTATCAATTAGAGGAATGTACACACCGATTTTCGTGCTTCTAGCTTTTGTCGTTTGACAGGTACCATTTGTATCCCTTTTTGTCATTTCACACCCTACAAATAAGAATCACGCGTTTTTTGCTATAAGGGGAATACGCATACCAAATATCAAGCAAACATAAGTCGACATATACAAAAAAAAAAAAAAAACAAAAATTAAAATTTTATTTCAAAAAATAAAAATTTATTTTCAAAACTTTAACCCTTTATAACTTTTAAACTAGCGGCTGTACCAGCAAAAGGACAATTATCTGTGATCACTTTTTCTGGCCAAAAAAATAAAATTTATTTCAAAAAAATAAAAATTTATTTTCAAAACTTTAACCCTTCATATCTTCTAAACTAGCGGCTGTACGAGCAAAAGGGCAATAATCTGTGATCTTTTTTTCTGGCCAAAAAAATAAATTTTTTTTTCAAAAAATAGAAATTTATTTTCAAAACTTTAACCCTTCATAACTTCTAAACTAGCGGCCGTACGAGCAAAAGGACAATAATTTGTGATCACTTTTTTTCAGGAAAAAAAATTAAAGTTTTATTTCAAAAAATAAAAATTTATTTTCAAAACTTTAAACATTCATAACTTCTAAACTAGCGACTGTACGAGCAAAAGGACAATAATCTGTGATCACTTTTTTCGGTCCTAAAAATTAAAATTTTATTTCAAAAAATAAAAATTTATTTTCAAAACTTTACCCTTCATAACTTTTAAACTAGCGGCTGTACCAGCAAAAGGACAATAATCTGTGATCACTTTTTTCGGACCAAAAAATTAAAATCTATTTTCAAAACTTTAACCCTTCACAACTTTTAAACTAGCGGCCGTATGAGCAAAAGGACAATAATCTGTGATCACTTTTTTCAGGAAAAAAAATTAAAGTTTTATTTCAAAAAAATAAAAATTTATTTTCAAAACTTTAACCCTTCATAACTTCTAAACTAGCGACTGTACGAGCAAAAGGACAATAATCTGTGATCACTTTTTTCGGACCAAAAAATTAAAATCTATTTTCAAAACTTTAACCCTTCACAACTTTTAAACTAGCGGCCGTACGAGCAAAAGGACAATAATCTGTGATCACTTTTTTCGGGCCAAAAAATTAAAATTTTATTTCAAAAAATAAAAATTTATTTTCAAAACTTTAAACCTTCATAACTTCTAAACTGGCGACTGTACGAGCAAAAGGACAATAATCTGTGATCACTTTTTTCGGTCCTAAAAATTAAAATTTTATTTCAAAAAATAAAAATTTATTTTCAAAACTTTACCCTTCATAACTTTTAAACTAGCGGCCGTACGAGCAAAAGGACAATAATCTGTGATCACTTTTTTCGGGCCAAAAAATTAAAATTTTATTTCAAAAAATAAAAATTAGTTTTTTCGTTTGTATTTTTTTTTTTTGGTCTGTAATCAATATTTGATTTGAACTGGGATATTGTCCTGGCTCAAGACCATTTTGCATCTATATTTAATAGAATGCAAATTTATTTACAAATGGCATGGTGACATTTATTACTTGGCTGCAGACTACCACTATCATGATTTCCACCCTGTCTAAAGGTTTCATTCAGGTGGCTTCGCAGCGACTTTTCAACATCAAACCCAGCCTCTATAAGGAGATGATTCTCACAAACGAACGAGAATCTCAACTCACTTGCCGAATTTGCGTTTAAAAAAATCGCACCAAGTAATAAAGCACACATGCCATCTTACAAGCATCTCATTGAGTTGCATATGTAAGTATGTGTATATGCAGGTATAGTTACCCAGCAATACTTCTGCCGTGCCAACGCTCATTTGTTTTAGTTTTTTCGTTTGTATTTTTTTTTTGGTCTGTAATCAATATTTGATTTGAACTGGGATATTGTCCTGGCTCAAGACCATTTTGCATCTATATTTAATAGAATGCAAATTTATTTACAAATGGCATGGTGACATTTATTACTTGGCTGCAGACTACCACTATCATGATTTCCACCCTGTCTAAAGGTTTCATTCAGGTGGCTTCGCAGCGACTTTTCAACATGAAACCCAGCCTCTATAAGGAGATGATTCTCACAAACGAACGAGAATCTCAACTCACTTGCCGAATTTGCGTTTAAAAAAATCGCACCAAGTAATAAAGCACACATGCCATCTTACAAGCATCTCATTGAGTTGCATATGTAAGTATGTGTATATGCAGGTATAGTTACCCAGCAATACTTCTGCCGTGCCAACGCTCATTTGTTTTAGTTTTTTCGTTTGTATTTTTTTTTTGGTCTGTAATCAATATTTGATTTGAACTGGGATATTGTCCTGGCTCAAGACCATTTTGCATCTATATTTAATAGAATGCAAATTTATTTACAAATGGCATGGTGACATTTATTACTTGGCTGCAGACTACCACTATCATGATTTCCACCCTGTCTAAAGGTTTCATTCAGGTGGCTTCGCAGCGACTTTTCAACATCAAACCCAGCCTCTATAAGGAGATGATTCTCACAAACGAACGAGAATCTCAACTCACTTGCCGAATTTGCGTTTAAAAAAATCGCACCAAGTAATAAAGCACACATGCCATCTTACAAGCATCTCATTGAGTTGCATATGTAAGTATGTGTATATGCAGGTATAGTTACCCAGCAATACTTCTGCCGTGCCAACGCTCATTTGTTTTAGTTTTTTCGTTTGTATTTTTTTTTTGGTCTGTAATCAATATTTGATTTGAACTGGGATATTGTCCTGGCTCAAGACCATTTTGCATCTATATTTAATAGAATGCAAATTTATTTACAAATGGCATGGTGACATTTATTACTTGGCTGCAGACTACCACTATCATGATTTCCACCCTGTCTAAAGGTTTCATTCAGGTGGCTTCGCAGCGACTTTTCAACATCAAACCCAGCCTCTATAAGGAGATGATTCTCACAAACGAACGAGAATCTCAACTCACTTGCCGAATTTGCGTTTAAAAAAATCGCACCAAGTAATAAAGCACACATGCCATCTTACAAGCATCTCATTGAGTTGCATATGTAAGTATGTGTATATGCAGGTATAGTTACCCAGCAATACTTCTGCCGTGCCAACGCTCATTTGTTTTAGTTTTTTCGTTTGTATTTTTTTTTTGGTCTGTAATCAATATTTGATTTGAACTGGGATATTCAAATCAAATATTGATTACAGACCAAAAAAAAAAAAAAATACAAACGAAAAAAACTAAAACAAATGAGCGTTGGCACGGCAGAAGTATTGCTGGGTAACTATACCTGCATATACACATACTTACATATGCAACTCAATGAGATGCTTGTAAGATGGCATGTGTGCTTTATTACTTGGTGCGATTTTTTATTTTTTTTTAAACGCAAATTCGGCAAGTGAGTTGAGATTCTCGTTCGTTTGTGAGAATCATCTCCTTATAGAGGCTGGGTTTGATGTTGAAAAGTCGCTGCGAAGCCACCTGAATGAAACCTTTAGACAGGGTGGAAATCATGATAGTGGTAGTCTGCAGCCAAGTAATAAATGTCACCATGCCATTTGTAAATAAATTTGCATTCTATTAAATATAGATGCAAAATGGTCTTGAGCCAGGACAATATCCCAGTTCAAATCAAATATTGATTACAGACCAAAAAAAAAATACAAACGAAAAAACTAAAACAAATGAGCGTTGGCACGGCAGAAGTATTGCTGGGTAACTATACCTGCATATACACATACTTACATATGCAACTCAATGAGATGCTTGTAAGATGGCATGTGTGCTTTATTACTTGGTGCGATTTTTTTAAACGCAAATTCGGCAAGTGAGTTGAGATTCTCGTTCGTTTGTGAGAATCATCTCCTTATAGAGGCTGGGTTTGATGTTGAAAAGTCGCTGCGAAGCCACCTGAATGAAACCTTTAGACAGGGTGGAAATCATGATAGTGGTAGTCTGCAGCCAAGTAATAAATGTCACCATGCCATTTGTAAATAAATTTGCATTCTATTAAATATAGATGCAAAATGGTCTTGAGCCAGGACAATATCCCAGTTCAAATCAAAAATAAAAATTTATTTTCAAAACTTTAAACCTTCATAACTTTTAAACTAGCGGCCGTACGAGCAAAAGGACAATAATCTGTGATCACTTTTTTCGGGCCAAAAAATTAAAATTTTATTTCAAAAAATAAAAATTTATTTTCAAAACTTTAAACCTTCATAACTTCTAAACTGGCGACTGTACGAGCAAAAGGACAATAATCTGTGATCACTTTTTTCGGGCCAAAAAATTAAAATTTTATTTCAAAAAATAAAAATTTATTTTCAAAACTTTACCCTTCATAACTTTTAAACTAGCGGCCGTACGAGCAAAAGGACAATAATTTGTGATCACTTTTTTTCAGGAAAAAAATTAAAGTTTTATTTCAAAAAATAAAAATTTATTTTCAAAACTTTAAACCAATAATCTGTGATCACTTTTTTCGGTCCTAAAAATTAAAATTTTATTTCAAAAAATTAAAATCTATTTTCAAAACTTTACCCTTCATAACTTTTAAACTAGCGGCTGTACCAGCAAAAGGACAATAATCTGTGATCACTTTTTTCGGACCAAAAAATTAAAATCTATTTTCACAACTTTTAAACTAGCGGCCGTATGAGCAAAAGGACAATAATCTGTGATCACTTTTTTCAGGAAAAAAAATTAAAGTTTTATTTCAAAAAAATAAAAATTTATTTTCAAAACTTTAACCCTTCATAACTTCTAAACTGGCGACTGTACGAGCAAAAGGACAATAATCTGTGATCACTTTTTTCGGTCCTAAAAATTAAAATTTTATTTCAAAAAATAAAAATTTATTTTCAAAACTTTAACCCTTCATAACTTTTAAACTAGCGGCTGTACCTGCAAAAGGACAATAATCTGTGATCACTTTTTTCGGACCAAAAAATTAAAATCTATTTTCAAAACTTCAAACCTTCATAACTTTTAAATTACGCACGAGCAAAAGGACAATAATCTGTTGATCACTTTTTTCTGGCCAAAAAAATTAAAATTTTATTTCAAAAAATAAAAATTTATTTTCAAAACTTTAACCCTTCATAACTTTTAAACTAGCGGCTGTACCAGCAAAAGGACAATAATCTGTGATCACTTTTTTCGGTCCAAAAAATTAAAATTTATTTTCAAAAAATTAATTCGCCCATTTTCAATCCCAACCGATCTACAACTATTAGACGTATTCTGAGAAAATTTGGACGTTCTGGCTCCTTTCATTTAGATGCTAGCGTGCTTTCAACAGACGAACATGTCTAGATCGTCTTAGAATTTTATGACGTTCAAGAATATATATACTTTATAGGGTATCAGGTTGATATTTCAAGGTGTTACAAACGAAATGACTAAGTTAATATAATTATTCAACTTCACAAATATTTAATTGTTTAATTTTAAATTATTCAATTTCTAGAGAAAATCCGCACACACTGCATGAGGTTTATTTAAAAATGTCAAATCCCATACAAATTTGACATTTCAAAATAGAAAAATGTTCATAGATTTTTTGAAGAAACTTCATTAATTTTATGAAAGAGTTTCATAAATAGTATATACTGAAGTTTCCTATATAAACTAAAAAAGGTCTGACTCGTTGATTAACCAATCAACACACACCACCATTGCGAGAGTCTTAGCAATGAATATGTATTTCACCTAAATCAGGGTTCATACTTATGTCAGAGTTAACAGAGTACAATTAGAATTGGTAGCATTTAATAAAGTCGACACACTAAAAATAGCCTAAAAAAATAGTCTGCTATTAACAGCAGAGATTGTTTGGTACCTATCAGCAAGACACTTTTCTGCTATTAGAACAGTTTTGCGTTAGCATTCAATCTGCCAAAGAGTTTGCAGTCTGATTTAATTAAAATATAAAAATAAGATAGAACTTCATTTCCTTCGTAATAGGCATATTATTATTAAAAACACTATTGCAATATCTTTCAAGTAATAATAATATAAAAAGTACTGTTAATATATATTCAATTGGTTTGCAGTGGGTTAATGTATACAGAATTGTTCAGTTTAATAGTTTTTATATCGAGAATCCTTCCGATGATGCAGATCCGATGCGTTAGAAAACAGGAAATATGTTTAATTTGTACGCTGCCTTCTTCGCTGACTGTATATCGTTGTTGTGTTATCGAAAGCTTTTTTATGTGGTAGAAAAAGTCTCTTGAATGTTATCAGTAAGAGAGAGAGAGTGGCAGAGTGTTTTATGATAATATTTGCCTAAAGGTGCTTTACCGTTTACCATCAACATAGTTTCGAATGGATCTTTTTTTCGTCGGACAAATTCAATCTCTAGTATTTTTTGTTTTTCTTTCATTGGGCAAGGGTGTTTTTGCGGACGATTATTTGGAAAAGTAAAAAAGAAAAAAAAAATCGGCCAAAAGAACACAAACGTGTGGGGCGCAAAATTATCGCGGTCGCGAAATGGAAATATTCAAATAAAACATGTTCTAAAAGTGAAAAATAAAATGCATAATTGGATTTAAACAAAGCAAATGCTAAATGTTGTCATCTAAAATTGTTTTTTTTTTTTGATATTTTGAATATGTTTTAAAGAAAATAGAAATAAATAAAATTATGTCAATTTGAGTTGTCATACTTGTAGTATTAAAGAAGAAAGTGTGCATGTGTGTGTGTTAGTGCACAAATTATGCAAAAATAACAAACACAACGGAATATAAGGTATTGATTAATAATCAACCTTTTATAGAATGTTTTTATTTTGTATTTTAATTACAAGATATAATTGAAAATGACATGCTAAATTTGGCTAAATCAGTGTTTGTGTGCAACCGCTTAATTTCTGTGTTATCGTTAAATTGAATACCGAGATATTTGAGTCATAATTACGTTATTACTTAAGTATCAACCAAAAAACATAACCATCAAGGACGGGGACGCGTGGTTCACCACAAGAGACATCCTATCACCTCTGTTTTGGTTTAAAACCATAAACAGTCCACTGATGATTCTAACAGATTTAGGATTCAAATCCACGCTAATCCTAAGGGAGATCACTTAACATATCATACAACTGGGCGCACCATAGGTGACTTAATGTTATCCCGAAACCCCGAAATTTTGTTATTCAGAAGATACAAGAAGTTTGCCGTCGTTAAAGACGACATTTTTGAGGATTAAACGATTAAAATTATCAAATAAGTTAAATAAATATAAGGTGGGCCATGTAAAATTTAAAATTTAATCGACTGTAAATAAAAATAAAAATAAAAATAAAAATAAAAATAAAAATAAAAATAAAAATAAAAATAAAAATAAAAATAAAAATAAAAATAAAAATAAAAATAAAAATAAAAATAAAAATAAAAATAAAAATAAAAATAAAAATAAAAATAAAAATAAAAATAAAAATAAAAATAAAAATAAAAATAAAAATAAAAATAAAAATAAAAATAAAAATAAAAATAAAAATAAAAATAAAAATAAAAATAAAAATAAAAATAAAAATAAAAATAAAAATAAAAATAAAAATAAAAATAAAAATAAAAATAAAAATAAAAATAAAAATAAAAATAAAAATAAAAATAAAAATAAAAATAAAAATAAAAATAAAAATAAAAATAAAAATAAAAATAAAAATAAAAATAAAAATAAAAATAAAAATAAAAATAAAAATAAAAATAAAAATAAAAATAAAAATAAAAATAAAAATAAAAATAAAAATAAAAATAAAAATAAAAATAAAAATAAAAATAAAAATAAAAATAAAAATAAAAATAAAAATAAAAATAAAAATAAAAATAAAAATAAAAATAAAAATAAAAATAAAAATAAAAATAAAAATAAAAATAAAAATAAAAATAAAAATAAAAATAAAAATAAAAATAAAAATAAAAATAAAAATAAAAATAAAAATAAAAATAAAAATAAAAATAAAAATAAAAATAAAAATAAAAATAAAAATAAAAATAAAAATAAAAATAAAAATAAAAATAAAAATAAAAATAAAAATAAAAATAAAAATAAAAATAAAAATAAAAATAAAAATAAAAATAAAAATAAAAATAAAAATAAAAATAAAAATAAAAATAAAAATAAAAATAAAAATAAAAATAAAAATAAAAATAAAAATAAAAATAAAAATAAAAATAAAAATAAAAATAAAAATAAAAATAAAAATAAAAATAAAAATAAAAATAAAAATAAAAATAAAAATAAAAATAAAAATAAAAATAAAAATAAAAATAAAAATAAAAATAAAAATAAAAATAAAAATAAAAATAAAAATAAAAATAAAAATAAAAATAAAAATAAAAATAAAAATAAAAATAAAAATAAAAATAAAAATAAAAATAAAAATAAAAATAAAAATAAAAATAAAAATAAAAATAAAAATAAAAATAAAAATAAAAATAAAAATAAAAATAAAAATAAAAATAAAAATAAAAATAAAAATAAAAATAAAAATAAAAATAAAAATAAAAATAAAAATAAAAATAAAAATAAAAATAAAAATAAAAATAAAAATAAAAATAAAAATAAAAATAAAAATAAAAATAAAAATAAAAATAAAAATAAAAATAAAAATAAAAATAAAAATAAAAATAAAAATAAAAATAAAAATAAAAATAAAAATAAAAATAAAAATAAAAATAAAAATAAAAATAAAAATAAAAATAAAAATAAAAATAAAAATAAAATTTTTTCTTCCTCGACCAGTCCCTTAGCTACGAACGAATGATTAATATTAACTTTAATAATTATAACTCATACGCCACCCACGATATAAGAATTGCAGAATTTAGAGAACATCCTTGCAATTTCAAATGTAATCTCTTAAATAGTTGTCGATAAGTTTTTTTTTCATCGATATAAATTCATAATGGTCACCTTTGGGGACCTTTTAGGGTTCCTGAATCCATAATTTTAATTTGAAAATATCTCGAAAACAAGGACCAATTATTGCTTTAATTACGAAGGTAAATTATATTGACTAAAAAGATTTTCCTTTCTCGGCCAGCACCTTAGCTACCAACGAATGATTAATATTAACCTTAATAATTATAACTCATACGCCACCCATGATATAAGAATTGCAGAATTTAGAAAACATCCTTGCAATTTCAAATGTAATCTCTTAAATAGTTGTCGATAAGTATTTTTTCATCGATATAAATTCATAATGGCCACCTTTGGGGACCTTTTATGGTTCCTGAATCCATAATTTTAATTTGAAAATATCTCCAAAACAACAGCTAATCTTGGACCAATTATTGCTTTAATTACGAAGGCAAAAGAAAGTAGTCATTTTGACTACAATGACTTTCCTTTCCCTTAGCTACCAACGAATGATTAATATTAACCTTAATAATTATAACTCATACGCCACCCACCTGATGATAGAAGTATTGCCGAATTTAGACAACATACTTGCACTTTCAGATGAGATTTCTTAAATAGTATTTTATTGTTCCTGAATCCATTATTTTAATTTGAAAATATGTCGAAAGCAAGATCTAACCTAGGAACCAGTGAGTGCAGTGCTTTATCCATAACGTGCCCAACCTGTGACATTTCACCTTAGTATCGTGTTATTTGGACATTCTGTTTGGCTGTTCCTCCGTCCGCATACCTAACTGTCTGAAAAGGTAGACTATAAATCGTTTATAGAAGCAGACGATAAAATGCAATTTGGCGAAAAAAATGTGTTCTCATGTTCGGATCGATGACTTATTGAACTATTCTCATATAAAGCAAACACAAAATCATCTCTTATCAGCAATAAAACTATTTAAAATATATTTTCAACGAAATTAAAACAAAAAAATAATAAAAATTAACAACACCAGACGAAGAATTTTAAAATTTCCATTTGTTTTGAAATCGAATTCATTTAAAAAATAAGAAATTCAGAATTTTGCGTTTGCTTCATAATTATTCACAAAAGTACTCATGTGTATGTATGTATGTATTTATAAGTATGTACATTAGATAATTTCGGTAATTTAAACGAAACATTTATTTTTGTTTTCGTTTTGCATTTAAAATTCCAACTTAATTTCGCTGTATGCGAGGGGTACCTACTTGGAAACATAGTGCATAGTACAAGCAGTCACATCTAATATGATCTCATAGAAGCTCAGATCTCATTTTAGCCAATTTAATTTCATAATATGGTCATGTATGTATGTATGTGAGTGTGGTGAGTGCTTGAACTCCCCAAAATTCAGGTATCTATTTCGTTTGTCGCTAGTACGACATAAAAGCTTGAATGAATGACTGCATTAAGCAGAAAGACAAGATTTCTTCACAGACAATAGACACCCCTACAGTTTGTGCTGAGCAATTTTATTCTACTTCAAACTTTCTATTCACAAATAATCGCAATTCTGTCAATATTGAAATTGAAAGTATTGAAGTGAACATACAAATACTCGATAAAAAAATATTTTATTCAAATTCTCCGTATAATGTAGGGTAGAAAAAGGTCTGTGGAGACTAACGAGTGCTGGTGTTGGTCGGTCTTCAGAGACCGGGCATCTTTCTAGTTTTTTCTACTTTTTTGGAGACTTTATTGTTTCAATGATTTATAGTAGCTGTGTTCTTTTTCTCCCGAGCATGCATAGATAACGTATATACGTTAAGAAGAGAACGTCTCGGTAGGGTGGGTCATTTAAAGGTTTAAATTTAAAACCGGCTATAAAAAGTACTGATTATTTTTTCAAATTTCTGGTTTTATTGGAAAGGTTGAACTTTTAGATTTAATAATGGAACACAATAATGGAACGACTGGCTCGGTATATGGCTCAATGTTAGGGCTATTTTTCTTTAAGACTAGATAACTAAGCTGCGATAACAAAAACCTAAATAAAAAATTAAAATTTCACTCAAAATAAAAAAAAACTTTTTTAAAATTGTAGCCAACGGCAATATCAATGTGTGTATTTAACCAAATTTTGAAAAAAATTATATTATGTTAAAAATCTTGGACTTAGCCTCGATAATTATCCAGTGTAAGTCAAATTTATAGTTATCAAAAACGTCAACTTAAAATATTTTTTTTTTAATTTATACAAATATTTATCTTGTAGTTGGCTACAATGTGAACAAATATTTTTATATTTTGAGTGAAAGATTAAATCCCATACAAATTTGACATTTCAAAATCGACCTTATGTCATTTCAGCTAGATTTCGCATGCCGTCTGAAAAGGCTATAACATAATAATAATTTTCTTATTTGGAATTTCAAATCAAGTGAGGGCTCAAACGATGTCTATTGAAGAGGTGGTTACTGAATTGTGAAACTTTCTATTTTGCGTCGCTTTAAGTATAATTTTCTAGTCTTTTTCAGAGAAAGAAATTTGTTTTTCGTGTTCAGTATCTAGCAGCCTTTACACTAAGCCATCAAGCATAGTGTAAACACCATTTCGATTCAATTTTTTTTTGAAATTTGCGAAAAACTCCACATGAAATAAAAAGTAATAGCTTTTTCAGACCGCATGTGAAATCTAGCTGAAATGAAATAAGGTCGATTTACAAATGTCAGATCACATACAAATTTGACATTTGAAAATCGACCTTATGTCATTATAAGCTGAAATCTCAAATCAAGGCTAAAAGCAAAAACTAAAGCCGCGTGTTAATTTATTTTTAATTTAATAATTTTTAATTTTGCATTATTATTGTGTGACCAGTGTAAACACGGGAAACGAATACAATTTCTCACACCAAAACTCGTTTTACGCAATCGCGTAATGTAAACACTGCTTTAGCAACAAATATTGAGCATGACGTCATTTTTAAATATGGATAAGCTAATTTTTCACAAAATATCCAATATTTTTTTAAATACTAATTACTTTTACAGCAGCTACATGCCGAAATAACAACTGTCTTTAAAACAACATTAACCTATCCTAGCAGAGGGCAAAAACCAAATAATTGTATTTTAAACCATCCCATTCCTGCAACCTCCGGGTCAAATGACAGCAACAGAAGCAGCATTTGATTCAATTTCACTAATCAACCTCCAATCAACTCCACTACCCCAACGTTAGGAGCACTTAGCGCAAACTAAAAGGACCCTTTGTATACATATATCCATGAATCGGCAATAGCGATACTAAGCAATCATGATCCTCACTGATGCTGATGAAGAGAAAGTGAGTTATGTGGTGCAACGAATACTAATACCAATTGTTTATATTATTGGTCTTGTGGGAAATTCCATCAGCATTTATGTTTTGACAAGGTAAGTTTCACAACAGTGTATCAATAATATCACTATCCAAATCTACCTATTATAGCCATGTCACACTGCATGCAAAATCTAGCTGAAATGACATTAGGTCGATTTTCAAATGTCAAATTTGTTTGGGATCTGACATATGTAAATCGACCTTATGTCATTTAAACTAGATTTCGCGTGCAGTGTGACAAGGCTATTAACCATACATCGATGCACCGGATCTATGGTGGATTTCTGCGTTCGGATTGCGCCAAAAATCCAATTTGTCAAAATTTCGCCCATCAAAGTTCATCTAAAAAATGCATTTTCCGGATTTTTATGCCACCCACCTGTTAGTCTGTCTGTTAAAAGCACGCTGGTCACCGAACGAAATGAGCAGGTCGGTTAGGATTGAAAGTGGTCGAAATCGGCCTAGAGGGAAAACAAGGACTGAACAAGGCGTATTTATACAGGTGATAGCAGCAGAGCAAAAACAAATTCGGCAACAACAAAATACAAGTAATTTTTTGAATGGTGAGCCATACTGTCAAAGCAAAATATATGAGATTTCACAGTTTTGGTTACTTTTGAATGAAAAAAATTTCAGTCTGATGGGCTCCTGCTATCACCTTTTTAAATACGTCTTGGGGCTGAAAGTACCCTTAATATATATAGACTATTTAAGGATTTTTTTTAATTTATATGCACTTGAAATTAATTGCGTACATTCCTCTTGTAGCTTGAAAGCACCAAAAAGTAAATAAAAATTTTAGCGAGCGAAATGGTAGCAATGATACGACAACAGCTAGAATCATAAAATTCGATATATACATCCCTCTAATTGCATAGACACTTAAAATAGAAGGATTTTTCGAAATCTTGAAAGTCAGATAGAGGATGGACATGTGATTGGAATGTAACTACATGACTCTTCAATTTGTCTTTATTTCCAGAAAACGCATGAGATGTACCACAAATATTTATTTAACAGCTTTGGCCGTATCGGACCTCGTCTATTTAACCACGATATTTGTTCGGACATTCCAACACTACAAATTCACGCATATCTATACACCAATCTACTTTCAGCTGTTCGGACTAAGTACATGGTTTGTTGAGGCCTGCGGTAAGTTTAAGGTTATATAATAATAACAGTATGAAATAAATGAATCAGAGTTATATAATTCTGTAGTTTAACGATGATTTCATACACGGTTCAATCGATACTTTCGGCTATTGATTGGCAACACTAATGCCGAGTTTTGTTGTGTGGGTATTTAAAAGCATCATTTAGTTAAATGACTGAAAACATAGGTTTTTTCCATTGATTACACATATGATGCCGGTGATTTAAATAAAACTTAAAAATACATATTTACACCATCTGATGTTTCCTTTGATTTTGTACAAAACAGTTGGCAACACAATTTTTGTTTATAGATTTTGAAGACTTTGTAATATTTTTGCACACAATCAATTAATAGCCTGTGTCGATTTCAGTTTGAAATGATTTGATATTGATTTGATTTATTTATTTCAACTTGTAATTCAAAGCCATCGGGCCAATTTAAAACAAATTACATTTTTAACATTAGGCCTATTCGATTGGTTTTTGTTGGAATTTACTCGCTTAACAAGAAAGTAGCTTACTACTCTCTTAGCTGTGTTGCCAGATTTTTCCTGATAATCTATTTAAGAAAAACCAATGTGTACCAACGTTGCCACCTTCTCAAGTATCTTAATTGTACGCTAGTAAGCCCAATCGAACAGGTCTATGGCTAAAAAAAAAACAACTCGGTCTGAAAAGGTAAACTTTTAGCGTTGCCATATTAATTGCCGAAAGTGTAGACTATTTTTACTGAACGCTGTCAGTTCTCATTTCAAGTTCAAAAATCATTTAAGATGAATTTTAGTTTAACAAATCTGTAGTTTAACTATGATTTCATTTATTGGGCCTTAAAGGGACAGAAAATATATCCTTGTATGTGTGAGTTGAATTTTAACAATTTTGTATTTTTCCAAACCATCTTTTATGGCTTTTTTCCGGCTGCTTCTTTCATGCCACGGATGGCGGTGATGACGATGATAATAATTTTGGCGGCATATTCATGACTGGCACACATGATGTCTGGCATTGGTCATTGTGCTGAAATATAAATCCGTATATTTGTGTGTGCCTTCATGTTCCTCCCGATTCAATAGCCTTTATATCCATGTACATAATCCTCAGTTTTACCATCGAACGCTTTATTGCCATACGTTACCCTTTGAAGCGTCAGACAATCTGTACTGAATCGATGGCCAAGAAAGTTATTGCAGGTAAGAAGAGAAATTACACCACAAATTCGAATACATATATTAGGTGTGTTCTTTCATAACGAGTTTACGTTAACATATATGATAGGAATTAAACCCATTATCGTGTGTGATGGCAATTCTTACACAAGTTGTCACTTGAATGTATATATTTTTCCTGTTCCATTCGCTTTCGTTCCCCGTTAGCTTTAACCGATATAAATCAACATGTTAACATGTACGTTAGCATTTGTGTGAGTTAACGTGTATACGTTACGTAAAAACATAGCTATTATTAATCAGCTCGAACACCATTTTTTGTTTGAAATAATTTATGTTATTTCATTAGTTTTAATTTGTTTCCATTGTTATTCTTTCTCCCTTTCTAGGCGTGGTAATTTTTAGTATATTGGCCACTATGGTGACATTTTTTGAACATAAGCTTGGAGTTGAATATCGCCTGCTGGATGGGAATGGTAATCCTTGCGCCCGGAATTTTGGTGCACCTGATCCAACCAAACATATGAAAAACCTATCGGGCTTCCAAGATTCAAAGCAGAGCAGTCACAATGACGATGTCACAATGGCAACTGCAGAGGATACCATGCAGCGTCTGAAACGTAGTCTGCATGCTTTTCAAGTTGAAGGTAAGTCACTCAAACGGCTGGATTTTTTGGGAAATAACTTTGTAGTTTTTTATGAACTATACTCGGAAAAATTAAGCAAATAAATATATTTTATATTCAATGAAAATCAGTATTTTTAAAATTTCCACAACAACTGTAGTTCGATTTACGTGATCTGATATGTACAACGTGGCAACGTACTGCAAACTCCAAATAAAAAGCTTGTGTGGCCAACCGCTTTACAGAATATCAAATCGAACATCAGATCGTGTGAATCGACCTTATAGCCTTTTCACACTGCATGCGAAATCAAACGATTTCAGCCTGAAATGACATTAGGTCGATTTTCAAATGTCTAATTTGTATGGGATCTGACATTTGTAAATCGATTATAGCCTTGTCACACTGCATGTTAAATCTAGGTCGAATGATATAAGGTCGATTTTCAAATGTCAAATTTGTATGTGATCTGACATTTATAAATCGACCTTATGTCATACCTGCTGGATTTCGCATATAGTGTGACAAGGCTATTATGTTATTTCAGCTAGATTTCGAATGCAGTCTGAAAATGCTATTATGTGGTCGGATGTCAAAAGAATTTAAAAATAGACTTTCTAGAAATGTAGCTAAATTTCTATGTCGATTTCTTTGTCATCGACATACGGAGGATTCTTTCATTTTTTAAAAGGAACGACAAACTCTTAGAAAACCAAAAATCCATCCAAGAAAAACCAAATCCGTGAATTTTCTCTCTTTCTCATAATTCCGTTCTTATCATTTATACAGCGCCTTCAATGGAAACCAGTCTTATAGCTTTCCCCTCAACGGGACTGCCATCATATGATGTGGCCTCAGAAATAGATCCCCAAGTGCCTCCTCCTCCGATCTACTGGGAGAATGAACACAAACAGGAAATGGTAGCTCTTGATTTAAAACTGGGCCATTTTAATGGGGATTGTAAAAATGTGAGTGTCTCGAGTGTGAGGTGTCAAATGATTGGTATTCTAAAGCTTCACCTATTGCCTTTATTTTAGGTCACTTATTACGTTGACGCCAGCTGGATGTTCGAAAACAATGTTTTGTATACTGTCATCTGGTCATATGCCTCTTTAATTTTTGCCGTCTTGCTGCCCTTAACTCTGTTGGCCACTTTAAATTTCTTTCTCATCCTGATGGTTAAACGTTCCAAGACATTACGTGAGAAAATGACTAATGCCAACAGTTTGAGAAAGCCCAAGGTAGGTATAATAACTTATTTTTTCTATGGTATTTACTCACTTAACAAGAAAGTAGCTTGCTACTCTCTTAGATGTGTTGGCAGATTTTTCTTGTTAATCCATTTAAGAAAACCGAATGGGTAGCAACGTTGCCAACTTATCAAGTCTCTTAATTGTAAGCTAGTAAGCCCAATCGAACAGGCCTAATATGTTAACATGACTGGCTAAACATATTTGAACTTTCTCTCTTCCTTCTCTTTTAGGATAATGCCGGTTCCAGCTCAGCTGCACAGGAGAATCGGGTTACCATCATTTTAATTGCCGTGGTTGTCTGTTTTCTTTTCTTCCAAATACCCTGGGCTGTATATTGTATTGTACTTCTTCGAGCTACGGATTTGGATCCGCATCTTACTATAATCATCGGAAATTTCTTTAACTTTTTTGGGGCCCTAAATGCTACGACCAATTTTTTCCTGTACTGTGTACTCTCCGATAAATATCGGAAAACGGTGCGAGAACTTATAATAGGTAAAATTGGGCGACGTGAATGCAGCACCACAACAGCGAGCAGTGGAATGAACGGTAATACTAGGCGGAGTAGTTACAAGTCAATCGCCAAAGCTACGCCGTCTATTAAATGATAAGGACCGAGGTCTCGAGGCAAAAGACTTTGATGTGTCCTGGCTGCAGACATGTCCCAGGATGATTTTATTTTAACTTTGGACAACCGAAACTTTTTCAATCCGTCCTAATATTCAATAATACTGACATTATAACATTGGTTTGAGTATTTAAATGTCGTGCGTCTTTTTAAACTGTTATATTTGTATTATTGTCTGTGTTAGAGATCACAAATAAATATATGAAGTAATGATTTTTAAATTATTTTTTAGTTTTCTGCTACTTATAGTCCTTCCACACTGCATGCGAAATCAATTGATTTCAGCTTTAAATGACATAAGGTCGATTCTCAAATGTCAAATTTGTAAGGGAATTGACATTTGTAAATCGACCTTATGTCATATCAATTAGATTTCTCATGCAGTCTGAAAAGGCTATTGTTTAAATGACATAAGGTCGATTCTCAAATGTCAAATTTGTATAGGAACTGACATTTGTAAATCGACCTTATTTTATTACAGCTAGTGACAAGGCTATTAAACAAATTCGTGCCAAAGTTGGGAAATCATTTAAGGCCCGCGCACACCAATGCTTTTTATTGACGACACTCTATTTGAGAGTATGGTTAAACACCATGACCGACAGTATCGCATTCGATAATAATAATCTAAAAGCTCTCTGGAGAGGATGTTAGCAAAGCGACGCAATCGCATACAAACGCCTGAGAATTTACGTCAGTCCCCATCTTTTGGGAAAAGTTTGCATATACTTGTGGCGTATATATTAAATTGTATTGTCTTTGGTACATATAAAGAGTGATTTTTTTGAGGTTAGGATTTTCATGCATTAGTATTTGACAGATCACGTGGGATTTCAGACATGGTGTCAAAGAGAAAGATGCTCAGTATGCTTTGACATTTCATCATGAATCGTCTTACAAACGAACAACGCTTGCAAATTATTGAATTTTATTATCAAAATGCGTGCTCTGTTAAGAAAGTTCATTGCGCGCTTCCATTTTATGGTCAGTTTAATCGACCCACTGAAGCGGCTATTCGGGCTATTGTGACTAAATTTCGCACCAAATTTACATTGTTGGACATTAAACCACCAACACGCTTACGTAGAGTGCGAACTGAAGAAAATATCGCAGCTGTATCGGCCAGTGTTAATGATGACCACCAATTTTCGATTCGTCGCCGTTCGCACCAATTGGGTCTCTGTTACTCAAAAACGTGGAAATGCCAAAATTGGACTAAGCGGATGGACCACCTAAGACGCAGCCGCGGTCAACATTTAAATGAAATTATCTTCAAAAAGTAAATGTCATGGACCAATCTAACGTTTCAAATAAAGAACCGATGAGATTTTGCAAATTTTATGCGTTTTTTTTTTAAAAAAAAGTTATCAAGCTCTTAAAAAATCACCCTTTATTATCAAACTCTTTATTCATATTTGAGAAAAAATCTTTGAAAATTTGTCATCAAGAGTGAGCTTTTAGATAATATTTTTCTATATGTTTACTAACAAGCATCCATCTGATCTATTTTTTCAGTGGAAATATCTAATCTTCAATTGTATTTTTTCATTGGTTGGGTTTGATCTTACGGACGGTTGCAATAAACGGAAATATGTTTTAATGAAAGAAAGAAAGAATAAATATACATATATATTAATAATTCGAATTATTAATAATTCAAGTTTGCCGAAAATATAAAATGAAAATAAAATATGTTTTAAAAGAAACGAAAAAATAAAAGAATTGCTTTTTTTCAAATGCAATGGAAGTGGAAAATAACGACTGAATTTCAAATCAAAACATGTGCCAAAAGTATATTTTTGATTGCTATTTTTTAAGTGTTTGGAAAAAAAAAACAAATGAAAGCATATATATCGAATCGAAATAGAAATAAAATAATAAATATGAATATAATGACAAGAAAAGTTTAAAAACAATCGAATTGTTAGAGATATAGTTTACAAGAATAAGCTGCGTATTTGTGAACAAATTATTGATTTTTGCCGATATAGATAATCCGACAATGCTTCTAAATCTAATGTTCATTGGAATCAAAACGTGTACTCGTAATCTTATTCTTCGTAATCATATCCTTACTAAATGTAAGTGGGTGTCTCCGGAAATGTCCTTTATAGCATTTTCAGACTGCATGCGAAATCAATTTCAGCCTGAAGTGACATAAGGTCGTTTTTTAAATGTCAAATTTGTATGAGATCTGGCATTTGAGCTGAAATCGATTACGCATGCAGTCTGAAAAGGCTATAAGAAAATGACAAACCAAACTGAGCTGAACTGATAACAGTGTTGCTACATTTGTGATTTTTTAATTGTTCTTAAAAAATTGAATCTCTAAAAACCACCGCATATATTCCCTCCTATCCTGATTGAAAATTTTCTGAAACTACCACTTAATACAGAGGATCAATTGTGATTTTTTCTGGCCATTAAAGCCGACCCTACTGCACGCACTACGTGAAGTTATAGAATACAATTGAATCCAACACCTGACTGTTTCTATCCGCAATCATGTAAAGGCTGTGCACGAATTTGTCCATCTAATGGTCAATGTTTTTAGAGACCGAATAAAAATTGAATTCATTCTAATATTGTTTTTGTAATATTCACATGTTGCAGCAGTAACAGATACTTGTAGATGCCGCATGATCCAGAAAACCAAAATTTAACACGAAGCGTAGCTACATTCCAACAATCATTAGAACAAACAACAGCAAAAGAAGAGTCACTCTTTCAGCTCCCAAACAATCAGCCAATATGACAATCTGCGATGATAGTGAATTATCGTATGTTGTGAACCGGATTCTGGTGCCAATTGTTTCTGTTGTAGGTATTTTGGGAAACTCTCTCAGCGTTTATGTTTTTACAAGGTAAGTTTTCACAAAAAATAAATCACACTAATTAACTAATAGCGTTGTCACACTGCATGATAAATCTACCTGAAATAACATAATAGCCGTGTCACACTGCATGTGAAATCTAGTTTAAATAACATAAGGCCGATTTTCGAATGTCAAATTTGCATGACATCTGACATTTGAAAATCAACATTATGTCATTTCAACTAGATTTCGCATGCAGTGTGACAAGGCTATGAGGTCGATTTTCTAATGTCAAATTTGTATGACATTTGTAAAGCGACTTTATGTCATTTCAACTAGATTTCCCCTGCAGTCTGACAATGGTATTACATCGTAAGCTAGTCCATGTTTTAATGTAATGTAATGTTTTAATCTTTGGAAGAATTTTCGTATAATAGTCATCACACACTGTATGTAGAAAATATAAGTTTAATTTTGAAATATCGAAAATGCGAAATCTAGCTGAAATGATATAAGGTCGATTTTCAAATGTCCAATTTGTATGGGATCTGACATTTGTAAATCGACTTTATGTAATTTCCGCTAGATTACGCATGCCGTGTGACAAATTTGTATCTTATCTGACATTTGCAAATCGACTTTATGACATTTCAGCTAGATTTCACATGTTACAAGGCTATAAGAAAATTCGAAATATAGCCTTTTCACACTGCATGCAAAATCTAGTAGAAAACATTAGGATAATTTTGAAATGTTAAATTTATATGGGATCTGACATTTGTAAATCGACCTTACTGGCGTATATCTATAATTTCAGCATTTTGCTGGCATTTCTTCCCGTTTCAGGAAAAGCATGAGATGCACCGCACACATTTATTTGACTGCTTTGGCTGTATCGGACATTGTCAAGTTGTCCCTGCTGTTTACACTGACCTTTCAACACTATCAAATCGCACATTACCATGCTCCAATATACTATCAGCTTTTCGGGATATTCATTTGGATTTTGTCATCTTGTGGTATGTCTGTAATTATAAAAGAAAAATTATGCGTGAACATATTCGAAATTGGCAAATATACTCACATCTATGTGTATTTAATTTTTTCAATTTTGTATTTTTTGGTGTGCTTGGCGGTATATTGACAACTGACTTGGATAATTGACATCTATCATGAAAATAAATAGACTTTATATCGTTATACATAGTCTTGAGCTTCACAATCGAACGATTTATAGCGATACGTTATCCCTTAAAGCGACAGACACTCTGCACTGATTCGATTGCCAAGAATGTTATTGCGGGTAAGAAGAATAAATAGCCTCTATGTTATTTGCATGAATTTACCCCCATTTTTACAATATTTCTAGGTGTTGTCGTTCTAGGCATGTTATGTCAACTCTCCACATTGTTGGAATACAAGCTCAGTGTTGAGTATCGTTGGCTAGATAATGATGGCAAACCTTGCAATTCAAGTCTTAGTCGTCTGAAACGTAGTGTGCCGGTTCAGCAAGTTGAAGGTAAATGATTTATTAGGGCTGTTTTTCTTTAAGCCGGGATAACAAGCTGTGATAACAAAAACATTAATAAAAATTTAATTTTTTGATCAAATAAAAAAATATTTGTATCAAAACAAATTTTCAAAAAAATAATTTTCTAGATAATTATCCATTTTTAACATGAAATTATTTTTTTCAAAATTTGGTTTCATACACACATTGATATTGCTGTTGGCGGAAATTTAAAAAAAATATTTTTTATATAAAGGGTGATTTTTTAGCTATTATCTTTTTGGCAACACTGGTTTATACATCTGACGTACGATTCGTGTTTTGTATCACTGTCAAAAATCTTCAGTTTGTCTATAATTATTTATTTTTTATCAAAGTAATTATTTATTATCAAAGTACGTGCTCTGTTAAGAAAGTTCATCGCGCTCTTCCATTTTATGGTCAGTTTAATCGACCCACTGAAGCGGCTATTCGGGCTATTGTGACTAAATTTCGCACCAAATTTACATTGGTGGACATTAAACCACCAACACGCTTACGTAGAGTGCGAACTGAAGAAAATATCGCAGCTGTATCGGCCAGTGTTAATGATGACCATCAATTATCGATTCGTCGCCGTTCGCTGCAATTGGGCCTCTGTTGCTCATAGACGTGGAAATGCCAAAATTGGACCATTTGAGACGCAGTCAAGGTCAACATTTGCATGAAATAATCTTCAAACATTAAATTATTATTAGATTTCAAGCATTTTTCTGAATTTTATGTGTTTTTTTTAACTTTCCTATAGCTTTTAAAAAATCACCCTTTATATGAAATTTATTTTTATTTTGAATGAAATTTTAACATTTTACTTAAATTTCTGTTATCGCAGCTTAGTTATCCAGTCTTAAAGAAATGTAATAAGGTCTATTTACAAATGTCAGATCCTTATGTCAATTCAACTAGATTTCGCATAGGGTGTGACGTGGCTATAAGGTCGATTTTCAAATGTCAAATTTGTATGATACCTTTCAGCTAAATTTCGCATACTCCTAAAACCCTTTTCACTACAAGCGAAATCAAAATGTGTCTATAATGCACAAAACTCTTTCTCCATTTCTCTCTGTCTCTTATAACTTTTTCCCTTCTTATAATTCAAACAGCGACAACGATCGCAATGAACATTCTGCCGCCATCAATGGAAGCCACCGAAACATCCTATACTGCTCCAGAAAATCTAACAGAAGTCCCGGTTGTAGAGATGTCCCATTTGCCTCCGACGATCTACTGGGAAAATGAACACCACGAAGAAATGGTGGCCCTAGACTGGAAACTTGGGCATTTCAAAGAGGCCTGTAAAAATGTGAGTATGGAAAGTATCACTTCGC
Organism: Polietes domitor; assembly: GCA_947397865.1. Classification (NCBI taxonomy): domain Eukaryota; kingdom Metazoa; phylum Arthropoda; class Insecta; order Diptera; family Muscidae; genus Polietes; species Polietes domitor. The sequence goes on along the minus strand of OX377620.1, from coordinate 179,720,786 downwards.
AATTTCTAATCAACATTATAATTCTTTGATTACAGGTCTCTTATTACGGAGTAGCTGATGGGATTTTCGGAAATAGCGACACATATTATAAAATCTGGTCATATCTGTATTTAATTTTTGGCGTCTTACTGCCTTTAATAGTTCTGGCCACTTTGAATACTTTTGTGATCATGATGGTCCGACGTTCCTATGCGTTGCATGATAAAATGACACATGTCAGCAGTATGCCAAAGTCCAAGGTATGTAATAATAGCCTTGTCAGACTGCATGCGAAATCTAGTTGAAATGACACATGTCAGCAGTATGCCAAAGTCCAAGGTATGTAATAATAGCCTTGTCAGACTGCATGCGAAATCTAGTTGAAATGACATAAGGTCGATCAATTGTCACATTTGTATGGAATCTGACATTTGTAAATCGACCTTATGTAATTGCAGCTAGATTTCGGATGCAGTGTGACAAGGCTATAAGGTCGATTTGCAAATGTCACATCCCATACAAATTTGACTTTTGCAAATCGACCTTATGTCATTTCAGCTAGATTTCGGATACAGTGTGACAAGGCTATATGTGTCGTATAGTAGGTACTGGGCAATATATTGACCCGCACATACTTCTTCTTTCTTTCCCTTCCTCATTAGGATAACTCGATGACACAGGAAAATCGGGTTACCATCACTTTAATTGCAGTGGTTGTTTCATTCCTATTCTTTCAGATACCATTCGCTGCATGTGCAATTTTAACTCTTATAGATGACAGAGATATAATACACATCTATGCGACCTTATACTCCACAACCAATTTCTTCCTTTACAGTGCACTCTCCGATAAATTTCGTAAAACGGTGCGAGAACTTTTAACAGGCATCAGGAGCAGATCTGAACGTGACCCTCCAACATTGACCAGTAATATCAGCGGCTGTAGTTATAACACTGGTCATTAAATGAGAGCCCTCACAAAGGATTTCGAAGCTTTTGAGTCATATCAGAATGCATATGAAATGAAATACATTCGGCCAATTTTGCCAAATCCGGAGAGAATCATATGCTCGTAGCCATTGTGCGTTTTCTTTATGCCGTAATGACTGGTTATGGTGGCCTAAAGTTTTCATCATTTTAATTCGGATTTGCAAAATATAATTTTATAGTGAATTGAAGTGATTGCCCACCTTAATTTCACATACATATCGGCATCGTAGCATGAGTATTAAGTGTCTAAAACTGTTGCATTCTTTTACATTTTTATTCTTGTGTTGTTGTCTCTCTTGTCAATAAAAATATTTTGTAATTTTAGTATTATTTTATTTTATTTTGTTATGTTTTCGATATTTCGAAAGTTTTCCTCGATCAAACCAATAATTGATTTTGCAAATCGCAATGAAAAAATATGGTCGTTAATAGTCTTTTCAGACCGCATACGAAATCGAACTTAACTCGATTTGAAGTGTCACTTTTGTATGGAATTTGACACTAGAAATCAAGCTAAGGTCGATTTCAGCTCGATTTCGCTGGCAGTCTGAAAAGGCGAAAGTGATTTTCAGCTTCGATTATCAATCACTACTGCTATTGGAAAAATGAAGCGAGAATGTTCGATTTTTTCAGAAAGAAATGCCTATCTGGACAAGATGATCTGACTCTATGTTAGAGCATTAAATTACGCATCATGACATATATATATATATACTGTACTTAAACTAGACGTCGTATACATTTATTTGGTATTTATTTATTTGTTAAGCTCGATTAGCTACTAACAGCCTTGTTACACTGCATGCCAAATCGAGGTGAAATGAAATAAGGTCGATTTACAGATGCCAGACTACATTCAAATTTGACATTTGTTTTCAAATAAGTAAATTTATGTGATTCCAGCAATTGTTTTTCGGTGTGCACATCCTTGAGATTTTTATTTTCGTCGAAGAGTTTTCTTTAATTTCCAGATTGTTTGTGAATGTACTATTCTTATCGTTTCCCAAATCAGCTATTCAAGAAAAACGCAATAAAAAAGTTTAGTGTGCACCGACCCTTATAAAGCCCTGATCTTTTCAGTATACCCTGGAAATAACACTAAAAGATTATCAGAGGGAACAATAATATGGAAACTCTCCGATGATGGCAGTCGCATGAGGGCTATTCACACATAAATATTTATTATACAACTTAGAATCCGAATCTAGTGGTGTGAAGGATTTTCATATACAAAAATATAAGGCCTGTTCGGTTGGGCTTAATAGCTTATGATTAAGAGAATTGATAAGGTGGCAACATTGTTATCCCTTGTTTTTTCTTAAATGAATCAACAAGAAAAATCTGGCAGCAATGCTAAAAGAGTAGTAAGCTACTTTCTTGTTAAGCGAGTAAATTCCATACAAAAATTAAGCTAGTAAGCCCAATCGAACAGGCATTTAGCAGATAAAACTTATGTTCCTTTGAAAAATGCTAAATTTGTTAAGTTTTCGTCATAAACTATTCTTAAATTTTACAATAAATCTTAAAGTGTAAACAGGGTTTTACAAACGACCAATAATTTAATAAAAAATTTTGCATGTAAATTATATTATTTAAGTTATTTTAAATAAGTAAATTGATTTTTTGTGGAAAATGTTCAATATTTTCTTGCTTACTAAGCAGAATATCAAACTGCAGCTTATTTAAAAAAAAATTTTACGTATTTGCACATAATGCGAATATAAAAATATAAAAATATAAAAATATAAAAATATAAAAATATAAAAATATAAAAATATAAAAATATAAAAATATAAAAATATAAAAATATAAAAATATAAAAATATAAAAATATAAAAATATAAAAATATAAAAATATAAAAATATAAAAATATAAAAATATAAAAATATAAAAATATAAAAATATAAAAATATAAAAATATAAAAATATAAAAATATAAAAATATAAAAATATAAAAATATAAAAATATAAAAATATAAAAATATAAAAATATAAAAATATAAAAATATAAAAATATAAAAATATAAAAATATAAAAATATAAAAATATAAAAATATAAAAATATAAAAATATAAAAATATAAAAATATAAAAATATAAAAATATAAAAATATAAAAATATAAAAATATAAAAATATAAAAATATAAAAATATAAAAATATAAAAATATAAAAATATAAAAATATAAAAATATAAAAATATAAAAATATAAAAATATAAAAATATAAAAATATAAAAATATAAAAATATAAAAATATAAAAATATAAAAATATAAAAATATAAAAATATAAAAATATAAAAATATAAAAATATAAAAATATAAAAATATAAAAATATAAAAATATAAAAATATAAAAATATAAAAATATAAAAATATAAAAATATAAAAATATAAAAATATAAAAATATAAAAATATAAAAATATAAAAATATAAAAATATAAAAATATAAAAATATAAAAATATAAAAATATAAAAATATAAAAATATAAAAATATAAAAATATAAAAATATAAAAATATAAAAATATAAGAATATAAGAATATAAAAATATAAAAATATAAAAATATAAAAATATAAAAATATAAAAATATAAAAATATAAAAATATAAAAATATAAAAATATAAAAATATAAAAATATAAAAATATAAAAATATAAAAATATAAAAATATAAAAATATAAAAATATAAAAATATAAAAATATAAAAATATAAAAATATAAAAATATAAAAATATAAAAATATAAAAATATAAAAATATAAAAATATAAAAATATAAAAATATAAAAATATAAAAATATAAAAATATAAAAATATAAAAATATAAAAATATAAAAATATAAAAATATAAAAATATAAAAATATAAAAATATAAAAATATAAAAATATAAAAATATAAAAATATAAAAATATAAAAATATAAAAATATAAAAATATAAAAATATAAAAATATAAAAATATAAAAATATAAAAATATAAAAATATAAAAATATAAAAATATAAAAATATAAAAATATAAAAATATAAAAATATAAAAATATAAAAATATAAAAATATAAAAATATAAAAATATAAAAATATAAAAATATAAAAATATAAAAATATAAAAATATAAAAATATAAAAATATAAAAATATAAAAATATAAAAATATAAAAATATAAAAATATAAAAATATAAAAATATAAAAATATAAAAATATAAAAATATAAAAATATAAAAATATAAAAATATAAAAATATAAAAATATAAAAATATAAAAATATAAAAATATAAAAATATAAAAATATAAAAATATAAAAATATAAAAATATAAAAATATAAAAATATAAAAATATAAAAATATAAAAATATAAAAATATAAAAATATAAAAATATAAAAATATAAAAATATAAAAATATAAAAATATAAAAATATAAAAATATAAAAATATAAAAATATAAAAATATAAAAATATAAAAATATAAAAATATAAAAATATAAAAATATAAAAATATAAAAATATAAAAATATAAAAATATAAAAATATAAAAATATAAAAATATAAAAATATAAAAATATAAAAATATAAAAATATAAAAATATAAAAATATAAAAATATAAAAATATAAAAATATAAAAATATAAAAATATAAAAATATAAAAATATAAAAATATAAAAATATAAAAATATAAAAATATAAAAATATAAAAATATAAAAATATAAAAATATAAAAATATAAAAATATAAAAATATAAAAATATAAAAATATAAAAATATAAAAATATAAAAATATAAAAATATAAAAATATAAAAATATAAAAATATAAAAATATAAAAATATAAAAATATAAAAATATAAAAATATAAAAATATAAAAATATAAAAATATAAAAATATAAAAATATAAAAATATAAAAATATAAAAATATAAAAATATAAAAATATAAAAATATAAAAATATAAAAATATAAAAATATAAAAATATAAAAATATAAAAATATAAAAATATAAAAATATAAAAATATAAAAATATAAAAATATAAAAATATAAAAATATAAAAATATAAAAATATAAAAATATAAAAATATAAAAATATAAAAATATAAAAATATAAAAATATAAAAATATAAAAATATAAAAATATAAAAATATAAAAATATAAAAATATAAAAATATAAAAATATAAAAATATAAAAATATAAAAATATAAAAATATAAAAATATAAAAATATAAAAATATAAAAATATAAAAATATAAAAATATAAAAATATAAAAATATAAAAATATAAAAATATAAAAATATAAAAATATAAAAATATAAAAATATAAAAATATAAAAATATAAAAATATAAAAATATAAAAATATAAAAATATAAAAATATAAAAATATAAAAATATAAAAATATAAAAATATAAAAATATAAAAATATAAAAATATAAAAATATAAAAATATAAAAATATAAAAATATAAAAATATAAAAATATAAAAATATAAAAATATAAAAATATAAAAATATAAAAATATAAAAATATAAAAATATAAAAATATAAAAATATAAAAATATAAAAATATAAAAATATAAAAATATAAAAATATAAAAATATAAAAATATAAAAATATAAAAATATAAAAATATAAAAATATAAAAATATAAAAATATAAAAATATAAAAATATAAAAATATAAAAATATAAAAATATAAAAATATAAAAATATAAAAATATAAAAATATAAAAATATAAAAATATAAAAATATAAAAATATAAAAATATAAAAATATAAAAATATAAAAATATAAAAATATAAAAATATAAAAATATAAAAATATAAAAATATAAAAATATAAAAATATAAAAATATAAAAATATAAAAATATAAAAATATAAAAATATAAAAATATAAAAATATAAAAATATAAAAATATAAAAATATAAAAATATAAAAATATAAAAATATAAAAATATAAAAATATAAAAATATAAAAATATAAAAATATAAAAATATAAAAATATAAAAATATAAAAATATAAAAATATAAAAATATAAAAATATAAAAATATAAAAATATAAAAATATAAAAATATAAAAATATAAAAATATAAAAATATAAAAATATAAAAATATAAAAATATAAAAATATAAAAATATAAAAATATAAAAATATAAAAATATAAAAATATAAAAATATAAAAATATAAAAATATAAAAATATAAAAATATAAAAATATAAAAATATAAAAATATAAAAATATAAAAATATAAAAATATAAAAATATAAAAATATAAAAATATAAAAATATAAAAATATAAAAATATAAAAATATAAAAATATAAAAATATAAAAATATAAAAATATAAAAATATAAAAATATAAAAATATAAAAATATAAAAATATAAAAATATAAAAATATAAAAATATAAAAATATAAAAATATAAAAATATAAAAATATAAAAATATAAAAATATAAAAATATAAAAATATAAAAATATAAAAATATAAAAATATAAAAATATAAAAATATAAAAATATAAAAATATAAAAATATAAAAATATAAAAATATAAAAATATAAAAATATAAAAATATAAAAATATAAAAATATAAAAATATAAAAATATAAAAATATAAAAATATAAAAATATAAAAATATAAAAATATAAAAATATAAAAATATAAAAATATAAAAATATAAAAATATAAAAATATAAAAATATAAAAATATAAAAATATAAAAATATAAAAATATAAAAATATAAAAATATAAAAATATAAAAATATAAAAATATAAAAATATAAAAATATAAAAATATAAAAATATAAAAATATAAAAATATAAAAATATAAAAATATAAAAATATAAAAATATAAAAATATAAAAATATAAAAATATAAAAATATAAAAATATAAAAATATAAAAATATAAAAATATAAAAATATAAAAATATAAAAATATAAAAATATAAAAATATAAAAATATAAAAATATAAAAATATAAAAATATAAAAATATAAAAATATAAAAATATAAAAATATAAAAATATAAAAATATAAAAATATAAAAATATAAAAATATAAAAATATAAAAATATAAAAATATAAAAATATAAAAATATAAAAATATAAAAATATAAAAATATAAAAATATAAAAATATAAAAATATAAAAATATAAAAATATAAAAATATAAAAATATAAAAATATAAAAATATAAAAATATAAAAATATAAAAATATAAAAATATAAAAATATAAAAATATAAAAATATAAAAATATAAAAATATAAAAATATAAAAATATAAAAATATAAAAATATAAAAATATAAAAATATAAAAATATAAAAATATAAAAATATAAAAATATAAAAATATAAAAATATAAAAATATAAAAATATAAAAATATAAAAATCTAAAAATATAAAATAAAAGAAATATACAAATATAAAAATATAAAAATATAAAAATATAAAAATATAAAAATATAAAAATATAAAAATATAAAAATATAAAAATATAAAAATATAAAAATATAAAAATATAAAAATATAAAAATATAAAAATATAAAAATATAAAAATATAAAAATATAAAAATATAAAAATATAAAAATATAAAAATATAAAACTATAAAAATATAAAAATATAAAAATATAAAAATATAAAAATATAAAAATATAAAAATATAAAAATATAAAAATATAAAAATATAAAAATATAAAAATATAAAAATATAAAAATATAAAAATATAAAAATATAAAAATATAAAAATATAAAAATATAAAAATATAAAAATATAAAAATATAAAAATATAAAAATATAAAAATATAAAAATATAAAAATATAAAAATATAAAAATATAAAAATATAAAAATATTAAAATATAAACAAAAAAAAATAAAACAACAAAAAAAAATAAAAATATAAAAACAAAAATTAAAAATAAATAAACGAAAACGATTATTTACCGGACATATTATTTGTAAGCTAATGTTATTATTATTAAAATTATTATATTATATAAAAAAACTATTCTATCTGTGCTTAAACTACATTTTTATTATTTTTTGTAAGCTAGTGTTAATTGTATGCAATAATTTCGGCCAAATTCTGCGCATACATTTTTCCAATATCGAAGCCGTTAATTAGACGACCCCTGATCTTTTTAATATAAATATACACCCGATAGGAAATTTGACATTAAACTTGCGAAGCTTTTTCCCTAGTAAGAGAGAAAAAGTCTCTTAAAAGCGATCGATAAAACAGACAGACAGAGAGAGGGAGAGCTAGATAGAGCTTTTATGATAATATTTGTCTAAAGGTTTACTGCAGATGGATCTTTGCTCTTTTCGGTGGACGACGAGCATCACCTCAAATTAAAATATTAGTTTTTTTCTTTCGTTCATGCGGTAAGTGTGCTTGGCGGACGGTAGTAGTAATAAACACTAAAAACTAAAACAAAACGGCGGAAGAACGTGTGTTTCCGAAAAACGCGGCCGAATGGAATATGTTTAAAATTAATTCTTTTTCTCTAAAAAAGAGCAGTGTTTTGGTAATTTCAAGTGCCTAAAAAATAACCACAAAAAATGTCGAAAAATTAAAAAAAAATCAGATAAAATATGTTTTAAAAGCAAAAAAAAAATGTATTTGAAAATTTAGAGAAGAAGAAGAAAACAACCACAACAATTTAAAACAAAACAAGTGCCAAAAGTTATCATTCAAAAAATTGTTTTTTTTTCGTGGTCTCTGTAAAGTGTTTTAAAAGAAAAACGAAATGAAATGAGTTGAAATGAAATGAAAATATATCTACTACATATGTAACCAAAATAGAAATAAAAAAATATAAATGTCATGACAAGAAAATTTAAAGAAAAATTTGTGTTGTCATACATACATCACATCTATATAGTATTGAAGCTATCAAGAAAAGGTGTGTGTTAGTGCGCAAATTATGCCAAGTTAATTATATGCATTTTTGTGTATAAAAATTAAAAGAAAAATCAAACAACAACAATAACAACAAGTATTCAATCAATATTCGTAACAATACGACAAGTTAAGGTATTGATTACTGAACATCTTTTGTTTTATCTATATAATCGTTTATGTATGTACATATATTTATTTTTTATTTAAATAATTAACAATGATAGAGCAGAGATAAATTTATGTAAATTTCGCAGTCCCCCATTCATGGCGTCTTTGCTCCACTCACCCACAAAAAGAAAAAGAAAAACAAACAAACGTTGTCCGTCCTTTCTGTGTTCTGTCTCAATTGAATAACGACATTTTAATCATAATCATGTGCCGCCGACTGAGAGAAGCACCCTCCAAAGAGACATAAGCGTGTGTCTGTCTACGTCGACTATGCTTCTTAAATATTATCCCAAGCAGGGATCTACACATAGCTAGTAGTTAGCTCAATGCTTAGACTTAGATTAAAAGTTATTAGAGGAAATTAAAAATTCAAAATAGTTGCAGAAGAACGTGAAGATCAGACAAGGGAGACAAAAAAGACACGGGTACATATGAGTACATATGGGCGGAAGTGATGAGTGATGATGTTGCAATCGACGACGAAAAAAAGAGTGGGAACACAACATTGTTTGCAACCGGTTTAGGGATAATCGACAGAGGGAAATATAAGATGTTCTTTTAGGTTTTATTTTACGTAGATGTCTAAAAATATTTTCCCACACCAGATTTGTTACTTTTTAACCTTTTATTTGATTTATTTTTAAATTACACATAGAAAATATGTTAGGCACATCAAGTTTGAGAATTTGTAACTTTTATGCTACAATAAGCACAAGATTATTTTATTTAAAAGGTCGCAGTGGACTGTATACGAGGGCTGTTCTTTAAGCAGCCAATCTGAACGTTAAATTAATGATTTATTCGCTAAAGACTATATGGCACTGTTTTTTTTTTCGATTTTTATACCCTCCACCTCCAGGATGGGGGTATACTAATTTTGTCATTTCGTTTGTAACACCTTGAAATATCGACCTGAGACCCTATAAAGTATATATATTCTTGATCGTCATAAAATTCTAAGACGATCTAGCCATGTCCGTCCGTCCGTCTGTTGAAAGCACGCTAGCATCTAAACGAAATGAGCTAGAACGTTCTAATTTTCCATAAATGCGTCTTAACGGGGCGAAATCGGCCCAAAGGGAAAATTTTTTCCCCCACAAGGACTAAAAATACCCATAATAATCCCTATTATTTAGAGTATTTAAGCATATTTTTTTAAATATGAACTGCTTGTACATACTTGATATCGGTAATGCGCATTCCCCCGATAACAAAAACGTGCACCATAAAGTGATTCTTTTTTGTAGGGGGTGAAATGGGGCAAAAAAGGGATAAAAATGGTACATATTAAACGACAACAGCTAGAAACACGAAATTCGGTGTGTACATTCCTCTAATAGAGTAGATACATAATATAAAAGTATTTTTTCCAAATTAGTACTTTTAAGGGGTAAAATGGGAATAGAGGGATAAAAATGGTACCAACCAAACGGCTGCACCTAGAATAATGAAATTTGTAGTATACATTCCTCTCACTGTGCAGACACGGAAAATAAACAGATTTTTCGAAATTCGTACTTTTTGGGGTCAAAATGAAAAAAGGGGATAAAATAGTACCACCCAAATGACCGCAGCTAGAGTCATGAAATTCGGAGTATACATTCCTTTGACTACGTAGACACGGAAAATAAACGGATTTTTCGAAACTCGTACTTTCAATGGATACAATGGGTACAGAGGGATAAAAATGGTACCAACCAAACGGCTGCACCTAGAATAATGAAATTCGGTGTATACATTCCTCTGATTTCGTAGACACGTAGAATAAATGGATTTTTCGAAATTCGTACTTCTTGGGGTTTAAATGAAAAAGGGAGTACAAATAGTACCTACCAAATGACCACAGCTAGAGTCATGAAATTCGGAGTATACATTCCTCTGACTGTGTAGACACGAAAAATAAACGGATTTTTCGAAATTCGTAGTTTCAAGGGATACAATGGTACAGAGGGATAAAAATAGTACTAACTAACCGACTACAGCTAGAATGATGAAATTCTAATTGGGTAGAAACGTCAAATAAAGAAATTTTAGATAGTCGTACTCTTTTTGAAATAATTAAAATATTATATTTATTTATACAATTATTTTTTTAATATTTGTTTTGATTTGGCTATATAAAACAATTATATTTTCCTGTAATATTACTGCACTTCTACGAAAATCGACATCCTCTGTGGAATGCAATCAATGGTGGAGGGTATGTAAAGTTCGGCCCGGCCGATCTTAACGCCGTTTTTACTTGTTTCTTTTATTGCCGATATATTTGTAGAGAAAATGTGCAGATGTGTGAATCTTATATACCCTTCACCATGGATTACTTTCCTAAGTATTTCCGACAGAATAGAGGCTGTTGACTTCACATATAAGCGCAATAAAATATTAGGAAAATTGTGATTTTTGGCTGATAGCGATATTTATTAAATAAATTGTGATGTTTCATTATTATAATTTTGAAATGAAACCAATTAATTAATTTAAAGACCACTCCCACTTAGGGGCGTGTCTATAAATATGTTTTGTATTGCTTGATAGTGCTTGAAAGGAAGACTTTTCTTTTGCGCGAAGTCAGAGAAATTTATAAATATAATTTCACGATTCCAGCTACCATTTTTATGACCTTTTGCTCCGTTTTCCCTAAAAGTACAATTTTACGACAAATCAACATTATGATTATCTATCTGCAGCCATTAGGTCTGCACAAATTTTATCCCTTTTTGGCCTAAAAAGTACGAGTATCAAGAGATCACATTGAATCTACGAAACCTGATGGAAATATACACCGATTTTCACGAAAATTTTGATTTTTTTATGCTCATTACTATATTTGTTTACTATTTCAAACTACAATGTATACTTATGCGAACTGTTTAAAATAGACTACTATATATAAATAAAATGCTGAGATTGTGAAAGTGAACATGCCTAAATATTAGGCGATTGTCTGTCGCCATTAGAAAGAAGCATTTTCAGATACAGACGAAGTGATAAGAAAAGTATAAATTTTAAAGATATCCCCATTCGCCCCATTCTCCGCCCAAATGTACAAATTTCGAAAAAAAAACGAGTCTTCATAGTCAGAATGTATACACCGAATTTCATGATTTCAACTTCAGCGGTTTGGTTGGTCCCATTTTTATCCCTCTTTTTTAATTATATCCCTTAAAAGTACGAATTTCGAAAAATCCCTCTATTTGACGTGTCTATGCCATTAGAGGGATGTACACACCGAATTTCATGATTCGTCGTATCATTGGTACATATTTTATCCATTTTTGTCCCATTTCGCCCGCTAAAACTTTTATTTTCTTTGTGTTGCTTCCAAGCTACAAGAGGAATGGCCGCAACAAATTTTAACTGTATGAAAATAAGAAATTTAATTAATAAGCCAAGGCTACCAATATTTGTATTCTATATATATATATATATATATAATGGATATAATACTTCAATTCATTAAGTAAATATAAGGGAGCAATCATAAATACCCTAAATATTGGGGGATAGAGAGTGTATTTTCAGCTGCAGTCCTTTGGTTGGTTGTATTCCCATCCTATTTTAATTTCAAAAGTATAAATTTTGAAAATACCGTATCTCTCACGTACGCAGCATCTTCATGATTCTACCATTTTTTGTCGTAAAAGCAACAAAATAAAGTACGAACTTGGAAAAAAATATTTTACGTGGCTATGCAGTCAGAGGAATGTATACACAGAATTCCATGATTCTATCAGCGACCATTTTATTGGTACCATTTTTATCCCCTATTTCCAATTTTGCCCCCTCAAGAGTACGACTATCTAAAATCTCTTATTTTACGTATCTACACAATTAGAGGGATGTACACATCGAATTTCATCATTCTAGCTGTATTCGTTTAGTAGGTACTATTTTTAACCACTGTAGCCATTGTATCCCTTGATAGCACGAATTTGGAAAAAACGTTTTATTTTTCGTGTCTACGCAGCCAGAGGAATGTATGCTCCGAATTTCATGATTCTAGCTGCGGTCATTTGGTAGGTACTATTTTTATCCCCTTTTCCATTTGAACCCCAAAATGTATGAATTTTGGAAAGTTCTTTTATTTTACGTGTCTACGCAATCAGAGGAATGTATACATCGAATTTCATTATTCTAGGTGCAGCCGTTAAGTTGGTACTATTTTTATCCCTCTATCCCCATTTAACCCCTTAAAAGTACGAATTTATAAAAAATACTCTTATATTATGTATGTACTCTATTAGAGGAATGTACACGCCAAATTTCGTGTTTCTATCTGTTGTGGTTTGATAGGTACCATTTTTATCCCTTTTTGTCCATTTCGTCCCCTACAAATAAAAAACACTCTATGGTGCCCTTTTAAATAAAGGGAATGCGCATTGCAAATATCAAGTAAATACAAGCTAATATGTTCAAAAAACATGCTGAAATGCTCTAAATTTTTCAGTCCTTGAGAGGGATAAATTTTTCCCTCTGGGCCCATTTCGCCCACTTTCAATACCAACCGATCTACAACCATAAGACACATTTAGGCAAAATTTGAACCTCCTAGCTCATTTCGTTCGGCCGCTATCGTGCTTTCAACAGACAGACGGACATGGCTATATCGTCTTAGAATTTTACCACGACCCAGATATATACTTTATGGGGTATCCGATGAATATTTCAAGGTGTTACAAACGGAATGACAAAGTGAATATACCTCATCCTGGAGGTAGAGGGTATAAAATTGCCTTAATATTGCGCGTCTACACGATCCGAATATGGAACACACCGGATTTTTGATGATTCCAGCTGCAGTCATGTGGTCGGTACCAATTTTATCCCTTTTTGGCCATTTGGACCCTAAAAGTACGAATATCAAAAAAATCGCTTTATTTTTGAAGTCTAGCCGAAGACGTATGATTAGTACCATATTTAGCCCCTTTTTCCTGTTTTCCTCTAAATGTGTTTTTGTTTTTGAAAATGTTCTTTACTTTGCACGTCTACACAGTCAGAGGAATGTACACATCGATTTTTTTGATTCCAGCTGCCGCCATTTAATCGGTACCAATTTTATCCCTTTTTCCCTCTGAACCGATTTCGTCCATTTTCATTCTCAACCTATCTACAACATATTCTTGGAAAATTTGGACCTCCTAGCTCATTTCTTTTAGATGCTATCGTGCTTTCACAGACCGACATTTTTTTCTGAAAAAAATAAACAATTTGTATCGTTACTTAAGGCTTGGTTGGAACTACTAATTGGTGTAATATTTTACTATGAAAAATAATCAGAAAATTGACATTCAAGTCGTACAATAAATCTCTTAGTGTAAACTCGCCTTTGGGGATATATGGTGGATTTTTCACAATTTTCCCAATAAAAAGTGGAATTGATTTTGAAATATTTTTAAGTGGATTTTTCAAAAATTTCCAAATATAAAGTGGTTTTTTGCAGGCAATTTTTATAATAAGAAGATTTGACTTATAGCCTATTTACACTACATTCAAAATCAATCGATTTTAGCTTGACATAAGGTCGATTTTAAAATGTCGAATATCTATGGGATCTGACATTTGTAAATCGACCTTATGTCATTTCAGCTAGATATCGCCTGTAGTGTGAAAAGGTTATTGTCTTATTTCAGCTGGATTTCGCATGCAGCTTGAAAAAGCTTTTAAGTTTGATTTCGTCGGTGGAAATGCTTTACTTATTCCACTTGGGAACATAGGACTTCTGTAAGATGGTTCCAACTTACTCTGTTATTACAGAGATGCTTTATTTCACTGAAAGATTTATTTATGTTTCTCAATTCCGTTTCTCAATCACATCTTTTTCGGCCGACTGGCACGTCGTGTTCCCTGAGGGTTCCACTCCTAAGCAGATCTCGCAATGCTGTTGGTCGGTTTTAGTAGAGTGTGAACTATCCATTTCCATTTGTGTCTCAAGATTTTCCTCTCTATTGGCTCTTGGTGTGTCAACTGATTATGATGGGTATTACGTATCTCGATTTCAATATTTCCTAAACAGACCTTAAAATTTATATTCTCTAGAACTGGTTCTTGGCAACTGACGGGCAGACTTCCGAGCTTAGAAATAAAGCTTGTGAATTATGTTCCTAATGCTGAAGCCAGTCTTGCGCTCGTCGTTGGTTAACTTTTCAAATCAAATCATAATGTCGCGATAATGGCAAAGTGGCGAAATAAATTGCTTGACTGCCGGTTATTTCGCAGCTGTCAATGATTTCGGTTTCATTTCCTTTGGTCACAGTCTTTAATGTCTTTATAAAATACGACTATTGTGACTTGTTTTTTTTCGTATATTAACAATTTTAAATGATATTTCAATGAAACACAAATCATTAGGGCATTATTTCTATTCATTGAGATCGTGACTTGTTTTCAAAGAGGCAAATATGAATGCAAGCTGGATATAAAACAGGAATTTTTGCGGTATATTCTCAATCGCGTTTGCTTTCATCTCCACGTCAAGACATGACAAGGGTCTAATTTAAATTATATACCGCTTTAATGTAAATCATTCGGTAACATTTGTAAGGCAAATCATTGGGTAACTCATCAATCATTCCAGTTGTTGTCATGGTTGTAGTGTGTTCGAACGTCGACATTACATCGATGCTAATTTGGTATTCTCTAATAGTCCCGAGATGATGTCGCGTGTTTATCGATAACTTTAAATTAATTAAATGAATATTTTTAATTTTAGCGTCAAATGTTTTATTTTATTTGTTCATTTTGTTAGATAATGTTTTCTGTAGTCGACAGAAATAGAGTAGTTTTAATTTAACATCGCTAATTCCAAATAAATGTCAATAGTCGTCAATAGTTATCGATAACACCTACGCGGCATTATTTTGTTTGAAGGACTGCATGCCAAATCTAGTCGAAATGATATAAGGTCGTCTGACAAATGTCAGATCCCATATAAATTTGACATTTGTAAATCGACCTTATGTCATTTCAACCTGATATCGAATGCAGTGTGAAAAGGCTATAAATGTCTAGTTTGTATTATGTCATTTTATGCAGTCTGAAAGGGCTATAAGGAATAACATGTTTTCTTATAGCCTTTTCAGGTTACATGCGAAATCAGTCGATTTCATCTCAATGTAGATTTAGATCTGTCAAATTTGTATGGAATCTGGCATTTGTCATTTCAGCTTTATTTCTCATGCAGTGTGAAATGGCTATAAGAAGCTCGCATACAAATGACCCCCCTATTTTCACCATTACTGCTCTAGAATTCTCGTGTTACATCAGATATTGAACAAATTTTCCACATCATGTTATATTTCAACTAGAAACACCTACCATGAAAGTGAACCATATGGGTCCATGTTTTGATATAGCCTCAATACAAACGAACCCGCCTATTTTCTCTACTGCTGTTCCAGAATCCACATTTCACATTGAATCTTGAATAAATTTTCCATATCATCTTAGATTTCGTTCAGGATTACCTACCATGAAAGTGAACCATATCGGTCAATGTTTTGCTATAGCCCCCATACAAATGACCCCCTATTTTCATCATTTCTGCTCTAGAATCCACATCTTACATCATATATAGATCAAATTTTCCACATCATGTTACATTGCAACTAGGAACACCTACCATGAATGTGAACCACGTGGGTCCAGGTTTTGGTATAGCCACAATACAAATGACCCACTATTTTCACTATTTCTGCTCTAAAATCCACATTTTACATTGAATATTGATCAAATTTTCCATATTATCTTAGATTTCGATCAGGAATACCTACCATGAAAGTGAACCACATCGGTCTATCTTTTGCTATAGCCCCCATACAAATGACCCCCTATTTTCATCATTTCTGCTCTAGAATCCACATCATACATCATATATAGATCAAATTTTCCACATCATGTTACATTGCAACTAGGAACACCTACCATGAATGTGAACCACGTGGGTCCAGGTTTTGGTATAGCCACCATACAAATGACCCACTATTTTCACTATTTCTGCTCTAAAATCCACATTTTACATTGAATCTTGATCAAATTTTTCATATCATCTTAGATTTCGATTAGGAATACCTACCATGAAAGTGAACCATATCGGTCTATCTTTTGCTATAGCCCCCATACAAATGATCCCCTATTTTCATCATTTCTGCTCTAGAATCCAGATCTTACATCATATATAGATCAAATTTTCCACATCATGTTACATTGCAACTAGGAACATCTACCATGAATGTGAACCATATGGGGCCACGTTTTAGTATAGCCACCATACCCACTATTTTCACTATTTCTGCTCTAAAATCCACATTTTACATTGAATCTTGATCAAATTTTCCATATTATCATAGACTTTAATTGGAAACACTTACTATAAAAGTGAACCATATCGGTCCATGTTTATCTATAGCCCCCATACGAACGACTCCCCTATTTCCACTATTCCCGCTCTAGAATCTATGTTATACATTGATCTTGATCGATTTACAAATATGACATTTGTAAATTGACCTTATGTCATATTCATTGATTTCGAATGCAATGTGAAAAGGCTATAAGTGGAGTTTACACTTTAAGATTGACTGTGCAATTTATTTGTGCCGTAAAAATGTAAACAATACCTTGCGACAAATTGGACAACTTGCTGCTGACTGTCTATTATCGAAAAGTTATCAACTATTTTGTCATCACAAAGAGAAAAAACATATAAATACTCAAATAATCTGAGCGTGAACGAGAGAAGAAATCGTTTGGCTTTATTTAATGTTGTTCCATCAGTTTCTATGAACTCACAAATAATGGCTACAACAGTCACAAAGCGCAAAGCGCTACGTCTGTTGTTGTTGTCTATTCATCGACATTTTGTTACTGAACTGAAGTTGTCAAACACCTTGTCGCGTGTAAACAAAAATAGAGTTTTGTTATTGAGATTTTTTTCGTCAAATCTAATTGTACAATAAGTGTAAACTAACCCATGTGAGAATGTGTTTAGACATAAGCCTATTTAGACGTAATGAAGAAACTT
Organism: Polietes domitor; assembly: GCA_947397865.1. NCBI lineage: Eukaryota > Metazoa > Arthropoda > Insecta > Diptera > Muscidae > Polietes > Polietes domitor. The sequence goes on along the minus strand of OX377620.1, from coordinate 179,702,712 downwards.
CTGTGTGCTGCGGCCTTAATTGCTCGATTTTGAATTAATTTTTAAAGTATAAAAAGAATTAATTTAATCAAATGAATTTAATTTAAATTTATATAATGTGATCTAATTCAAATATATTTTCGTGGTATTAATATAAAAAACATTTAAATGTGAACATATTTAAAAAGTGACAATTTATTGAATGCAAAAATAAACTAAAAAGAAACATTTAAGGCTATTTAAAAGTTTTGAAATCTAAATTGCCTAAATCAAAAAATATGGATCTTTGAGTTCGCACTATTGCACATAAAAATACACATACATGTACATTAGGCTGGGTCGCGGTCCTTACAAGTAGAAAAATAATTTCCAGTCACCTCATGCAAATAAAGTTTGGTTTGTTTAATGATGATTTGCAAAATATTTCATCCCTAGGCCAAGTCGTCTGTGAGCTAACCGCTCCTGAAAACATCCCTAAAACTTATATTTTTCCAATGTAATTTTTTTCCTGTCCCACAATTGTCCAATTTTTTCCTGAAACGTTAACTTTTTCGTATTCCAACCTAATGTCTACATAACTTCACATATCTGTGAATGTATTGTTTTAATAATTATGACAATTTCGGGAATATAAACTCAACGAATTTTATGTTTTTATTTTGCATTTAAAATGTCAACTTCAGCTCTCTGCGAGAGCAGACAACCTACCTACCTACATACATACCCACAGAATCATATGTATATGTATGATCTCATGCAAGCTCAGTTCGCCGGTTCAGCCAATTTAGTTTGATTATAACTCTCTGAGTGTGCGTGTTGTTGCTTGAGCTCCCAAAAAACGTACCTGAATTCGTTTGTGGCACTGCGACATTAGAGCTGGAGTGAATGAATGAATGACTGCATCAAGCTAGCAAGAAGAGCTCTGCGGTTCAGTAAATATCTCGGCAGTATGTTCCATATAATAATACCCTACAGCATACTGTGGCACAAGTTAGGTTCCCAACTGTTTGCTGTGTTAAAGAAAATTCAGATATAATTGAAATATGACTGAATTAAAATTTTCAAAATTTAAATATTTACACATTTAAGTATTTTAGTGCTCAATTATTTAGAATAGCCTATGCTGACTTATTTAATTCTATCTATAGAGTGCCCGCCTTGGTCGGCCATCTGGACGTTCTTTTGTGCTTTGCTTTATTATACATCTTTGAGACTTTGTTGTTTCAATGTTTAAAGTGTTTCCGTTAAGAATATTTTTATTGGAAATTCAGGAATTTTAAACAGCTACGAAGGACATACAAACGTAAATACACATACACATTTGTATATATGTATGTATATATATTTAAGATGCAGGGGCATGGCCATGGGCATAATAAAAAACAAGTGAAGTTTGAAGTTTGCTGATATTTAAAATATTCAAAAGAAATCGATTAAAATTGAGAATACATCTTTAAATTTGAGTATTTTTGAAGGTGAGTGGTCACTTTCGGTAAATTATTAGCAGTGTTTGCTTTAAACCATCAATAGAAATAGATCAGAATTCCCTTCAAAATTCAGAAACATTTTGCTTTCCTGCAAAAAACGCTCATTACCAATTAAGATTAGATTGAGCCCGAAGTAAAATAATTTATCACGTAGAAACTAATGCACAACAGAACGATTTATACAAATGATTTATATACAAAGATGTTATGCACTTATTCGAAGCCATACCATATAACATGATGTGAAAATTTGACCGAGATTTAAAGTAAAATGTGGATTGAAATAATGAAAATAGGGCGGTCAATTGTATGCGGCTATACCAAAACATGGACCGATATGGTTCACTTTCATGGTAGTTGATGATGTACAAAATTTGATGAAGATTTAATGTAAAATGTGAATTCTAGAGCGGAAATAATGAAAATAGGGGGTCATTTGTATGGGAGCTATAGCAAAACATGGACCGATATGGTTCACTTTCATGGTAGGTGTTCCTTGTTGAAATCTAACATGATGTGGAAAATTTGATCAAGATTCAATGTAAAATGTGGTTTTTAGAGCGGAAATAGTGAAAATAGGGGTGTGATTTATATGGGGACTATAGCAATACAAGGATCAATATGGTTCACTTTCATGGTAGGTATTCCTAATTGAAATCTAAGATGATATGACAAATTTGATCAAGATTCAATGTAAAATGTGGAATCTAGAACACAAATAGTGAAAATAGGGGTCATTTATTAGGGGACTATGGCAAAACATGGTCCCATATGGTTCAATTTCGTCGTACATGTTTCTAGTTGATATATAACATGATATAGAAAATTTGATCAAGATTCAAAGTAAAATGTGAATTCTACAACACAAATATTGCAAATAGGGGTCATTTGTATGACGGCTATAGCCAAACATGGACCGATATGGTTCACATTTGTGGTAGGTGTTCCCAACTGAAATCCAACATGACATGGAAAATTTGATCAAGATTAAATATAAAATGTGGATTTTAGGATACAAATAGTGAAAATAGGGGTGTAATTTGTATGGGGGCTATACCAAAACAAGGACCCATATGGTTCACTTTTGCAATAGGTATTTCTAATTGAAATATAACATTATATGAAATATAACATTATATGGAATCTAACGTGGCATGGAAAATTTTATGAAGATTCAATGTAAAATGTGGATTCTACAACACAAATACTGAAAATAAGGGTGTCATTTGTATGGGGAATATAACATAACATGAACCCACATGGTTCATTTTCACAGTAGGTGTTTATAGTTGATATATAACATGATATAGAAAATTTGATCAAGATTCAATGTAAAATGTGAATTCTATAACACAAATATTGAAAATAGGGGGTCATTAGTATGACGGCTATAGCCAAACATGGACCGATATGGTTCACGTTTGTGGTAGATGTTCCTAACTGAAATCTAACATGACATGGAAAATTTGGTCAAGATTAAATGTAAAATGTGGATTTTGGATACAAAAAGTGAAAATAGGGGTGTAATTTGTATGGGGGCTATATCAAAACATGGATTGATATGGTTCACATTTGTGGTAGATGTTCCTAATTGAAATCTAACGTGACATGGAAAATTTGATGAAAATTCAATGTAAAATGTTGATTCTACAATACAAATACTGAAAATAATGGTGCCATTTGTATGGAGAATATAACATAACATGAACCCACATGGTTCATTTTCACAGTAGGTGTTTATAGTTGACATATAACATGATATCCGAAATTGTATCAAGATTCAATGTAAAATGTGAATTCTACAACAGTTATATTGAAAATAGGGTGTCATTTGTATGGCGGCTATAGCCAAACATGGTCCGATATGGTTCACATTTGTGATAGGTGTTCCTAACTGAAATCTAACATGACATGGAAAATTTGATAAAAATTAAATGTAAAATGTGGATTTTAGAATACAAGGACCCATATGGTTCACTTTTGCAATAGGTATTTCTAATTGAAATATAACATTATATGGAAAATTTTATCAAGATTCAATACTAAATAAGGGTTTTAGAGCGGTAGTATTGTGAATTGGGGGCATATTTATATGGGGGCTATATCAAAACATGGATCGATATGGTTCACATTTATGGTAGGTATTCCTAATTGAAATCTAATGTGACATGGAAAATTTGATGAAGATTCAATGTAAAATGTGGAATTCTGCAACACAAATACTGAAAATAAGGGTGTCATTTGTATGGGGAATATAACATAACATGAACCCACATGGTTCATTTTCACAGTAGCTGTTTCTAGTTGAAATATAACATGATATGCGAAATTGTATCAAGATTCAACAGAGAATGTCGATTCTAGTGCAGTAATAGTGAAAATATGAGGGTAATGTATATATTAAAACATGGAGCGATATGGTTCACATTCATGGTAGGTTGAAATGTAATAAGATATGGAAAATTTTATTAATATTCTAGAGCGGAAATAGTAAAAATAGGGGATCAATTTGTATGGAGCTATAGTAAAACATGGACCGATATTGTTCACTTTCATGGTAGGTGTTACAAATTGAAATCTAACATGGTATGGAAAATTTTATCAAGATTCAACATAAAATGTAGATTCTAGAGCAGTAATAGTTTGAAATGGGGCATATTTTTATGGGGGCTATAGCAAAACATGTGGTTCACTTTCATGGTAGGTGTTCCTAATTGAAATATAACATGATATGAACAATTTTAGCAGAAGTAAGATGTGGGTTCTAGAACAGTAATTATTAAAATAGGGGGTTCATTTATATGGACGGCTATTGCAAAACATGTACCGATATGGTTCACATTCATTGTAGATCTTCCTGATTGAAATCTAACATGATATGGAAAATTTGCTCATGATCTCATGTAAAATCTAGATTATACAGCTGTAATAATGAAAATAGGGGGTCGTTTGTAGGTGGTGGCTATAGCAAACTTGTACCGATATGGTTCACTTTCATGGTAGGTGTTTCTAATTGAAATCTAAGATGATGTGGAAAATTTTATCAATATCCGATGTAAAATGAGGATTCTAGAGCGGTATAAAGCTATGAGTCAATAGAATTTAGGTAGCGGCGTTCAAATGTTTTTTGATAAATTCTGCTCAGACCAAGCTTATTTTGGTTCACAATAAATTTCACCACAGTTTAGTGGTATCATCGTACAATGAGTGTGTGTGTGGTTATACAATTGTCGCACTGTTGTTGTGGAAAGGTAACCTCAGAATGAAAGAACAGTGACTGTTCTTATGCCAGCTGAGATTATGTGAAAAGTTAGTCAAGGATTGTCCGTGACAATTCTGAACAATATTCTTGGAGGGTATGAAAAAAGACGACGTCCTAAAGGCATTGACCGATTTTGAAATTATCACAAAGAAATGGTTTATATGTTGACGTGCTTAAGTTTGGGATGTCATTGGTCTTTTTGTGGGGTAATAAGGAAAAATGGAACGAACGAAAAGAAAACATCTACAAAAAGGTGATTTTTTCACAAATTAAAATGTATTTTCGTCGTCAGTTTATTATGGGAAAAAAGCTTATTATAATAGATTATGAGAATATATTTAGTATTGAAAATTATATGATAAATTTTGTATTTCATAATATTGGATGGTGTTGAAAAATGACAAACGATAAATATAAGAAAATCGTGAACATTTTAAATTAAACTTGTATGGCTTAAAGCCTGAGTTAATGATATTTATAACAAATTCACTTGTTTTTATTTACAATGCATACAACTTCCGCTGTTATCGATTTCGTTTTTGTGAATTTTCTTTATTTTGGCTTACCTTTAAAATATACAGAAAACTCATTCTCAATTTCCATTGTTTCTCATTGAATATTTTTGGTTCTGCTTCAAAATCGTCTCCCCTTGAATTTAGTCATTCACTTTTCGCAGTGTTCTGCGTTTTTTGCTTTGTCATTTCAAGAAGACAAGAAAAAATCAAAAAAGTGAAATTAAATGAAAATAAAACTAACAAAACACGAGCTGAGTGAAATTCGACATCAGCCGTAAAATGTGATTTCAACCGAGTATGACATCCACTAATGATGATCACATTTGTTTTGAAAGACACTATATATATAAATGTATTTATATATATATACATTGTGTATATTCATATGTTGATAATAAAAACAAAAATTTGGTTTTATATAAAATAAAGAATTACAATAAAAAACTGTCCAAAAACGTTTGCCAAATTTTCATAAAACTTGGAATAGAAGTTCATAACGAACGAAATAAATTAAACATAAAATGTACTCGTATATTTTAGTGTGGAAAATCAAAACGAAATTTTTATGTTTAGGTTTAATGACCACAATGACAGCAAAACTTGTTTTTCTTTTTCAAACTTATGGCTGAGGCCAAATTATTGCGGAAACTATGAGGCCTTCATAAAAAGCACTAGACTTAAAGTTTAACTATTTACAGTTTAATGGTTTCTTTTCTGAAGTGAAGGTTAAAAGTACATTTAAAATCAGCATCATGCTTAATGTATTCATGTTAATGTTTATGTTTTTAAAGCGAATAGAGTCATAATATATTTTTTCATTATTTTCGACATTAATTCATTGACGTTCAAAAAAATCTGTTTATGCTGGCACGAAAAAATATCAAAACATGGACCGATACGGTTCACTTTCACAGTAAGTGTTCCTAACTGAAATCTAAGATAGTATGGAAAATTTGATCAAGATTCTATGTAAAATGTGGATTCTAGAACAGAAATAGTGAAAATAGGGGGTTCGTTTGTATGTGGGCTATACCAAAACATGAAACACTTTCACAGTAGGTATTTTTAGTTGAAATGTAATATCATATGGAAAATGTGATCAAAATAAAATGTGGATTCGGGAAGAGTAATAGTGAAAATAGAGGGCTATACCAAAACATGGACCCATATGGTCACTATCACTTTCATGATAGGTGATCCTAATTAACGTCTAACATGATATTTAAAATTTGATCAAGATTCAATGTATGCAATGGATTCTAGAACACAAATAGTGAAAATAGAGGGCCGTTAGTATGGGGGCTATACTAAAACATTGACTTATATGGTTCACATTCATGATAGGTGTTCCTAATTTAATTGTTACGTGATATGTGCAAATTTGATCAAGATTCAATGTAAAATGTGGATTCTAGAACACAAATAGTGAAAATAGGGGGTTATTTGTATGTGGGCTATAGCCAAACATGGAACAATATGGTTCAATTTCTTCGTAGATGTTTCTAGTTGAAATATACCATGATATAGAAAATTTGATTAAGAATCAATATAAAATGTGGATTCTAGAACACAAATAGTTCAAATAGGGGGTCACTTGTATGTGGGCTATAGCCAAACATGGAACAATATGGTTAAATTTCTTCGTAGATGTTTCCAGTTGAAATATAACATGATATAGAAAATTTGATTAAGAATCAATATAAAATGTGGATTCTAGAACACAAATAGTTAAAATAGGGGGTCACTTGTATGTGGGCTATAGCCAAACATGGAACAATATGGTTCAATTTCTTCGTAGATGTTTCTAGTTGAAATATAACATGATATGACAAATTTGATCAAGATTCAATGTAAAACGTGAATTCTAGAACACAAATGGTTAAAATAGGGGGTCATTTGTATGGGCGCTATAGCCAAACATAGAGCAATATGGTTCACATTCAGGATAGGTGTTCCTAATTTAATTGTAACATGATATGGCAAATTTGATCAAGATTCAATGTAAAATGTGGATTCTAGAACACAAATAGTGAAAATAGGGGGAGTCATTTGTATGGGGGCTATATCAAAACGTGGACTCATATGGTTCACCTTCATGATACGTGTTTCTTGTTAAAATATAACATAATATGGCAAATTTGATCAAGATTCAATGTAAAATGTAGATTCCAGGACGCAAATAGTGAAACTTATTAAAAACTAGAAAAAAGTCTGACTTAAAAAAGTCAAGACTTATCCGTAGATTTTATTCAAAATGCCACCTGATAAAAACTATATATAATATTTTTTGAAAATAGATTTTCCGCGCTATTTTCCATAATTTTTTAATATATACATTGTTTTTGCGTTAGAATATTTGCTACTAAATAAAAAATAAAACATAATATTTTTTTCTATTGTTTATATATTTTATGATTAGTTCGCAAGCAAAATTAGGCTTTGTTCAAAAAAATCCCAATTTTTTTTAGTTTTTTCGTTTGCATTTTTTTTTGGTCTGTAATCAATATTTGATTTGAACTGGGATATTGTCCTGGCTCAAGACCATTTTGCTTCTATATTTAATAGAATGCAAATTTATTTACAAATGGCATGGTGACATTTATTACTTGGCTGCAGACTACCACGATCATGATTTCGACCATGTCAAAAGTCTTTTCAAGTGGCTTCGCAGCGACTTTTCACATACTTACATATGCAACTCCGGGCCGGGTTTGATGTTGAAAAATCGCTGCGAAGCCACTTGAAACGATTTTTGATATGGTCGAAATCATGATCGTGGTAGTCTGCAGCCAAGTAATAAATGTCACCATGCCATTTGTAAATAAATTTGCATTCTATAAAATATAGATGCAAAATGGTCTTGATCCCAGTTCAAATCAAATATTGATTAAAGACCAAAAAAAAATACAAACGAAAAAACTAAAACATATTTTACTATCGTTTCAGTTATTGTGAATTTTCAAAATATTTCATATTTTTCAGTCTTTATTTTAAATATTATTCCTCTTGCCAAGTTTATTCTCCCCTGGGCAAATATTTTACAGAATTAAAAAAAAAACATAAAACCTTAAAATAAAAGTTCAACGAACTAAATTTTAAGAAAATTGAACTTCATGGTTTGCCAATGATTTTCTCCCCTCAAACCAAGTAAAATTTTTCCTTGAAATTTCGCAAAAAAATTGACTACTTATAGCGAACTGTCTTCGGCTTTTGTTATTTTATGTATGACTATGTGTGTATATATAAATCTACCCTAGCCACCTGACGACGACGCCGAGGCAGCGTCTAAAACAATCCATTTGGAAATCTGTGCCATGTCATATTTTATTTAGTGTTTGTGTTGTGAAGTGAAGAATTTTCACAAGCGAAATGCTTAAAACAAATATTTACATTTCTTTGGGGGAAAACTATTTAGTGTTGTTGTTGTGTGTTTTGGTATTTCAAGAAAAGATAAGCACAGCGAGCGAATTTCACATTTCATAGCCAAAGTGAAGCAAATTTGTGGCACAACCATGACATTGTGCTCATGATGATGATGCTGATGGAGATATTGGTCATATGGTTGGTCAACTGTTGGCCGAAGTGCTGAACAAGTGCTTTGATCTATTGGCTCGGTTTCATTGTTCACGATCATCTGTCCGCTCATTTCGCTACGGTGACTAATTTGTCAACGCTTGTGGAGCGTAACGTTGGAGCGCTTAATGATCACTTTTGAAAACACAACAACAACAGCAACATCAACAATAGAACATAAATAAATTAACATACCACCAAGTTTTCAGTTTGTTCCGACAAAAGTGTCAAAATTTTCCCATTTTTCCTCTAACATTGAAGACGTATTAACCCCCGATGCGAAATGACGCGGCTGGACGCGCTCATTAAGTTTTCAACGTTGTTTTTCTTTTTCGGTTTTTTTTTTGCTCATTTGGTGGCGTGTTTCACAGAAACATACACTTTGTGAGCAATTTTGAACAAAACAACAAAAACAAAAGCGAAAATTAAAATGGAAACAAAAACGTTTTTCTCTAGTGGCTATTTTTACAATGTTTTTGAAGAGCACATTTCACCGAAAACGAAAGAAACTCAATTACATTCAATTTAAAATAAAATCTAATGGAGATTTTTGGTCGCCGTCGGAGGCGGTTTAAAGTGTTTGTGAATATTTAATATGGCCATCATTAGACATGCGGCATGTAGCTTTTACATGCCTCATATACATATATCGTATATGAGATATTTAATATTTATTTATCTCAAGCATACGTTGGGTATTTTCATTTGCGTCTTATTTTAATTTTATTTAAAAATAAATAAAAAAGGCACTTAATTCAGCCGGGCTGGATGAGGGGTATATTTAGTGTTTAAAGGGTATGTTCAGTTAGTGAAGGGAGTATTCAGTTGTGGAGGGATATATTCAGTGAATTGAATTGGAAAACTGTTTAACTCTGAACCGATTTGATCTAAAACATCAAAAAATACACTTTTAAAAATAATTAAAATTTATATTAAATTAAAAATTCAGTCCAATTACACTATGCAACAAAAAAAGATAAAATGTGCATCCAAGCCGGAAAAAAAAATATTTTTTGTGTGCATTGAGACATGCTATAGGGTGGGCCATTTAACATTTTAAAATTGGACTACCGATTACTTTGACTTTGACCGGTGTAATAACATTATTTTTTCATATTATTTTCAGGATTGTGTTTGACATTTGCAAAATAGGACGCTTTACACTCGAACAAAATTAGGAAATATTTGGCCTGTTCGATTGGATTAAATTTTCTATGGAATTTACTCGCTTAACAAGAAAGTAGCTTACTACTCTCTTAGAGTTGTTGCCAGATTTTTCCTGTTGATTTATTTAAGAAAAATCGGAAACGTTGGAAACGTTTCGACCTTAATTGTAAGCTAGTAAGCCCAAACGAACAGGCCTATTAAAAACTTACTTCCAATGTAAGAATTTTACGTGGAAATTTTTCGAGATTAGATCGGCATATAGTTAAGTCAGCATGAAGCTCATTTTCAACTCGTTGGCTATGTCAGTAAGCAAAATTGCCGCATATGGGGTTCAGAGAACCCACACGTGACTATTGAAAAGCCAATGTATTCACAACGAGTCACTGTGTGTTGTGGATTTTGGCTGTACTGAAAAATTGGGTTGATCGGATGAGGTACTGGCGAGCCAGTCGTGGTAGTCGTATGAATGATATTGTGTTCCATTATTAAATGACAAAGTTCAAACTTGCCAATAAAAACAGAAATTGAAAAAAATCAGTACTTTTTTATAGCCGATTCTAATTAAAAATTTGAAATGGCCCATCTTATAATTCATAAAATCTACAGAAAAAAATTTTATGGATATATTTTTTTTAATTTTTAATTAAAATTTAAATTCGTGCCTACTTTAATATTTGTACTCTCATTTTGAATATATTTTTCCGATTGTACCCTCTTATATGTCGAATTAAAGGTAATTATGATGTCTACAAATGTTGCGAACTACACTTTCACATAGCAACAGTGGTTTAGGAAAAGCCTCCAAAAATTTGGGAAACAATTTTTTTCCGAAAAAAATCAACTTTTGCTAAAACAAAAAAAATCATAAAAAAATAGAAAAAATCCGGAAAAAATATATTGTTTTATTTTTTAATAGCTAACATTCTAACAAAAAAAAAAACAATGATTAAATGTAAAAAATCTATGGATAAATGAAGAAGTTATGAAACTCTTTGTAGAGGCAAAAAATTGTGATTTTTTAATTTTTTGTTTAAATAGAGCAAAAGGTCCCATTACAAATTATATAAAAAATAGTATATGGTATTAGTTTGTAATAATAGTTAACGAAGAAAACAAGGCACTTTTGAATAAAATCTATGAATAAATGGCGAAGTTATGAACCTTATGTTGAAATAAGGGAATTTAAAACTAAATCTTGAATGACCATAACTTCTACATTTATCCATAAATGTTCTTTAATTAGGCCTTATTTTCTTCCTTAAGATGGTGGCTATTTGAAACTAATATAAAATATTCTATTATCTAATTTGTAAAGAGATTTTTCGAACTATTAAAAAAAATATAAAATTGTTTGCGTCTACAAAAATATCATAACTTTTTCATTTATCCATAGATTTTATACATATGTTTATATGTGTAAATTATTAGGGCTGTTTTTATTTAAGCCAGTATAACAATATAATGCGAATACAAAACCGTTGATAAAAATTAATTAAAAAAACATATTTTGTGTTCACTTTTTTGGACTTAACGTCGATATGTAAAACGTAATAAATTTTTCAACATATTTGTTTTTCTTATGTAAAAATCGACCGTTGACCATTTGCCGCTGCGGATGTCGACCAGCCATACACATAAGAATATATGAGCCAGTTAGAATGTTAGACTTTATCTTTTCTGAGATATGCAATGGTTTATGTTTGAGTCAATTGAAAAATATTTTTCCACCGAAGCACAACATTTTTTTCTTACAATATCCTACTATCCTAAGAGAACAACTACTATCAGAGGATGAACTGACTTCTCAAAATTGAAAAAAATTAACAAACAAAATTTTTAATTTTTTTCGGAAAAGTAATACTTCCTTACCCAAAATGAGAGAAGTGTTTCGCAATCCAACCTATTAGGTCATATTAGGTAATATGAGCTTGATGAACTTTGCGGATATAGAAGAATGTTTTTTTGTATTTCAAAGAGCTCAAAAATACGCATAATCCTTCAATTTCATGTCAAACTTAATATTTATTTTCTTATTTTTTATTTACTTTTATTTTTTCTTATTTCTTATTTTGTATATTTTAGCTTATTATATTCTCTATGTTCTCTGTTTCAAGAAAAAACCCGGTTTTTATAAAAAGAAAACCGGGCCCAAACCAGGTTTTTTGAAATCGCGGTTTTCGAAAAAGCCGACATTGAAAAAAACCGGGTTTGTGATCACTCTAATATTGATATTGTTGTTGGCGGAAATTTGATTTTTGTTATCGCAGCTTAGTTGTCAAGTCTTTAAGAAAAAACAGCCCTATTGTTTTTGACTATTTTTTGTATTTTTTATGATTTTTTTCCAGCCAGCAAAAATAGATTTTTTTTCCCGAAAAAAAAAAAATTCCCAAATTTTTGAAGACTCTTCCTAAACCACTGTCTCTATGTGAAAGTATAATTCTAAATATTTATAGCCATAATCAGTAGCTTGAATTTTACATATAACAGGGTATTATCGGACTTATATTTCCAAAATGAGAGTACAAATATTTAAGGTACCATCGCCGAAAATTGGAATTTTACTAAAAATTAAAATTAATTAATTAAAAAATTTATTTTTTCGAGATTGGTTTCAAACACATATTGATATTGCTGTTGACGGAAATTTTAATAAATAAATATTTTTTAATTTTGAGTGAAATTTTAACATTTTATTTAGATTTTTGTTATCGCAGCTTAGTTATTCAGTCTAGATAGAAATACAAAACAAAATAGATTTTTTTCCGAAAAAAAAAATATATTTTTTTCCAAATTTTTGAAGACTCTTCCTAAACAACTGTTTCTATGTGAAAGTATAATTCGAAATATTTGTAGCCATAATCAGTAGCTTGAATTTAACATATAACAGGGTGTATGGATGTATATAAGTCCGTTAATATTTCCTAAATGAAATTACAAATATTTAAGGTACCTTCGTCGAAAATTTGAATTTTACTAAAAATTAAAAAAATATAATAAAGTTTTTCGAGTTTAGAAAGCCAAAATACATCAGAAAATGTTATACATGACCCTTCGACAATTTTTTTGCTAGTTAAATTTTTTCTATATCTTGTAAATATGAGTGTAATGGATTTTATAGGATCACCGATGGAATGTTGTGCCGAAACGCTTCATTTTGAAATTGAGGAATATTTTTATATGAAATGCATTACATTTAAAAACTAAGTGCCAAAGGAATACACAAAGAATAACAATTGAATGTTTGTGGAAATATTACACCAGAAAATTAACTCTCGAAAAAGCAAGGCTGTTGAAATGTAAAGCTATAAAATTAACAAAAACTGCCGAAGGGCTATGTATAACATATTCTGACGTATTTTGGGTTTCTAAACTCGAAAAGGATATTAAAAAATTTTATGGATACATATTTTTAAAGAATTTTTTACTAAAATTAAAATTTTTACTTTTAATATTTGCATTCTCATTTTGGAAATATAGGTAGTTTTAAGTAAGTTGTTTTAATTATAATTAATTTTTTTATATTATATTTATATATATATATATATATATATATATATATATATATATATATATATATATATATATATATATATATAATTTTATATTTAAATAATAATATCGTTTTCTTCGTTAAGATGCCGGCTATGACAAACTAAAATAATATATTAGTTTATATAATTTGTAATGTGACTTTCCCCGCTGTATAAATAGAAATTAAAAAAATCTTTTGCGTCTACAAAAAGTATCATAACTTCTACATTTATCCATAGATTTTTTTCATATAAACATTGTTTTTTGCGTTCGAGTGTTGGTTATTAAAAAATAAAACAAAATATTTTTTTCCTTCTTTTTTTCCATTTTTTGTTTGTTTTTTTTCGATTAATTTAGATTAATACTTACACTATGCAACAAACTACATGGCGAAGGGCTATGTATAACATATTTTTGTTTTCTATACTCGAAAACGATATTAAACAAAATTATGGTTAAATTTTTGTAAGAATTTTTTTACTAAAATTCAAATTTTCCCGGAAGCTACATTTAATATATTTGTATTCTTACTTTGGAAATATAGGCATTTTGAGTAAGTTGTTTTAATTATAATTAATTTTTATAATTTATATTTATATAATTATATATATATATGTGTATAATATTGATTTCTTCATTAAGATGCCAGCTACTACAAACTAAAATAATATATTTATTTGTATAATTTGTAATGGGACTTTTCGCGCTATTTAAACAAAAATTAAAGATATCATGATTTTTTTAAAAAAATCTTTAGCGTCTACAAAGAGTGTCAAACCTTCTACATTTATCCATAGATTGTTTGCATATAAACATTTTGTTTTTCGTTAGAATGTTAGATATTAAAAAATAAAACAAAATATTTTTTCCGATTTTTTTCTATTTTTAATGATTTTTTTCATTATGATTTTAATGATTTTTCCGAAAAAAGAATTTCCAATTTTTGAGGCTGTTTTCTAACCCAATGTTGCTATGTGGAAATATAATTCAGAAAATTTTTTTCGTTTTGGACACCCAAGTTTCCTCGTTTTTGTTGCAAATCGTTATTTCAATTAAATATTTAATAATTTCGACTACTTTCACGTTTATAATTTTTGTAGAACAAGTACCAATAAAACAGCCATGAAACTTATGGAACGTTTTACCGACACCATTAGCTTTTAACAAAAATTTATTTTAATTTTTTTGTTGTTGTTTATTAATCAATTACAAACCAATTGAAAAACAAAATAAATAAAAATATTTTTTTTAAGATTTGAAATTTTTTTATTAAATAAAAAATTAATTGTAGAATTTCTTATTATTTTGAAAATAGGGAAATGCAGCTTTATCTGCTTTATTCAGAGGTACAAATTTGTAAATTTTCATAAATACCGGAGAACCCGAGGAATATTTTTGTTCCGTAATTCCACTGTGAAACGGAACAAAAATATTCCTTAGGTTCTCCGGTTTTAATGAAAATTTACAAATTTGTACCTCTGAAAAAACAGAAAAGTTTACAAATTTGCAACTTAAGTATTTAAAGTAAAAAAATATTTATTAACAACAAATTTACAATAACGACAAATTTTTTGGGACAAAAGCAGTTTATGGATATTTTGAAGCAGAGGAAAATAATGCATAAATCATTTTGTTGCCTCCTGGGAGCGGATGTGGGGCCAGATAGAGAATTACCGTCCACTATATTTTTGTTACCCCAAGTCTTCTCTCAGGGACAGTTATAAGTGTCAAAAACCCTTGCCTATGGTCTTCGAAGGGATATGAAAAATTTGGCATAAGAAAACTAGTCGACTTTTGATCTTCAAAAAGCTTGCTAAATTCAAATCAAAATTAAGAAAAATTAAAGCATCCAATATTCCTTAGCTCCAAATTAGTTTATTTTTTAAATTTTATCCCCTCTTTTGAGGTACATAAACACGAAAATTTGAATAATTTGTTAGGGATTTGTTAAGAATATTCTTTTCTCTATATCTTCTAATTGCAAAATGGACGAAAATTAGTTATTAATACCTTTGGAGCCATACCATTGTCCAAACCCGAGTTATATTTTATATTAGACTGAGTAGTTTGATGTAATTACCACAAGTAGTTGAATGCACCCGCAAGCAATTGTGACCACAAATGTTTGGATATGTTTCCAATACCAAAAATATATTTAAAAATTCCAAAAACAGGATTTATATAAAATCGGGGAAGCCAGGGAAATTTTTGTTATAAAAGTCAGACGATTTAATTTAGATTTTAGATTTGCCGTGTGATGCATATTAAAACTGTAGAGTACGGATATCAGTTATTAATACCTTTGGATATGGCCCAAAACCCGAGATATATTTAATACCAGACTGAGTAGTTTGATGCAACCACAAGTAGTTGGATGCAACCGTATGCAGTTGTAACCACAAATGGTTGGATGCAACAGCAAGCTGTTGTATACAAACTCTAGTGATCTGATACGTCCACCGTAAATTTCAATTTAAAGCTGATCGCAGTTTTAATGCGAATGTCTCCGTAAAATCAACCAACCACATCCACAACCTCAAATGGAACCTCAAATGATGTGATGTTATCATTATTATGTTTATTATTATTATGTTTCAGTTTAGAAGCAGAGCTTAATATCTTCGTTAGGGTTATGTAGCAATAACATGTCTAAAGATTGAAGATCACATTGTGAGATAGTTAAGACTTGTGATGTATCCCTCCAAGAGAACCATTTGATTGTATGTTACTTATATTTTCATTGTATTTAACTAATATTTCGGTGAATATATTAAAACAAATTCAATTTTCAAACATCAAAACATGTTAGGTAGCTTTGAAAGCAGTTCGTACTTTCGGTTTACAAAAGCGGGAGAGATCTCTGTCATTTGACTAAGTAGTTTGAAGTAATCACAAGTAGTTGGATGCAACCACGTGTGGTTGTATGCAACCTCAAATGGTTTGATACTGTCATAGTAAGCCTCAGCATGACGCGGAAAACAAATGGAATCCGAATAGCACTTTACAACTATATTCTTTTGTCGGTAGATAGAATATCATGTTCTGAGACTGTTTGAAGACGTGGAATATGTGATCATAATAATATAATCAAAAAGTTCTATTGATTGTATTTTTCATTTCTCTCGATGTAGGACGATATCCCCAACATTTCCCTTCGAGTGTTCCAACTATTTAGCTGAATATTTTAAAACAATTTCAATTCACAAGCAACAACATATTCAGTTTTTATTTGGCTTTGAAAGCAGCAGCTCGTACTTGTGATAGCATTAAACGTTAAATTTTATCATCCATATTCTAAATGGATTTCTACACATGTACATGAGTACTCGAACCTACCTCCGCCCCCGGCACAAAATAACGCGCTTTTGATGTGGCGTTCCAGTCAGCATCCAAATCCATTCCACGGTGTGATAGCTTTGGCTGGCTGTTGGGTGTTGGTAAAGATACCAAAACCAATAAAACTAAATGAATGAATGAATGAATGAAAACAAACAACAACAACAATAATACCCAAAAACATTTATTGAAATGTACGTGTATCGCACAAAACTAAAATTGTTTTTCATTACAATTTTTATTACAAACAAAATACCATTCCAGCAAAAAGAAGAATACAACCGAACTGAACAGAGCAGAGCATAAGAATGAATCCAATCTAAACTAACTGGAAACAATACAATACAAACAGACAAACAAACCGACAAATGCAGATATTTTCTGATGAAAATTTTCGATTTAGAGAAAAGCGAATGGTGGCGGCGAAAAGCGGGAATGCCCTATAAAGGCGCAGGAATATGATAGAACTTACAAATTATCTTGTACTAAAATCCGAACTAATCCGAGGCATTTTGTGCATGGATTAGTTTATCGACAATCACATGAGGGTTATCCGAACCCCAAATTTGGTAATTTTAACGACTAATGAAGCCATTAAGGTAAAAATTAGCTTAGACTTATTTTGCTCCATAAATCCATTTCGACAATCACATGAGGGATATCCGAACCCCAAATTCGGTAATTTTGTCGACTAATGAAGCCATTAAGGTAAAAATTAGCTTAGACTTATTTTGCTCCATAAATCGATTTTATTTTAATATTACTCCAAGTTGCCTCCAGCATTGAAATCTACACCAATCAGTGGCACCTTGTGGATGGATTTGTTTTTCGGCCATCACATGAGGATTATCTGTACTCCAAATGCGGCAATTTTTACTATTAACGAAGCTATCATGGTGAAAATGAGCTTTCAGTTTTAATTTTAATATTTCTCAATAATATTTCAAATATTGATTCGATTAAATTTTGAACATTAACCTGTAAATTTTGTTTCTTTTTTTGGTTGGCAACACCACACCGCATAAAAGATATCAAATTCTACCGTGAGTGGATGATGGATGTAACCACTTGTTGTATGCAACCTCAAATGGTTTGATATCAACGTACTAAGTTGCAGTTCGAAGCTAGTTTGAATGCGAAGACTATTTCTCTCAGATGTAAGACAACGAATATGTTTACGGATTGTGGATATTTTATTGTAAAATAATCTATGTTCGCTATAAAAACGACATTTAAAAATCTCTGGACTTTAAAACCACTTCGAGGAGAATACAGGGAATTTTTCGTTATTAAAGAGTGATTTTTTTGAGGTTAGGATTTTCATGCATTAGTATTTGACAGATCACGTGGGATTTCAGACATGGTGTCAAAGAGAAAGATGCTCAGTATGCTTTGACATTTCATCATGAATCGTCTTACAAACGAACAACGCTTGCAAATTATTGAATTTTATTATCAAAATGCGTGCTCTGTTAAGAAAGTTCATTGCGCGCTTCCATTTTATGGTCAGTTTAATCGACCCACTGAAGCGGCTATTCGGGCTATTGTGACTAAATTTCGCACCAAATTTACATTGTTGGACATTAAACCACCAACACGCTTACGTAGAGTGCGAACTGAAGAAAATATCGCAGCTGTATCGGCCAGTGTTAATGATGACCACCAATTTTCGATTCGTCGCCGTTCGCACCAATTGGGTCTCTGTTACTCAAAAACGTGGAAATGCCAAAATTGGACTAAGCGGTCAACATTTAAATGAAATTATCTTCAAAAAGTAAATGTCATGGACCAATCTAACGTTTCAAATAAAGAACCGATGAGATTTTTCAAATTTTATGCGTTTTTTTTAAAAAAAAAGTTATCAAGCTCTTAAAAAATCACCCTTTATAATCAGTCGATTTAATTTAGATTTACCGTGAAAGACAGAGTTTGCAACCGCTTGTAATTGTATGCAACCGCTTGTGGTTGTATGCAACCTCAAATGGTAGTTTGAAGGCGTATAACCCCGCGGTCTGCGTTTAGAAGATCATATGTTTAAGATACTTTTCAAAGGCTGGGCCGGATATTTAATCCAGGTCTTTGTGTAGCTCTATGGATACATCACTCCTTTTGAATCCTAGAGTAAATTTTCCAAAGGAAGGGCATTGGTTTTCAGAGAGAGAGAGAGAGAGAGAAATGATGCAACTGCTTGTAGTTGTATGCAACCTCAAATGGTTTCATATCACCATAATAAGTTGATGTTGGAAGAGGAAGTTAGTTTCAATGCGTGTAACCCCATAAGGCTATTTTCCGCGATTTGAATAGATAGAGACAATGGATGCAACCGCTGGTAGTTGTATGCAACCTCAAATGGTTTGATACCACCATAAGTTGCAGTTTGAAGGGAAAGTCAGTTTGAATGCGTATAATCCCGCGGTCTGCGGTTTGCAGATCAAATGTTTGAGATAGTTTTCAATGACAGCGTTGGATATTTAATCCAGGTCGTTGTGTATCTCTTTGGATGCATCACTCCTTTTGAATCCTACAGTATATTTTCCAAAGGAATTGCTTTTCAAAGAGAGAAAATGGATGCAACCGCTTGTAGTTGTATGCAACCTCAAATGGTTTGATACCACCATAAGTTGCAGTTTGAAGCGGAAGTTAGTTTGATGGCGTATAACCCCGCGGTCTGTGGTTTGATGATCATATGTTTAAGATACTTTCCAAAGGCAGTGTCGGATATTTAATCCAGGTCTTTGTGTAGCTCTATGGCGTATATTTTCCAAAGGAAGGGCATTGTTTTTCAGAGAGAGACAAAGGATGCAACCGCTTGTAGTTGTATGCAACCTCAAATGGTTTGATACCACCATAAGTAGCAGTTTGAATGCGTATAACCCGCGGTTTGAAGATCAAATGTTTGATAGCAAGGCAAGCTCTATGGATGCATCACTCCTTTTGAATCCTGGAGTATATTTTTATGCAACCTCAAATGTTTTGATACCACCATAATAAGTTGCGGTTTGAAGCGGAACTTTGTTTGAACATATCTGCGGTTTGATGATCATATGTTTGGGATAATTTTGCCAGGCAGGATCGGAAATTTAAAACAGTTCGTTGTGTAGCTTGTATTTTCCCCACTGTTTGCCTAACGCTTGAGTCTCTTCTCTCCTTGTCCAACTCAATCCCCGCAAGGACCCCAACATATTGTAGCGTACATCCCGTGCCCCAGCTCCACGCTTTGTATGTAATAACAATGCAATAAACGTTTAACTAAGCATTTTATTAGGTCTCTCCATCTCTTTGGTTATTCTCCAATTCATATGATTGTTAATTGGTTTAACAAACAAACAGCAAAAAAACCAGAGAATTGGGTACTTTTTTATTTACAAACCAAACGCAACGGAAAAAAATTGAAATCACAGGAAAAAATTGAATGCTTTTTGAATTTTGTACGTGTGCCGTCGTTTTAAATTGTTATAAAGAAATTTACATTGTTTGTTCGGCGTTTGGCATGTGAATGTGGGATATACAGATTTCAGCACCCATCGGGCTCTCTAATCTAATAAAACGTTACTATTAATTTGCTCGGATAGGTTGTTGTTGTCGTCTCGACAGCAGCAATAGCTGCATGAACAGCGAACAGCAGATGTTAATCAAATTTATCTGGTTTAGCGCCGTTTATTAGACATTTTTTGTGTTTTTTTTATGGGATATAAAAACCACGGGCAACTACTACCGGTTTCTGGGTGAAAGGTTAATTTATGTGCATTGTTGTTTGTGAATGAACTTTGTTTTAAACAAATTAATACATATTAATGTATCATATTTTTAATTGTTAATACAATTCTGTCAGAAATAGAAATTCATATTAAATTTTCGCTACAAAAATTTGATCTAATCTAAATCATAGCCAGGAAAGAAGGTGGGGTAGCTATCGCTGTCGACTTAATTTAGATTACCATGACAAACAGCTGATGCAACCGTCAGTAGTTGGATGCAACCACAAATGGTTTGATTCCATCACAATAAGAAATTCAGCTTAAGGCGGGAAGTAGTTTGAATGCGAAGGCTATTTCTTGCCGACTTAATTTAGATTACCATGACAAACAGTTGTTGCCACCATCAGTAGTTGGATGCAACCACAAATGGTTTGATCCCATCACAGTAAGAAATTCAGCTTAAGGCGGAAAGTAGTTTGAAGTTGATGCAACCATCAGTAGTTGGATGCAACCACAAATGGTTTGATCCCATCACAGTAAGAAATTCAGCTTAAGGCGGAAAGTAGTTGGAATGCGAAGGCTATTTCTCTTATATGTAAGGCTACTGGGGATTATGGATTTTTTAATCTAAAATAAAGAAAGAATTTAAATTTTCGCTACAAAAATATATTTAAAAAATTTCTAACAAATGGATTTATATAAAATCGGGGAGCCAGATAAATTTTTGTTATAAAAGTCAGCCGATTTAATTTAGATTTACCATGTGATGCAACGGTTGCAACCGCCTGTAGTTGTATGCAACCTCAAGAGGTTTGATACCAACGCACTAAGTTGCAGTTTGAAGCGGAAGCGGTAGTTTGAATGCGTGGACTATCATTCCTTCGTAAGGCTGTTTGCTGTACGACGAATATGTCTGTGGATTTTATGTAGAAGAGTCGAAGTTAAGCTAAAATAATATTTAGCTACAGAAAAAAATTTAAAATCTCAATATTTTATGTAAATACCCTTCTCGGTCAAGCTAGGGCAATTTTCCTAAAGTCCTAAAGTTTTAAAAGTCAGTCAATTCATTCAGAAGCAGTATTTGAAACAGCCTATAGTTGTATACAACTTCAAGTGTTGTGATACCACGTACTAAGTTTCAGTTTGAAGCGGAAAGTAGTTTGAATGCAAAGGCTATTTCCCTCGAATATAATGTAAAGGACAATTATAAATTTCGCAAAAAAATATTTAAATTATGAAATCCTCTATATTAAAAAAATAAATCCTCTTCTCGGGGATGCCAAGGAAATTCTCATTACCAAAATCAGCATATTCATTAAGATTCACCGCGAAAGGCAATATTTGCAACCCAATGTAGTTGTATGCAACCTCAAGAGGTTTGATACCAACGCTCTAAGTTTCAGTTTGAAGTGGAAGGTAGGCTATTTCTTTCGAATGTAAGAGAATATTCTGTATGACCGACGCGTCTACAGATTGTGGATTTTTGTAGAAGAGTCGAAGTTAATCTAAAGTCAAAAAAAAAATCTTTTAAAATTTCACTATAAAAAAATATATTTATAAAATTTGTAAAATCCAGGGAAATTTTCTTTACAAAAATCTGCCAATTTAATGAAGATTTGCGTGAGAGGCAGTGTTTGCAAACACCTGTAGTTGTATACAACCTCAAATCGTTTGATCCCACCATAATAAGTTTCAGTTTGAAGTTTGAATGCGAAGGCTATTTTCTGTACGACAAATGTGACTACAGATTGTGTATATTTTATTGTAGAAGAATCGGAGTTAATATAAAATATAAACAACGATTTTCATTGAAATGCAATAACATTTCACGCAAATGCTATTTTTTAATATAGCCAAACCAAAACAAATAAAAATATTGAAAAAAATATTTTTTTCTTATTTTAAGCAACGCTTAAAGGGCAAGGCTTCGTTTATATTATACATATATAACGAAATAATACTTCAAATCTATTCAAAAAATAAATATAAGACAGCAATCTTCACAAAAGCTTAAATATTACAAATATTGGTAGATAGTGGGTGCTACAGTTGGTTGTATTTCCATCCTATGTTAATTCCAAAAGTACAAATTTTGAAAAATCATTATCTCTCACGTACACAGTGCAAGATAACCTAACAGTGGAATGTATACTCCGAAATTCTCTAGCTGCGTTCATTTGGTTAAAAGTACGACTTTCGAAAATCTCTTTTTTCTTTATTTACACCGAATTTCATCATTCTAGCTGTAGCCGTTTAGTTGGTACAATTTTTATCCCTCTGTTCCTGTTGTATCCCTTGAAAGTACGAATTTGGAAAAACCTTTTTATTTTTCGTGTCTACGCAATTAGAGGGATATTACACCGAATTTCATTATTCTAGTTGGTACCATTTTTTATCCCTCTATTCCCATTTTGCTACCTTAAAGGTACGAATTTTGAAAATCACTTTATTTTGCGTGTATACGAAATCATACACCGATTTTCATTTTTTTAAGTGCAGCTGTTTGGTTGGTACCATATTTATCACTCTATTCCCATTGTACCTCCTAAAAGCACGAATTTGGAAGAAATACTTTTATATTATGCATGTACACACCGAATTTCGTGTTTCTAGCTGTTGTCGTTTGATAGGTACAAATTTTATCCCTTTTTGCGCCATTGTCATATTGAAAAAATGTGCTTAAATATTGTAAAATATAAGGGATTATTATGGGTATTTTCAGTCCTTGTGAGGGAAAAGTTTTTCCTTTGGACCGATTTCGTCCAGTTACAATCCCAATCGATCTATAAGACTATAAGACGTATTTAAGGGAAATTTGGACGTGCTAGCTCCTTCCGTTTAGATGGTATCGTGCTTCCAACAGACGGACGGGGGGACGGACATGGCTAGATCATCTTAGAATTTTATGACGATCAAGAATATATATATATATATATATATTATGGGGTCTCAGGTCGATAGTGCAAGGTGTTACGAATGGAGGAGGGTATACAAATAAGGTTTGTAATTTTATTTCTTAGGTGATTCTTACCAATTATTTCATTCTTGGAAACACTGTGCATGCCACACACAATTTCAATCTTTAGCCCGTGCACACGTTGGGCCTCGTACATTTAAACGTGCACCCACAAACTGGTCCTCAAACTCAAATAGTTTGCGCCTCGCTGTCCATATTCCATATTGTACTCGTCCGCTGTCGTGGTGCGCTGTCTTCTTCTCTGCGCGTGTGGTTGTGGTATGTTTATAAGTCATGTTGTAGTTTTTGTTGTTGTTGTCATTTTTGGTGACAAAATAAATTTATTTTTATATGTATGATTTTTGTTGTTTCTTTCTGTTGCTCTTCTTCTTTGGCTTGTTTTTATTTTCATTTCTATTCATCTTCTTCTTTCTCTTTTAGTGTGTGTTGTGGTATTGTTGTTGTTGTTATATTTTATTGATTCAAGGTTAATGTCATTACAATGCCCACCATTAATTCGTTACAGTTTCATAGACATTTCGGGTGTAGCTTTATCTAGACATTTGTGTGTGTGTGTTTGTGGTTTATTTTATTGGATATATTTTCTTTAATTTTCTTCCCATTGTTGTTGTTGTTGTTGTTAATCCAAAATTCCTTTATGTTGTGTTAATTAATTAAAATTAGATAACGGCAGCAATTACAGAAATGTTCTGCCAAAATTTCGTTTGTGTCAATTAAAAATGTTATTGCTCAAACGATGTGACTCAGTTTTATGGTTGATTTTGGGCTGGGAAGGGAGGAGGGAATATTTGAAATATTTTCAGAAAAATAGTTTTATTTATTGAAATTTATAGTTTTTAAACTTTAATTTTTTAATTATACCACGCATACTAATGTTTAATCATTTCATTGAATTTGTTTCTTTCTTATTCAGAATTTTATATTGTGTTGTTAGGGCCCTTTCAGAAGAGAGGTCGCACTATATACGAGGTCAGTTGAAGAAGTAGCAAGCCTCTCTGAAATTTTAATTTTATTTCTCACCTAGTCGGCAATTTCACTGTGCCATTTTGATAGTATTATTTGCCAAGTCATCCAAAATCGTTTCACATGCAGTGTAAAAAGGCCTTAAACTAATATTATTATATTTGAACAACATTTTATTTCTTTAAAACGCGGAAGTGATTTTCAATATTCTAATTTAAATATGACAACATCTCAGTAAACCAACCATTTCAGGTGTTTTATAACATTCTAATAAATTTGTTTTGCTCAAGGGAAAAGGACATTACAAATACATAAATAAATTAGAAGATATATTTAAATAAATAAGACTTAAATTAAATAAATTAGTTGTGGTAGACCAACATGTTGGTTTTGGGTCTAAACCTGTTGTTAATATATACTTATAATATATAATACACTTCTCAAATAGATTTATGACCCATTAAAGTTCTAAATTACATTCATTATTGCCAAGATTTAATCTAACCAAAAAAACATAATCTTAGTTAACCTTTGCAGAACTCAAATGAAATTACACAAGTTTTTATTAAATCTAAGCTAGAATTATCCAATCAATCCTAATGATGTGATAATTTTATTGAGCAGCTGTACACTGGGATTTTTCGAATAAATAATACATACACACAACGTTGTCTGTGATGTTGTTAAATTTCATTTCATTTTGTGATTTAAAACATCTAGTTAAAGATGGTAAATCAGAGATTTTCGCGAGCCAAACTAAGGAATTCAAAGTATGGCATTATTTAAATTATTTGTCAAATAAAAAACCCGCTTTACAAATTAAATATTTGGCTTTATTTTAACGAAGAAAACAAGACCTATTTGAGGAAAATCCATGGTGAATGTAGAAGTTACGACCTTTTTGGTAGAATTAAGGAAAATGTAAAAAATCACTTTTTACAAAGTTTTTGCTTAAATAAATTTATTCATGTATGAAGACGACATGAATTGCTATAATAAGGACCATAAAATCAACATTTATCCAGAGATTTTATTCAAATATGCCTAGTTTTATTCCTTAAGGTACCAGAAGATGTGAATAAGGGTCACATAAAAAATTAAGAAATTGTGTGTCATTTTGTCATTTTTTACAAAGTTTTTGCTTAAATGAATTTAGTTATTCGTGAAGACGACATGGACTTCAACAATAGGGACCATAACCTCAACATTTATACAGAGATTTTCTTCAACTATGCCTTGTTTTATTCCTTAAGTGCCAGAAGATGTGTCCCTTATGGATGAAATAAAGAAAATGTAAAAAATTGTGTGTCATTTTGTCATTTTTTACAGAGTTTTTACTTAAATTAATTTATGCATACGTGAAGACGACATGAACTTCTACCAGAAGGGCCATAACCTCAACATATATCCATAGATTTTCTTAAAGTAGGCCTTGTTTTATTCGTTAAGGTGTCAGAAGATGTGACCCTTGTGCTAGAAATAAAGAAAATACATTTACATTTTCTTTATTTCTAGCACAAGGGTGTTTGTGTATTTTGTCATTTTTTACAAAGTTTTTATTTAAATTAATTTATTCATGTATGACGACGACATGTACTGCTACAATAAGGACCATAAACTCAACATTTTTCCGCAGATTTTCTTAAAACATGCCTTGTTATATTCCTTAATGTGCCGGAAGATGTGACCCTTATGGTAGAAATAAAGAAAATGTAAAAAATTGCGTGTTACTTTGTCATTTTTTACAAAGTTTTTGTTTAAATTAATTTAGTCATACGTAAAGACGATATGTACTTCTGCAATAGGAAACTCAACATTTATCCATAGATTTTCATCGAACATACCTTATTTTATTCGTTAAGGTGCCAGAAGATGTGACCCTTATGGTAGAAATAAAGAAAATGTAAAAAATTGTTTGTCATTTTTTACAAAGTTTTTGCTTAAATTCTTCTATAAAAAGGACCATAGACTTTTTTCGACTGTGCCTTGTTTTATTCGTGTATCTAATTTATAAAGGGGGTTTTGTGTCTAACAAGAGTATCATAACTTCTACATTTATCCATAGATTTTTACATATGAACATTGTTTTCTTTGTTAGAATGTTAACTATTAAAAACTAAAACAAAATATTTTTTTTCCAATTTTTTTTCTATTTTTTTATATCTTTTTCGTGCCATCAAAAATATATTTTTTCGAAGAAAATATTTTTTTTTAATTTTTTACATCGATGGAATATTATCTATATATTATTATATATTATTAAAAAATTAAACAAAATATTTTTTCCGACTTTCTTTGTTATTTTAATGATTTTTTTTTGTGATTTTTTACATACAGCATTTTTACATATAGACTTTTTCTTCGCTAGAATAATAGCTATTAAAAAATAAAACAAAATATTTTTTCCCTATTTTTATGGCGATCAAAAAGAAATTTTTTTTCTAATAACAAATAAAACAAAATATTTTTTCCAATTTTGTTCTATTTTTTATTCGAGTTTTCGTGGCATCAAAAAATATTATTTTTGAAAAAAATATTTTTTTTTTCAATTTTGTTCTATTTTTTATTCGAGTTTTCGTGTCATCAAAAAATATTATTTTCGAAAAAATATTTTTTTTCCAATTTGGTTCTATTTTTTATTCGAGTTTTAGTGCCATCAAAAAATATTATTTTCGAAAAAATATTTTTTCTATTTTTTGGTGACTGTTTCTTAGCCAAATGTTTCAACGTTAAATTGGCAACATTTGTAGCCATCTTAATTATATTTAGTTAGGCATATAAGTGAGTATGATCCGACCTATAATTCCAAAATGGCAGTACAAATATATAATATAGCTTTAACGAAAATCTGAATTTTGGTAAAAAAATAAAAAATATCCATAAAATTTTTGTTTTATATTGTTTCTGAATTTAGAAAGCCAAAATGCATCAGAAAATCGTATATATAGCCTTTCGGCAAAATCATCAGTGTTATCAGCGGCAAAAATTCCAAATTCCATGCACCCCAATATTAATATTATAAGATTGAATTAATTATTTTTATTCATAGATTTTCTACGTATAGACATTTTTCTTCTTCTATTAAAACAATAAAACAACACATTTTTCCATTTTTATAACTCGCGTCATCAAAAAATAATATTTTCGAAAACAAAAATTCTCATTTTTTTTAAACAACTGTTTGTATGTGAAAGATAAATTTTCAATATTTTTAGAAATCATAATTACATTTAATTGGTCATATAAGTGAGTGTGATCTATATTTCCAAAATGAGAGTACATATATTAAAGATACCTTGAGAGAAAATTAAAATTTTAGTAAAAAATTGAAAAAAAATATATCCATTAAAAATTGTTTTCCATGCCAAAATGCATCAGAAAATGTTATAGTGTTATCAGCAGCAAAAATCCCAAATTTCATGCTACTCAATATCAATTTATTATGAATGAATTAATTTTCATCTTCAATATATTGTTTCCCATTTATTTTTTTCTATTTTTATGAGGTTTTTCGTGCCACAAAAAATATTGTTTTTGAAAAAAAACAATTGTCTCAATTTTTGTGACTGTTCATAAACCATTATTTCTATTTTAAAGTTAAATTGGCAACATTTGTAGCCATTATAATTACCTTTAATAGGACATATAAGCAAGTCCAATTTAATAGTCAAGCACGAATAAATGCAAAGGATTAAAAGATACAAGGGTTGAGAGATTTCGAAAATCGTACTAAATAACAAGTAAAAACGGCGAATTTTATATACCCTCCACCTTATGGCTTGCATTCCACACAGGGGCTGTCGATTTTCGTAGAAGTGCAGTAACAGGAAAATTTTACATTTTTTAATATTGCCAAACCAAACCAAATTGAAATATTGAAAAAGTAAATTTATAATTAAATATAAATTTTTTATTATTTTAAACCACACTTAAAGATGTTTATACTATATATAAAAATAATACTTCACGTAAATTTAAAAAGTAAATATAAGAGCTTAGATACCATAAATATTGGGGGATAGTGGGCGAATTTTCAGCTACAACCATTTGGTTGTCCGTATTTCCATCCTACTTTAATAATTACAAAAGTACAAATTTTGAAAATTCATTATCTCTCCGTAAAAGTAAAAAAGTACGAATTTGGTAAAATCGTTTTATTTTGCTGTCAGAGGAATGTATAAATCGAATTCCATGATTCTAGCTGCCGCCATTTAGTTTGTACCATTTTTCCAATTTTACCCTCTTAAAAGTACGAATTTCGAATAAGCCCTCCATTCCCATTTTACCCCCTAAAAGTACGAATTTGGAAAAATTACTTTTATATTATGTATCCACTCAATTAGAGGAATGTACACACCGAATTTCGTGTTTCCAGCTGTGGTCGTTTGCTAGGTACCATTTTTCCCCCTTTTTGCCCCATTTCACCACTTTATGGTGCACGTTTTTACTATTCCAAATATGAAGCAAATATAAGTAGACATATTCAAAAAGCATGCTTAAATACTCTAAATATTAGGGTATTTTCAGTCCTTGTGAGGGTAATATTTTTCCCTTTGGACCGATTTCGCACATTTGCAATCCCAACCAGTCTACAACTATAAGACGTATTCATGCAAAATTTGGAAGTCCTGGCTCCTTTCGTTTAGATGCAAGCACACTGAAAAAATAATCATTTTGAAGATTTTTCAATTAAATTCTGCTCGATTTTGCAAGAAAAAAATCCTAAAAGAATAGAAGCCATCACTTAACCACTTCCAAACTCACACAGTCACTAAAGTAGACATCTAAGAACACTACTTTAAAATATGGATTAATGTAATCGTTTCGAAAATAAAAATATAAGAAATAAAATTGTAAAAACTTTAAAAAATATAAGGCGGCTATACCATTCCTCTACAATATTCTTAAAGTAATTGAAATTACCTTCAAAACAAGGTATAATACATTAAAATTGGGCAAGTATTTCAGGAGTTACAAGCGATTAAATGAACACACCTTTTTGAAAAAATTTATTTTTTCACTCATTATAAAAATATAAGAAATAAAATTGTAAAAACTTTAAAAGATATAAGGCGGCTATACCAGTCCTCCTCAATATTGTAAAAGTATTTGAAAGTGCCTTCAAAACAAGGTATAATACATTAAAATCGGTCAAGTATATCAGGAGTTACAGGCGATTGAATGAACACAACTTTTTGAAAAAATGTATTTTTTCACTCTTAAATTATGAAAATGCAAAATTTGGATGTCCTGGCTCCTTTCGTTTAGATGCAAGCATACTGCAAAAATAATCATTCTGAAATTTTTTCAATTAAATTCTGGTCGATTTTGCAAGAAAAAAATCCTAAAAAATAGAAGCCATCATTTAACCACTTCCAAACTCACACAGTCACTAAAATAGACATCTAAGAACACTACTTTAATGTTTAAAAAAAGTGATTAATGTAATTAATCATTTCGAAAATAAGAATAAAAGAAATAAAATTGTAAAAACTTTAAAAAAACCACTGCATTATTACCTGAAATTACCTTCAAAACAAGGTATAATACATAAAAATCGGGCAAGTATTTAGTATTTTAGTAGTTACAAGCGATTGAAAAAAAATATTTTAAATATTGGGCAAAATTTAAATGAAAAGATAACAACAAAACCAACACAATCCAGGTTTTATCATTTTATGGCCTCAAGCTGGACAATATCAAAAACATAAAAAAATATTTTTTCACTCTTAAATTAGCCATAATTCGTGAAAAAAATTTCTAATTTTTTTCCAAAAATACATATACAATATTTTTAAGAGAAGAAAACATACACAAACTTTCAAAACATTCGCAGCTATCGAGGTCAAAAACCATACCACTTGACATGGAATGTCTTATGGGAAAATATGGACAAATTTCATATAATTGTGGAAATGAATTTTTTTCATTTTATATAAAATGGGATTGATCGTTGATTGTTGGGAGATTTAAATAAAACCTTAATTTTATAATGTAATTTAGAAATATCAGCTCTAACTCTAGCTCTTCTCTTCCTACGAATTTTTGCTTCAGCTTGTATGAAATTGTTCTACTGTGCGCAGCTTTCAGTAGGCTTTATAGTTGGGGAGGGTATACCATAATTTGCTTAAAGAAATATTGAAAATTTCCACATATGTTACCCTCTAATATGTCTACCCTCTCTAATATGTCACTAATATTGAGGGATAAGAATCGACTTGTCCGAACTCAGTTTATTTTTTATTACGTTTCCTATCCTGTCTTTATTAACTTTGCTTTTATTTTATGCCCTATTGTACGACGCAAAAAAATTTAATAAAATCAAATTTAATCTTATTGTCCGGCAGGAATTTATTAAATCATAGACGTTGTTAAAAATCCATGTGTCATGTATGTTTTGGTGGGCCTAAAAAGCTTTTTACTGTTTTGTTTGATAATGAAATAAAGGAAATTATGAAAACGAGAAAAAAAGAAAACTGTGACGCAAAAATAGGGCCGGGCAAAATAGTAAAACAAAAAGTGAAACGAACTAAACTCAATATATAAAAACACATAGTCTATGGCTTAGTGTCACGATATATAAAACAACAGGAGAGAAGGTTGGCCACACGAGGCAGAGAGAAAGGGGGAAAGAGCAAAAGCGCGGGTGATCGCTCAACTGTCTGTTATAATAAGAGAGGCAGGAAGCAGCAGGAAACGGAAATAATATGTGTATTTAAAGCCCCACTGAGTGTGTGTAAACACACACGCACACACAGAGCTGGTGGGCCACATGGTGTATCTGGTCTTTGATGTCGATGCATGGGTATGAGTTTATAAGTGCGTGTGTGCGGATTTATTGAATGTTCCTCAAAAAAGGACTTATTGGGAATTGTTTGTTGATAAAAAAACCCGTAGTTTGTTTTATGGCCACTACACAATTTATACTAGGGGGGGTGTCTTAATTCTAGGTATTAAGGCAAAAAAGTGCTTACCCAGGACCAGCAGGTTGGAAAAAAGCCACCAGGTTTCACAAAAGAAAAAACGCAGAAAAACTAACCAACAAAAGCCGACAAACAACACCGGCCACACCAGCAAACGCCAACAACAAGTTTAATAAACATTAAAAAGGTTGGCCATTATATGGATATACACATACATACATACAAACACATATATTGGCAAGCAATTAAGCATAACTCTGTGTCCGTGTGTCCTGAGTCCTGTTGTGTGTGCGTGTGTTTTTGTTACAATTCATGCCTTTCAACGGTCACAGTTTGGCCTTTGGCGCGTCAAAGCCTTTCAAACAGTTTCAGCCATACGTTCGCCGTTCGCGGTTCATCCGTTCGTACGTTCGTTCATTCATTTAAATTGCTATCGCTGACAATGATCTCATCATTTGGTTGTAGTATTTGCCATGGAATTAATTTCGATGAGTACAGTTTTGGGCCGAAAAAAAACACGAATATTTGCCGATTTGTGTTAATTAATTCGGGCTTATGGGGGGCTTAAAGGAAAGCGAAGTAAAAAAATCCGGCGTAATATGGCCAAATGATTGAAATCGCCAGCAAAAAAAGGAAAAATGCCCAGAAAACTTATATTTTATGTTCGTTGAATAATTAATTGGGAATTACTTCAATTAATTCAATTGTTGATTGCTGGCCGATAGCAACCACGGCCAACAACCACATAGGGTTGTGTATGCGATGGTTATTGAATGAAAATTGATAAGTGTCCTGGATTAACGGTCGCGCTGATATGTGAGAGAATTCAAAAAAATGTTAATGAAGTGGAAATGCATTGAAAGTGTTAAACGCGCCCAAATGTGTGCTATAGATTGAAATCGCTTTTATTATTATTATGACGGCAAATTTAATTAAACAAAAGCCAATTCATTACCGAAATGAATGGGTAAAGTGAAATTAAAAACGAAATTAAAATAAATTCAATAAATAAATTGAAAAAATATACAAAATTCATAAGCGAAAGTTTACTAAAAAATAAAGCATATTTTTAGAAGTGAAACTGATAATAAAACGCAAATAAAATCAATGAAAAATATAGCAGATTTATAAGCGAAAAGTGAACCAAAAAAATAAAGCCTGATTTTAGGAGTTAAAATTGGTATGTTGATTTATAAACTAGGAGGTCTGGTCAGATCTTACTCGATTTCATGTTAATAATAAAGCATATTTTAGAAGTGCATAAATTTAATTAAACAAAAATCAATTCATTACTGAAATGAAAAATAAAATCAATAAATAAATTGAAATAAAAAATATAACAAGAGAAAGGTGAAACAAATAATAAAGTCTATTTTTAGGAATTGAAATTGGTACGTAGATTTATGCAGACTTTTCTTGATTTCAAACAAATACTCAAGCTTATTTTTAAAAGTAACTAAATTTAATTAATTAAAAGCCAATTCATTACGGAAATGTAGGGTAAAGTGAAATTAAAAATGAAATGAAAATAAAATCCATAAATCTATTGAAGAAAAAATATAACATTTAAGCGAAAGGTGAAACAAAAAATAAAGCCTATTTTTAGGAATTGAAATTGGTACGTAGATTTATAAAACTGTATGTCTGACCAGACCATTCATGATTGCAATCAAATACTGATTTTTTTTTTAGAAATTAAAATTGTAAGTCTGACAAACCCGCTTTTCTACTATGATAATAATTTAAATATGAATATTAGTGCATCCAGTTCAAATTGTATGTATCCTTCCTTAATTTTCTGGAGACTGTTGCTACTCTATTTTTTATGAGAAAGTTAAATTCGCAACATTTGTTGCGATGGCTACTTTTAATTGTAAATATAAACTGTTAAATTAAATTAAATTTCCAAAATGTCAGTACAAGTATTAAACCTTCGACAAAAATTGGATTTTTATTGAAAATTAAACAAAATAATTCATAAAATTTGTTTTGATTTTATGAAAGACTATGTTGAAATAAGTTAGTTTTTTTCAAAATAATTTAATATTTAATTTTTGCCATAGGGGAATTATTAAACTATAGATCTGAACAGGCTTATACAAATACAATTTACACAGTTTATATATAGGAAATTTCGTCGAAACTTTATATTTATTGAAAATTTGGTCAAAGATTTGTATTTATAAAAAACCTTGATCGAAATTGTGTATTTATAAGAAATTTCGTCAAAATTTTATATTTATAAAAAATCTGCTCAAAAAGTTGTATTTATAAAAAATCTGGTAGATTTTTTATTCATGGACAATATGGTCGATATTTTATATTTATAGGAAATTTTGTCAAAATTTTATATTTATAAAAAATTTGGTCAACAATTTTTATTTAAAACAATCTTGTTGAAAGTTTGTATTTATAAAAAATATGGTCGTTATTTTCTATTTATAGTAAACTTCGAATTTTATGTTTATAAAATATATGTTTTTGTAATTAATCTGGTCGAAATTCTTTACTTATAAAAAATATGTCCGATTTATAGGCAATTTGGACGAAATATGAAATTTCGTCAAAATTTTATATTTATAAAAAATTTGGCCGAACTTTTTTATTTATTAAAAATAAGTTCGATATTTTATATTTATAGGAAGTTTCGTCGAAATTTTATATTTATAGGAAATTTCGTCGAAATTTTGAATTTATATTCATCGAGATTTTGTATTTATAGGAAATATTCATCGAGATTTTATATTTATAGGAAATATTCATCGAGATTTTATATTTAAAGGAAATTTCGACGAAATTTTATATTTATAGGAAATTTCGTCGAAATTTTATATTTATAGGAAATTTCGTCGAAATTTTATATTTATAGGAAATTCAGTAGAAATTTTATATTTATAGGAAATTTAGTAGAAATTTTATATTTATAGGAAATTTAGTAGAAATCTTATATTTATAGGAAATTTATAAACAATTTCGTTGAAAGTCTGGCCAGACCTTACTCGATTTCATGCAAATGGTCAAGCTTATTTTTAGAAGCACCTACATTTATTAAATAAAAGCCAATTCATTACAGAAATGAAAATCTGGTCGAAATTTTTTATTTGTAAAAAATATGGTCGAGATTTTATATTTATAGGAAATTTTGTCGAAATTTTACATCTTTAGGAAATTTCGTCGAAATTTTATATTTATAAAAAATCTGGTCGATTTTTTATTTATAGACAATATGGTCGATATTTTATATTTATAGGAAATTTTGTCAAAATTTTATATTTATACAAAAATTGGTCAAAAATTTGTATTTATATAAAATCTGGTTGAAAGTTTGTATTTAAAGAAAATATGGTCGATATTTTATATTTATAGGAAACTTCGTATTTTATATTTACAAAAAATATGGTTTTGTAACAAATCTGGTCGAAATTTTATATCTATAAGAAATTTCGTTAAATTTTTATATTTATAAAAAATCTGGTCAAAAATGTTATTTAAAAAAATTCGTCGATTTTTTTTATTTATAAAAATAAGGTCGAGATTTTATATTTATAGGAAATTTCGTCGAAATTTTATATTTATAAGAAGTTATGTCGAAATTTTATATTTATAAAAAGTCTGGTGGAAATTGTTTATTTATAAAAAATCTGGTCGAAATTGTTTATTTATAGAAAATAGAATCGACATTTTATATTTATAGGAATTTTCGTCAAAATTTGATATTTATAGGAAATTTTGTATTTGTGAAAAATCTGGTCGAAAATTTTTATTTATAGAAAATATGTCCGATTTATAGGCTATTTGGTCGAAATTTTATATATATTGGAAATTTCATCAACATTTTATATTTATAAAAAAAATCTGGTCGAAATTTTTTATTTATAAAAAATCTGGTCGAAATTTTTTATTTATACAAAATCCGGTCGAATTTTTTTATGTATAGAAAATATTTTGGCAAGTAGGTCGACATTTTTTATTTATAGGAAATTCCGTAAAAATTGTATATTTATAAAAAAATCTGGTCGACAATTTTTGTTTATAGAAAATATATGCCATTTATAGGTAATTTGGGAGAAATTTTATATTTATAGGAAATTTCGTCAACATTTTATATTTATAAAAAATCTGGTCGAAATTTTTTATTTATAAAAAATCTGGTCGAAATTTTTTATTTATAAAAAATCTGGTCGAATTTTTTTATTTATAAAAAATCTAGTCGAATTTTTTTATGTATAGAAAATATGTTGGCAAGTTGGTCGAAATTTTTTATTTATTTGAAATTCCGTAAAAATTGTATATTTATAAAAAATCTGGTCCAAAATTGTTATTTATAGAAAATATATCCGATTTATAGGCAATTTGGTCGAAATTTTATATTTATAGGAAATTTCGTCAACATTTTATATTTATAAAATATCTGGTCGAAATTTGTTATTTATAAAAAATCTGGTCGAAATTTTTTATTTATAAAAAATCTGGTCGAATTTTTTTATGTATAGAAAATATGTTGGCAAGTTGGTCGAAAATTTTTATTTATAGGAAATTCCGTAAAAATTGTATATTTATAAAAAATCTGGTCAAAAATTTGTATTTATAACAAATTTCGAAATTTTGTCGAATTTTTTTATGAAAATCGTGGCGAAGAATGAAGCCTATTTTTAGGCGTTAAAGTCTATCGGTCTATCTATCCGTCCGTCTGTTACGTAAAGGCCCGTACACTCATCTGTCTGTGTTTCTAAATATTGTGTCTGTGTCTCTGTCATTCCGTGTGATTGTATATCATCCTCGTTGATAGGCTTAGTAACCTACATGTCCTTTTTCAATTTGGTTGTAATTTAAATATATATCAACTGCACATTTCATGCACCTACTAAAATTTTGAATGCATAAATTAATTTATTTAGAGTCTCGCGAGAGGCGTGACCATTTCCTTATTAATTTAAATAAATTAAATTATACGTTTAGGTGCTGTTTCTTTTGATTCTACAACTGAGTGTTTATATGTATATTTGTATATATATATATATATATATATATATGTATATTCGATTCGATTTTAATTTGATATATTCTGGCCTGTAATCACTCAAATTTCCTGCATACTCACATTACAAAAACCAATAATGCGTAGTTTTTGTGTGTGATATGTTCGTGCAATTGTGAATATGTTGTTTATGCGGCACCGATGCAGGCAGTACAAGTAATGAATGAACATAATGAGTGCCAGAGTCTAGGGCATATTGCAGTTAATGACCAAACACTACTGGACATTACAGGGTCCATAGGCAGCGTCAGTACCATACAACACCTATACATCATAAGTGTGTACGAGGACATGTGAATGTACAACCTACCTGCTGGACATGGCCACCTCTTCCATCCACGTTGTAATAATGAATCATGTTGTAGTGTCCCGTACACGTTGCTGTGTGAATAGTGTTTGCCCGCTCTTACTATGGCTTACAAAATGTACTAGTGTGTGTACGTTTTGTGACCTACCTAGTAAATGTTTACTCTGCTGCTGTGATTAAGTGGTACTCGTTTTGAAGCCGCTTCTTTTTCTCTCCATTGTCATGCTAAGGATTTATTTGTATTTGTCAACGTCATCAAGTGAAAGCCTCAAAAACAAGTGTTGTGTTGTACATAATCACTAAAAGTTAATAAGGATGTTGTACAAGTACATGTACACAATAACAGGCTAACACACACAACACACGCATACGAGTACATCATCATCCAAGGATAGTGGTGGTGGTGGTTTGATGTTGTAAAAGTTTATATATCACTTTAGATTGCTGGGATTTATTTGTTATATTTTTTATACCTCCTAAAATGTTGTATGCATCTGAACTATACAAAATAAATTAATAGAAAAATTACAAGTATTTTAATTAAAGTCTCTCGAGAGGCGCGGCCAAAAATAAAGCCTATTTTTAGGAGTTAAAGTTTAGGATTTATTTTGTATACTTAGCCTAGAGGGTGATAAGAGAGAATAAAAAAGTAGATAGATTGGGAGCAAATAGTTCCTATTACTGTCAGTATGATAGATATCTAGGTAGCATACAACCGAGGGCGTAACACTGAGCAGACCAGCTGACATATTTAGTTCCAAATTCTTCTCATCAGATTTCAGAGCCATTTTATGACAGTAGGTCCCTTTCAGTGGCTATAAAATATTATCCAGCAGAGCTCATTGATGGAGAGAAACTCTCCTTTATTAGTTGGACTTATACAATGGCGGTTTTACCTCATCATTGGCGGCGAAATTTGGGGATAGAAAGCTTTTTTAAAACCTTGGAGCAGTTTCACAATAGCAGATCGCTTTCTGGGAAAATATTTATATGGCGCCCTTATAATTGAGTTGATCCTGGGATCCAAGATCATCTGGGAGAAAATTTTATAAAAAAAAATTGCTTTTGTCTGGGGGCCCCCTTAAGCAAAATAGGAAGTCTAGAAACTTAAGGAGTGATGGTAGGGAGTAGGTATGTTTGGGGAAAATATTTGGGAGGGAAAATTAATGGGAGTCAGTCTTACACGTCTCGCCACTAGGTTCTACTGCAGGACAGTTTTGGGCCTTTGTTTTATAAAAAATTATAAAAAAATAGACAAATGTATGGAAGCCATTACAATTGAATTCGGGGAAAAAGGTGATATCGGAAACGATTTTTCTATGGATACTATATAGAAAGTGATTTTAGACGATCTTTATAATAAATGATGGGTCGTTCTCGTTTGCTTTCGGGTATTACAAACAAATGTACAACGTCATATTTATACCCTAGAGGAGGGTATAACTATTGACGCCCAACATGTAGGTCTCTACATCTAGTTTCGATGATCTTGATATTAATCCCTATTAATATTATAAAACCTTAGTGTAAGTCTGTCAGTAATAGTGTTTTTCAGAGCTAGAAGGCTGAAAATTGGAACGTATATATTACTGACCACGAGAATGATAAATATGATGCCAAAATTAAGATTTTCATTTTGTGGGCGGAGTGGGCGTGTCAAAAGTGTTTTTGCGAGCTAGAAGGCTGAAAAATGGAATGTATATATTACTGACCACGAGAATGATAAATATGATGCCGAAATTCGGATTTTCGTTTTGTGGGCGGAGTGGGCGTGGCAATAGTGTTCTTTGAGCTAGAAGACTGAAAATTGGAACGTATATATTCCTGACCACGAGAATGATAAATATGATGCCGGATTTTGAATATTCGTTTCGTGGGTGGTGGGGGCGTGACAATAGTGTTTTCAGAGCTACAAGGCTAAAAATTGGAACGTATATATTACTGACCACGAGAATGATAAATATGATGCCGAAATTTGGATTTTCGTTTTGTGGGCGGAGTGGCCGTGGCAATAGTGTTCTTTGAGCTAGAAGACTGAAAATTGGTACATATATATTACTGACCACGAGAAAGATAAATATGATGCTGGAAATTGGATTTTCGTTTTGTGGGCGGAGAGGGCGTGGCAATAGTGTTCTTTGAGCTAGAAGACTGAAAAATGGAATGTATATATTACTGATCACGAGAAAGATCAATTTGAAGCCGAAATTTGGATTTTCGTTTAGTGGGCGGAGTGGGCGTGGCAATAGTGTTCTTTGACCTAGAAGACTGAAAAATGGAATGTATATATTACTGACCACGAGAAAGATAAATATGATGCTGGATTTTGAATTTTCGTTTGGTGGGCAGTGGGGCGTGGCAATAGTGTTTTTGAGAGGTAGTAGGCTGAAAATTGGTACATATACATATATTACTGACCACGAGAAAGATCAATTTGATGCCGAAAAAGAGCGTTTTTGAGAGTTAGAAGACTGAAAATTGGTACATATATATTACTGACCACTAGAATGATAAATATGATACCGAAATTTGGATTTTCTTTTATTGGGCGTGGCAATAGTGTTTTTTAAGCTAGAAGGCTGAAAATTGGAACGTATATATTAATGACCACGAGAACGATAAATATGATGCCGGATTTTGAATATTCGTTTCGTGGGTGGTGGGGGCGTGGCAAAAGTGGAACGTATATATTACTGACCACGATAGTATCAATATGATAAGATCAATATGAAACCTGATTTTAATTTTACCATTTGTTTTTTGCCTGGCGAAGCGGGCGAGGTTCAGCTAGTTTGTTTATAATTCGAGAATTTAATGGTTTTGGTTCTGCAACGAATGAAAAACTGCCGATGGACAGACTTACAAACAGACAGACGAACAAATGGGGAAACATGGATGAACAGACTAACAGACAGACAATTGATAGAGAGTTTGATAAATGGATATAGGGATGGACACATGGACTAACAGACTGTAGACAGACGGTCATACAGACAGATGAACTTAAGGACAGACAGACTACGGAGCGATTAACGGACAGACAAATGATTTAGAGACCGGCAGGCGAGCAAACTGGCCGAATATGAACGAAGAGACTGGAATTATCGTTATCATTAAAGCTACGTATAGCTTTTTTCCTGCAGGGAACATAAACCTCAGACCATCTATTGAATCCTGACTTATCCATAATTGATATCAATTTCCCAACACTCCATTCATCTCTTTACTTGTCCACGATTGCATTTTCATACTTATCCTTAATTGATAACAATTTCCTTCACTTGTCCATGATTCGCCTATTAAACTAAACGTGCTGGCTTAGGGCCGATGTAATTCCCTGTCCATCCAAGTGTCTGTCAATTTTAATAGCCATACCTATAATAGATATTCCATTTCTCTCTGGACGATATGCATGCATGATGCATTCATTTCTTTGTACCTGTCTACCTGTCCAGCAACCTGTTGAGTCATATGACGAGTTATGTTTGTGAATAATGGGTTGTTAATTAAATTAAATTTTCTTAATTGTTTGCTCATGTCAAAGTCCATTAACAAATGTGGTCTATAGTGGACTTTGAATTTGAATTTATATGAATTTCTTAGACAAATACTTAAAAAATTTAATAGCATTTTCAAATGGGTAGATAGAAAACTAAATAGACTCTCTTTTCCGAAAATATTTATAGTTATTTCTGGCTCATAAATTTCTCGTATAAATATTTATATGATATGATTTTTGTGTGCGTTCTCCGACTGACATGCCTCCTAAGAAAATCTTTGAATATTTTATGGTTCTAATCCCTTTTGGAGCAACCAAAGGATTGCTGGCAATCTACGAAGAATGGAAATGGAAGCAAATAAAACTATAAAGCTTTGCCTTGGTTTTGATCTTTGGTATGGAAAACATATGACAGTGTGAGAGGGGAGATGGTAGACAAAATTCAAGGAATCACAAAAATTGCACCAGCAACTTAATATAGAATTCCATGACACCGTAAGGATACCATGCCTGCTCTAGAAGATATTTGTGCAGAAAACCAACTATAAATACAAATAGCTTCATATACTCGTATCTGTATATATATCCATACACCTGAACATGCCACACGTTCGTGCAACACAAACACCTCTTTTCTTTATTTTTTGAATTTTTTCCAGATGGCAAAAACACCACCACCACCATGAAATGTTTCGTTATATGTCTTTGCGACGTTTTCTATTTGTTGGCCATGCGTTCGTGTTGTGGTTAAAACGGATATTTTTCTTATTTGCATGTCCTGTCACATTATTGTTGTGGTGTCTTCTGCCTTCCCTGGTCTTCTCAAAATTTCCTTATTCATAAGCTTCCGTTTTTGGGATTTTGTGGGCCACACGTGTATACGTGCACACATGCCAAACTAACTATTTTTCATATTTTGTTTAGAGCTATTTTTTGACAATTACTGCCACTGCCATATTATCAGGCATTGCAACATATAGTGGCAGAGCACTGCCATGCTCTGCTATCCAAAAGGACCACACGAGTCTTATTCTGCCAGTGTCTCTGGTCCCGTTTATTGTGACTATCCTGCCATTGCAGCACGTCCGGAAAAAATGCAATTTTCTTTTGATGTTAAAGATAGAATGACACAAAAAGACATTGAAGTTAGCAAAAAGTGGGTGAAAGGGTAGTCTTTTGGGGAGAGATTAGTTTTTTATATATATAAACTCTAAAGATTGTCACACATATCATATCATTCGGATGTAGTACAATTGTGAAATTTAATTTAAAGACCTCGTTGGGCGCCATTTTGTAGAATTATATAATTTTAAAAGTATTATTATCAATAACACTGCCCAACAAATTAAGACTTTTTGAATGGAACAGAATAGCGTCCTTTTTGAATGGACTTTTTTTGATCCATAAAGAGAGTAGCTAGAGGTTAAGATCTTTCACGAAAATTATCCTCATAAAATTCCATAATATTGTTGTGACAATAAGAATTCTCTCAGTCATTAAATTATAACACTTTTTTCGCTTAGTATAATGCTCCCTTTGACCAAAAAATGAAAACTTTGACCCGCTATAAAAAGAAACTCAGACCAGCTGGACTATAAGTTTGTTCTACGAAAATGATCTACTCAACATGCCCTTTCATAATTCGCTACTCTGTTCCAAATGTGCTGTTGGACAGTGTAATTAATTCATTTCAAGCCAGTCAGATAAAGCAATTTATATAAATTTGAACATAAAATTTCACCGGCCACGTTGGGCGCCACTTTTATATATAAATCAATAACACTAGGAAACAGAAATATGGCGATCCAATGACAACTATATATATATTGTTATTATGGAATCTTAACTATAAAAATAGTTGAAATTTTAAATTCTATTTCTAAGATTTTCAATTTTTATACTCTCCACCACAGGATGGGAGTATACCAAGTTTGTCATTCCGTTTGTAACACCTTGAAATATCGACCTGAGACCCTATAAAGTATTTATATTATTGATCGTCACAAAATTCTAAGACGATCAATCCATGCCCGTCTGTCCGCCCGTCCTTCTGTCTGTTGAAGGCACGATCGCATCTAACCGAATGGAGCTAGGAGGCCCAAATAGTCGTAGATCGGTTGGGTTAGCAACTGCGCGAAATCGTCCCAAAGGGAAAACATTTCCTTCACAAGGACTGAAAATAGCCCTAATAATCCCTATGTCTGCTTATACTTATATTTGCATGATATTTGGTTCCTCTTGTAGAAGAAAAAAAACCCGATTCTTCTTTGTAGGGAGCGAAATGGGGCAAAAGAGGGTTAAAAATGGTACCTATCAAAAGACACCTAGAAACATGGAATTCAGCGTGTACATTAGGGCGTACCTCAAAAAAAAAGTTCGCCGTACACCTTCGAA
The DNA here is from genome assembly GCA_947397865.1 of Polietes domitor. NCBI lineage: Eukaryota > Metazoa > Arthropoda > Insecta > Diptera > Muscidae > Polietes > Polietes domitor. Next base: position 179,660,063 of record OX377620.1, on the reverse strand, counting down.
TATGAAGTATTATTGAAAGGTAGTTTCAAAAAAAAAATTTTTATTTTTTTATGCCGAACGTAGGGGTCGCGCTTTTACATTTTTCTATATAACTTGTATTTATAAACGGATTTTAAAGTGTGATACATCGATGTTTTTGTCTCGACGAGGCCGATTTTTTTGTCTTTGAAGTCATTGAGCTCAAGCACCCCCTTCTGGTACTTACCCATCATTTCTCAGTTGCTACTACCCTAATGTACCACTCTAATAATCGAAAATTAAAGCTCGCATAAAATCATGAATCATGTTTGAGCTCAATGACTTCAAAGACAAAAAAATCGGACAAAAACATCGATGTATCACACTTTAAAATCCGTTTATAAATGCAGAAGTTATATAGAAAAATGTAAAAGCGCGACCCCTACGTTCGGCATAAAAAAATAAAAAAAATTTTTTTGAAACTACCTTTCAATAATACTTCATATTCGAAGGTGTACGGCGAACTTTTTTTTTTTACTTGTAACCTGGTACGCTCTAGTGTACATCTCTCTAATTGAGTAGATACATAATAGAAAAGTATTTTTTCCAAATTCGTACTTTTAGGGGGTAAAATGGTAATAGAGGGATAAAAATGGTACCAATGAAACGGCTGCATCTAGAATTATGAAATTCGGTGTATTCATTGCTCTTATTGCGTAGACACGTAAATAAGGGGATTTTCGATATTCATACTTTTTGGGGCTAAAATGGAAAAAGGGGATACATATTGTACCAATTGTAAAACAGAAAAGGGGGATAGAAATTGTACCAACCAAATGGACGCAGCTAGAGTCATGAAATTCGGAGCACAACTTCCTCTTATTGTGTAGACACGAAAAATAAAAAGGTTTTTTTCCAAATGCGTACCTTTAAGGGATACAATGGGAATAAAGGGATAAAAATGGTACCAATCAAACGGCTGCACCTGGAATAATGAAATTCGGTGTATACATTCCTCTGATTGCGTAGACACGTAAAATAAAGCGATTTTCGAAAGTCGTACTTTTAGGGGGTAAAAAGAAAAAAACGGGATAAAAACCGTACCAACCAAATGGTCTTAGGTAGAATCATGGAATTCGGTGTATACATTCATCTGACTGCATAATCAAGCAAAACTGGCAGCGAGCAAATGTCTAGAATCATGAAGTTAGGTTACCTTGCACTGTATACGTGAGAGATAATGGATTTTCAAAAATTTCTACTTTTGGTGTGAAAATAGGATGGAAAGACAAACCACAAAACGGCTGTAGCTGAATAATACTATTCCCCAATATTTAGGTTTATAAAAGGAGATAATTTGAGAGGCGTCTTCTTCTTCACTTATTGGCGCCCAACGTGAAGGCCTCTACCTGAACTTACGATAAGATTGTGGCCAATTTGACTATAATTGTTGAGCATGTTAAAAAAACTAGATAATTAATTTTGCAAAAGGAAACGATTAGAGAGCCATGGGGTTTCTTTAAAAAATATTGGCGCCCAATGTGAAAACAATCTGATTATAATTGGTGGGTAAATTGTATTTATGAAAATCTAGATAGTTAGGTTTGAAAAGGAAAGTTATTAGAAAGGCGTGTGGCTTTTTTTCAAAGTTATAGGCGGTCACCCCCTTGACCTCTTCCTCAACTTTCGATTCGATTGCGGTCAGTTGGACTAAAATTGCTGCATGAATTTCGGGAGACTTAATGGTTCTAGGGGCTGAAATTCTATTTAATTAAATTTCTGAAACATGGATGATTACTTTAGAAGAAGGAGATAATTGGAGAGGCACCTTCAAAATATTATTGGCGCCCAACGACTATAATTGCTGTGGAAAATTCCCAGTTTTTGTTATGAAAAATTAGTTGCCTTGAAAATGGACATTAGCGTTCCACACAAAATTATTGGCGCCCAACGTGGATATATTTGTATATTGAAGATGGAGATAATTGGAGAGGCGTCTTGTTTCTTGAAAACAATTATTGGCGCCCAACTTTTGACTATAATTTCTGAGGAAAATTAACAAAATCTAATGGTTTTTGTGATGAAAAGTTACTTGGTTTGAAAACGGAGATAATTTGGTTTCCTCGCAAAATTATTATTATAGGCGCCCAACGTGGATATATTTATATCTACTTTCGATAACATGGATTACAATGAGAATTTGTAGAGATTTTCTCTTGAAAATTCCTATCATTCCTAAAAATGCAATTTGTTAAAGGAGACAATTAGAGAAGCTTCTGATTCTTTAAAAACAATTATTGGCGCCCAACTTTTAACTAAGGTTTTTGTTACAAAAAGTAAGTTGGTTACAATGAGGATTAAGAATGAAGACATTTAGAGAGGCTACTGATTTTTTTCAAAACAATTATTGGCGCCCAACGTTTGAACATACATTTCTGAGAAAAATTCGCAAGATTTAATGGTTATTCTTATGAAATGTTAGTTGGTTTGAAAATGGAGATAATTAGGGCTCCTCGCTGAATTATTGGCGCCCAACGTGTAGATCTTTTTATCTACTTTCGGTAATGAAGGTTTGTAGAAATTTTCTCTTGAAAATTCCTATCATTCCTAAAAATCCAATTTGTTAAAAAGAATAGCTGCGCCACAAAACAACCCAAAATAACGAGTGAAATATAAAACTGAAACCTTAACATGAAACTATGAAAAGTAATGTGATATCTCTTACCTGTCGTACGTATTTTATAATAAAATAAAAATGCAACAAAACAGGACATGCTAGATACTGCTTTCCCAAACAAGCTTGGCACAAACTCGCACACACACACATTCGGCTCAGGCACATACAAACATTCCAACATTTTATATAAAGGAAGGAGATGTGGAATATCACTTTTGGTTCATCATATATCTGAGGTAGGGTGTGGTCTAGGACATCCATGGTGTCATATATGCGAGGCTATGTAAATATCTTAGAATGGAACTATGCTTGAGGGAGTTTCTGTGTGGCTGGGTGAGTGCAATGATACGGTTTCGGAAGTTCCTCCATTTGCTGGTCCTTGCTTCTGTACATTTGTCTGCATCCATCTGCAATCACATCCTTGGCCATGTACATTAGGGCGTACCTCAAAAAAAAAGTTCGCCGTACACCTTCGAATATGAAGTATTATTGAAAGGTAGTTTCAAAAAAAAAATTTTTATTTTTTTATGCCGAACGTAGGGGTCGCGCTTTTACATTTTTCTATATAACTTGTATTTATAAACGGATTTTAAAGTGTGATACATCGATGTTTTTGTCTCGACGAGGCCGATTTTTTTGTCTTTGAAGTCATTGAGCTCAAGCACCCCCTTCTGGTACTTACCCATCATTTCTCAGTTGCTACTACCCTAATGTACCACTCTAATAATCGAAAATTAAAGCTCGCATAAAATCATGAATCATGTTTGAGCTCAATGACTTCAAAGACAAAAAAATCGGACAAAAACATCGATGTATCACACTTTAAAATCCGTTTATAAATGCAGAAGTTATATAGAAAAATGTAAAAGCGCGACCCCTACGTTAGGCATAAAAAAATAAAAAAAAATTTTTTGAAACTACCTTTCAATAATACTTCATATTCGAAGGTGTACGGCGAACTTTTTTTTTTACTTGTAACCTGGTACGCTCTAATGTACATGTTTGTATGCCCAGGATCACAGATTTACTCCCTTGCCCCCGTGTGTGCACGTGGAGGCATGTTCCAGGGTCCATGATTTAAAATAATCAAATGCAGAAACATGACAATGTTGCAGGCAGGCAGGCAGGCGAAATAGGAGAGCCGAGCACCAGATTTCATATGGAACTGCTAATGAAGTTGCAGATAAACCCACAAAGTGATATAATCAAATGGAATTTCAAATTTAAATCCCCTCAAAGAGAATTTCATTTTATATGAAATTAAACTAATTACATTTTCCTCTTTTTCATAATCTAGAGTTTCTTTTTGTTCAAATGGAAATTAAGGAACTCACATGAGTTTGTGTTATTAAAGTATTCTTTTGGATTTTTTTTTTTCAATGAAAGCTCTTTAGATTGTGAGGTTTTGTAAAAAGGACTCACGCTTTGTTCTGAGGCTTGGTGGAAAGTATTTAACTGGAATGCTATTGTCTGCAGCATTTCAGACTATTATCTTAGGGCATTCGTTCTCCTTAAGGCATTCTTCCTTCATTTTCCTTTCACTTTTGACCCCATTTTCTCTCGTATAACCTAAAAATTCTTCAGACGCATTTCATTTGCCGTTTTTCCGCCCTTTGTTTCTACTTCGTCAACACATTTTAATTGTTGTAAATGTTAAAGAAAAAAGTGGTACTACATTCCTTTCAGCAATGTTTCACACGTATCCTGGTTCAAGCTATGTATGCATATCCTCCTCATGTATGTTTTGTGTTTATATGCGAAATACTCGCACATATTCTCTCATTTATTTATATTGAAATGACAATGGCGTAAGGAGTCTCAAAGGTTTCTCCACTTTACATCGTTATGCTTGACGTAAGCACTAATTTACTCAACCGCCACTAACGTTAACAGCGGGCACAGTGTCTTGAAACTATTGAAAATGATAAAATATTGTTTATTTGCAACGTATACAGGCAACAAATAATAATAGAACATTTTCTAACAAAAAGAGCAATTGTCTTGCACAGTATTTTGAAACTACCGAAAATGTTAAAAAAACAGTTTATTTGCAATGTACACTGAAAAAAAATAATAGAAATTTTTTTAACAAAAAGATCAATTTTTTTCCTTTTAAAACTCGGAAGAAAACAATTTTTTTAAAACTATTTCTTTCACGACAATATTATTTCCGGGAGACAGACTCCTTTAGTTACACTTGAATTGATTTTTGAATATTTTGTTTCGCAATAAATTATTCTACAAAAATTAATTGTAAAACCCTTTGCAAATCTAGAGAACCATTTTTATAGCACCCTAAGATTGTCACTCCGTTTGTAACACCATGAAATATCCACCTATGAACTAAATATTTTTGCTACTCTTAAATGGGAAAAGAGGGATAAAAATAGCACCAACCAAACGGCTGAAGAAAATCATGAAATTAGGCACATACATTCCTCTGGCTGTCTAACATGTACCCTTGAACATTTTATGGCTTAAAAGAGAAGTAATATGAGGCTCCGCAAAAAATACTGTATCTCTCCCTTACTAACCTGCTGAAAACGGAGCAAGAGGTAAGCGATAGATACTGAAGCTCTTCCTTACTAACCTGCTGAAACTGGAGCAGGAGGAGGAGGAAGAGATGCAGTATCTATCGCTTACTAACCTGCAGATTAAGCGCTGATTTTTGTGGGGGATGTCTCAAATTATAGCAATTACTGGCATGCAATAATGACAAGTCTAGTTTAAAAACAAGTAAAAAGGCGTTAAGTTCGGCCGGGCCGATCTTTATATACCCTCCACCATGGATTGCCTGCCAAAGAGGCTGTCGATTTTCCTTAAAATGCAGGAAAATTTATTTTTTAATGTAGCCAAACCAAAACAAATAAAAATATTTAAAACATAATTTTATAAATAAATATAAATTTTATATTATTTCAAAGCACGTTTATAAGGCATGGTTACCAATATGCTTATAATATATATATATCGAAAAAATTCTTCAAGTCCATTCAAAAAGTAAATATAAGACAGCAATCTTCAAAAAAGCTTAAATACCGTAAATATTGGTAGATAATGGGTGCTAAAGTTGGTTGTATTCCCATCCTATTTTAGTTCCAAAAGTAAAAATTTTGAAAATCCATTGTCTCTCAGGTACACAGTGCAAGATAACTTAACTTCACGATTCAACCAATTTCTGCAGTAAAAGTAAAGAAGTACGAATTTTTCAAAAATTTTCCCATTTTGCGCGTCTGTGCAATCAGACTAATGATTCTATCACCGGCCTTTTGGTTGTTACCATTTTTATCCCTTTCCCCATATTACCCCTTAAAAGTACGAATTTCGAAAAATCCCTTTATTTTGCATGTCGACGTATCTGTAGCTGATTGGTTGGTACCATTTCAATCCCTCTATTCCCATTTTATCCCTTTGAAAGAACGAAATTTGGAAAAATCTTTTGTTTTTGCGTATTTACGCAGTCAGAGGAATTTATACACTGTACTTCATGTTTCTAGACGTAGCCGTTTGGTTGGTGCTATTTTTATCCCTCTATGCCCGATTTGCCTTTTAAAAGTACGAAAAAAACCTTTTGCAAAATCCTTCTATATTGCGCGTCAGAGAAATGAAAAGGGAAAACTCTATCTGCGGCCATTGGGTTGGCACCATTTTCATCCCTTTTTCCATTTTAGCCCCTTAAAAGTACGAAATTCGAAAAACCTCTTTATAATACGTGTCGACCCAATTAGAGGGATGTAACCACCATATTTCATCGTTCTAGCTGTTGGCGATTGGTTGGTACCATTTTTATCCCTATGTTCCCATTTTATCCCTCGAAAGCACGAAACACTTTGGTGAGTACTATATTTATCCCCTATGCCCATTTTACCCCTTAAAAGTACGAATATGGAAAAAAACTTTTTATATTATGTATCTACTCAATTAGAGGAATGTAGATACCGAATTTCGTGTCTCTAGCTGTTGTCTTTTGCCAGGTACAGTTTTTATACCTTTTTGTCCCATTTTACCCACTACAAATAACAATCACTTTTTTGTGGACGTTTATGCTATCAGGGGAATGTGCATTAGGGAGGGTTGATTTGTTTGGATGAAAAAAAATAAAACCGTATAGCAAAAGCGTAATCTACATTAAATTCTAAGAAAATTCTCCGAAGAAACCATGGGCCAAAAATTAACCCTAATCCGCGCCTCTCGATTTGGAAATTTTTTACTTGGGTGAATATTTTTTTTAATGAAAAAAATTTTGATTGTAGACAAAATATAAAGTGGAAAAGAACTACTTTACTAAACAATTTTTATCAGAAAATTCTATTTCTTATTGGAAAAATCTATTTTTTTCTAACATTTATTTTTTTGACAAAGGCGGGCATATAAATTTTCAAGTCTAGAGGCGAGGATTTTATTTCAGATACATGGTTTCTTCGGAGAATTTTCTTACAATTTTATTTTAGTTTACGTTTTCTATATGATTTAAAAAATAAAAATCAACCCGCCTTAATGTGCATTCCAAATATCAAGTAAATATAAGCTTAAATACTCCAAAATATTAAGGGTTTTTAGGTTATTTTCTCTCCTTGCGAGGGAAAAATTTTGGCTACATCGTTTTAGAATTTTATACCGATCAAGGATATATATACATTATAGGGCGATATTTCAAGGTGTTACAAACGCAATGACAAACTTAGTATACCCCATTCTTAGAGGTGGAGGATATAATTAGTGAAAATGGGGTAAAATTAATACTAAACTTTATTTTGTTTTGAGCCACTGTGCAGCACTAAAACCAGCAACACACACTGGCATAAACAGTGGCAACATATTCGGTGAAACTCTTGCCTCGTGTTGTGGATGTAGCTTGTTTGGTGTTTTACAGTTATGATCTTAAGATAGTATGTATTTTAATACAACACATTTCTCTTAAATGACTCTTCGCCAAATAAACAAAACACGCGATGCCGTATGTGTGTGAGCGAATATGGCTGAGCATATGAGAGTGCGTTATTGCGAGAGGAGTGTGTGTACCTTCATGAATGTGTGTCTTATAAGTTACATTTATGACATTTTTCCTTAATTGTTTCTCTGACTGCGGTGTGTAAGCATGCATGTGTGTGTGCGTTGTGTATGTGGGTTGCTTTTCTTTCTCTCACCCTTTCTCTAACAGTGCGCTCTGGACAATAACATTCTTCACGAATTCACTGTTCGTTGTCGCGTCGTGCTTTGATGATAAAGGCGGTGGGTGGCTGGGTGTATGGCTTTTGTGTGATTCTTGAATGCGTGTGTGTTCGTGTACACGAGTGCCTGATTATATACATTGTGTTTGTATTGTATGTTTATGAGAGCATTTATGTTTAGTGTGTGGCATGCCGAAGGCATTTTTGTGATCCACATTCCGTACTTTCTTCGTATTCCTTTTGTTCCTGGGATAGTTTTCTTATCCCAGCGAAGTTGTTGCTTTTAGGACCAATTTTTCAAAGCTCAGCTTATGTGCATTTATGCTATGACATCAGTGATGAGCGCCTTCTTAAAGTGCAAAAAGAAGAATAATTTTAATAGGGAAACGTAATTTACCCTCTCATTTGTAGAAAGGAATATGAAAGCTTATATATTTTGTTGAAGATACAAAAATAATTAAATTTTTTATGAATATTTCTTATATTTAATATTTCCAAATCCACACTATAATTTTGAATACAATTTTTAAATAATAGTTATGTCTTTTATTCTACTGTTTTTAAATAAAATTATAAACTTATTTTTTTGCGAAATATTATAAATCTTATCGAGCTCCAAAAAATCAAATTAACTCAAATGTACATTTTAATTTATTATGAATTTAAGGGGTTTGATATTGAAAATCCATATTTCGAATATATTCTTTAAATAATATTTATGTGTTTTATTCGACATTTTTTTTTCAATGAAATAATAAACTTGTTTTTATTTCGAAATATTAGAAATCTTATCGATCCCGAAAAAATGAAATTTATTATTTTTTAATTTAAATTTCATTGCACGGAACCCCGGTCCTTTTCTAGAGAAATGTTTAGCAATAATATTAATATATATATTTTGAAGGGATAATATTCAAAATCCATATTTTAAAATTTTTTTAAATAATATTTATTTGTTTTAATCGATCTTTTTTAATTAAGTAATAAACTTGTTTTTTTTTTCGAAATATTATAAATCTTATCGAGCTCGAAAAAATTAAAATTATTATTTAAAAAAATTAACTTGAATCTAAAACTCGTGCTCGTGGTCCTTAGTTATCAAGGAAATGTTTAGCAATAATTTTAATATTTACGAATTTAAGGGATTAATATTCAAAATCCATATTTTGAATAATTTTTTTAATAATGTTTGTGTGTTTTATTCGACCTTTTTCAATTAAATAATAAACTTGTTTTTTTTTTCGAAATATTATAAATCTTATCGAGCACCAAAAAATCAAATTTATCATTTATTTTTAAATGAACTCAAATGTAAATTATAATTTATTACGAATTTGATTTTCAAAATCCATATTTTGAATACATTCTTTAAATAATATTTATGTGTTTTGTTCCATCCTTTTTCAATTAAATAATAAACTAGTTTATTGTGAAATATTATAAATCTTATCGAGCTCCAGAAAATCAATTATTTTTTTTTTTTTTTTAAATTAACTCAAATGTTAAGCTCGTGTCGTAAACCAGGTCCTTTTCTAGAGAAATGTTTAGCAATGATATTAATTTATGTTTGCGATAATATTATTTTTTTAGGGATTAATATTCAAAATCCACGTTTTGAATAAATTTTTTTAAATAATGTTTATGTGTTTATTCGACATTTTTCAATTAAAATATTAGAAAGAAACATTAGAAATCTTATCGAGCTAGAAAAAATCGAATTTATTATTTTGTGAAAAATTTAACTCAAATGTAAAGCTCGTACCGTATACCCGGTGCTTAGTTTTCTAGAGAAATGTTTAGCAATATTTTTAATTTTAATTTAAGGGATTAATATTCAAAATCTATATTTTGAATACATTTTATAAAATAATCAAATAAATAATAAACTTTTTTTCGAGCTTTCGAAATATAAGAAATTAAATAATAAACATTTTTTTCGAGCTTTCGAAATATAAGAAATCTTTTCGAGCTCGAAAAAATGAAAATTATTATTTTTTAGTTTTTTTTTCGTTTGTTTAAAAAAATAACTCAAATCTAAAGCTCATACCGGTCCTTAGTTTTCTAGATTTTAATTTTTACGAATTTAATATTAATTAATATTCAAAATCCATATTTTGAATAAATGTTTTCGCGATTTTGTGCAATATTATAAATCGCTTAAGCTTGCACCGTAAACCCGTTCCTCAGTTTCCTAAAGAAATGTTTAGCAAATTGCTGTCATTTCTTTTCTATTTTATTCTCGTCTTTTCTTAGCTGCAACAATATGTTTAAAGTTATATTATCATTTAAAAAAAGCAACACAACACAAAGAAACAAAATTGACATATTTTACTTAGACACAAATGCGAACAGAGTATGAATAAATGCAACAAAATGAGATGTCTTAAAATAACATAAGAAAAAGAATGAAAGAAATAAAGAAAGAGCTAACAATATGCCGGTTTATTTAGAAATGTGAAGTAGATAGTATTTTTGAATACAATGTGAAACTTGTTAGTCATTATAAAGAAGCCGGTTCTTTCAAAAGGTTCAGAGTGCCTCTAAGAACGTTTTTTCTTCGCGAAGAAATTTTAAATGTCTAAGCTAAATACAGCGTTTTTTTACGGAAGAAAATCAAACAAATATAAGTTATTCTAGCTGTATTGTCATTAAAAATTAGGACTACATAATATTTTTTCTTTTTTCACTATTTTTATACACTCCACGAGAGTATTATGTCTTTGTGCATTTGTTTGTAACACCCAAAAGGAAACGAGATAGACCCATTGTTAATTATACCGATCGTCTTAGAATCACTTTCTGAGTCGATTTAGCAATGTCCGTCTGTCTGTCCGTCCGTCCGTCCGTCCGTCCGTCCGTCCGTCCGTCCATCTATTCTTGTAATCACGATACAGGTCGCAATTGTAGACAGAACCAAATGAAACTTTGCACAACGATGTTTTTCGGGATAAGGACGAACGCTATTTAATTTGAAGAAAATCGGTTCCGATTTAGATATAGCCCCCATACGAATTTCACTCCCGATTTGACTCTTTTCACTCTAGATACCACATATTACAACAGATTTTCTTTAAAATTGGCAAAACATCTTATATTGTAACTAGAAACATCTGTGGTAAAAATGTGTTAGATCGGTTCAGATTTATATATAGCTCCCATACAAATTTCGCTCCCGATTTGACTTTTTCCGCTCTAGAACCCACATATTGTATCAGATTGTCTTCAGATTTGGCAAAACATCTTATATTTCCACTAGAAACACCCATGGTAAATATCGGTCAGATCGGTTCAGATTTATATATAGCTCCCATACAAATTTCGCTCCAGATTTGACTTTTTCCGCTCTAGAAACCACATAATGTATCAGATTGTCTTCAGATTTGGTAAAACATCTTATATTTCCACTAGAAACACCCATGGTGAATATCGGTCAGATCGGTTCAGATTTATATATAACTCCCATACAAATTTCGCTCCCGATTTGACTTTTTCCGCTCTAGAAACCACATATTGTATCAGATTGTCTTCTGATTTGGCAAAACATCTTATATTTAAACTAAGAACATCTATGGTGAAAATAGGTCAAATCGGTTCAGATTTAGATATAGTCCCCATACAAATGTCGTTCCCGATTTGACATTTTCCTCTGTAGAAACCAGATATTGTACTCGATTTTCTTTAAATTTGGCACAACATCTTATAATCTTACTAGAAACACCTATGCAGAAATTGGGTAAGATCGGTTCAGATTTAGATATAGCCCCCATATAAATGTCGCTCCCGATTTGACTTTTTCCGCGTTAAATGCCACATATTCTAATCGATTTTCTTTAAATTTGGTACAACATCTTATAATCTATCTAGAAACACCTGTGGCTAAAGCGGGCTAGATCGGTTCAGATTTAGATATAGGCCCCATACAAATGTCGCCCCCGATTTGAATTTTGCGCTCTAAAAACCATTTTTTTTCCGATTTTCTTTAAATTTGGGACAACATCTTATAATCCAACTAGAAACACTATGCAGAAATTGAGTAAGATCGGTTCAGATTTAGATATAGCCCCCATACAAATGTCGCTTCCGATTTGACCTTTGCCGCTTTAAAAGCCACATATTGTGTTCGATTTTCTTTAAATTTCGCACAACATCTTATAATCTAACTAAACAAAACTATGGTGAAAGTGGGTAAGCTCGGTTCAGATTTAAATATAGCCCAAATTCAAATGTTGCTCCCATAAGTTTAACCGATTTTGGCCAAACTATATATCTTATATTTCACCTATTTCGTTCCAGGTTTCAATATATCCTCATACAAATGTCCTTTCCGATATAAAATTTTTTGTCAAACACACACATTTACAGGATACAAAAAACCTTCCCGTTTTCACTTTTTCACCGAATTGAATTGTATTCGGATTGAAAGTGGAGTGTATCATAGAGTCGGCCCCGCCCGACTTTAGCCTTTCCTTACTGGTTTTTAATGAAAAAGTTCTTAAGAAAAAAATCCATATTTTTAATCTTTCTTTGAAAGAAAAGCTCTTACGAACTTTAGTAAAATTAAAAAAATCCATATTTTTAGATCTTTCCGGAAAAAAATTAAAAAAATCTATCCATATGTTTTTAAATCCAAAAAACAGATAAACTTCTCTCAATAAAAATATTTGTTCGACTTATAATTTCTAACACGAGCAAGTTGAACATTTTTTTAACTTACCAATTTTTTAAACTCTTTTTTCTTTATTTTTGATGTATGCATTAATTTGTATCATTATATTCTCAAATTTGATATCTTATTAAAATGCTTTTGATATCTTATTTAAATACTTTTTTAAACAATCTGAAAATTTGCTGTTTTTATATATTTAAAATTTTTGATATTTTTTGTGTTTGCTGGCAACTGCCTCAACTATTTGTTGAAAGGGACATTTTTGTAGTTCTTACATAAATGCCATTTTTTAAATGTCTGCCAATTGACAGCTGCCAAGAAACTATTAACAACTATCAGCTCTCGTGGTACCCCTCATGCTTTTTGTCTAGTGTTGATTTCGGTGGGCATCATATGAGCCATTCCCTTTGTAATAATACATATATTTGTCGATTTATTTTATTTAATATACTAATTTGGATTTCCTTTCTTTCCATTTCAGGCACTTTAAACAATTGGCAATAATTTACACGTGCAATTTTTTTTGAGGGAAAACAAATCTAAAATTTTCGAAAAAAATGTTTTTTTGCAGTTGAAAATTTTCGTTATTCTGACAGTTAAATGGATGTGGATTGAATAGCTGGCGGATGGAATTTTGAGGCGCTCATCGCTCATTTTACAGGTATTTGATGGAACTTTTACCAAAATTAACACAAACACACAGAGTCAAAATTAAGATATTTGAGAGAAAAATATTAAAAATAAAATCCTCAATTTATTTTTGTTTTTGATTGAAATGCTACCAAAAAATATATTTATTTTTGTATTTATTTCAATTTTCATTTATTGGGCAATATAAAAAGTTACAATTTATCTTATTTTAAAACCCACGAAGCCATTGGTTATCAAAAATCAACAATTTAAATTTAAAAATATAAAATAAATAAAAATCAGAATTAATTAAAAAAACACAAACAAACAATATTTATCAAAATTATCAATTCACTTTTGTCTTTATTGAACTGCTGTCACAACATAAAAATATAAAAAAAATAAATAATAAAATTCAATATACAAAAAAAAAAAACAAAAAATATATAAAAAATTTGTTTTCATCTAAAAATCTAAAATAAAATAAATAAAAATAAAATTTAATTTAAAAACGAAAAATATATAAAAAATATTTTTACTGAACTGCTACCAAAAAAATATTTAAAAAAATCTATAAAAAATATAAAAATTTAAAAACAAAAATATTTAATATTTTTAAAATTACACAATTTAAATTTAAAATTACTAAATAAAAATAAAATTTAAAAAAAAAATATTAAAAATATTGTTTTTACTAAAAAATCCGCAATTTAAAAATATAAAATAAAATAAATAAAAATAAAAATTAATTAAAAAAATATTTAAAACAATTATCAATTTATTTTTGTTTTAACTGTATGGCTACCAAAAAATTTAATTAAAAAAAGTATATAAAAATTGGTTTCACTGCACTGTTACCAAAAAATATACCTTTTAAAATTTTAAATAAAATAAATAAACATTTAAAAACAAAAAATATAAATTTGTTTTTGTTTTCACTGAACAGCTGCCAAACAATATTTTTAAAAAAATTTAAATGAACTGCTACCAAAAATATTTAAAAAAATCCACAATTAAAATTTAAAAATATCAAATAAAATAAATAAAAATAAAATTTAATTAATAACAAAAAAAATTAAAACAATTATCAATTTATTTTTGTTTTTCTGAAATTCTACCAAAAAGTATTTAAAAAATCCACATTTTAAATAAATTTAAAAATATAAAAGGAAATAAACAAACATAAAATTTAATTAAAAAACAAAAGTATATAAAAAATAGTTTTTAAGAAAATCTAAAAGAAAATAAATAAAAATAAAATTTAATTCAAAAACAAAAAATATTTTAAAAAATTATGAATTTATTTTGGTTTCCACTGAACTGCTACCAAAAAAATAGGTTTAAAAATCCACAATTTAAATTTAAAAATATAAATAAATATAAATAGTAAAATTCAATTAAAAAAAAACTAAAAATATATAATTTTTTTTTTTAAATCTGAAAGAAAATAAATAAAAATAAAATTTAATTGAAAACCAAACATTTTAAAAAATTATCAATTTATTTTTGGTTTTACTGAACAGCTACCAAAAAATATTTTTAAAATTCCACAATTTAAATTTAAAATTATTAAAAAAAATAAAATTTAATTTAAAAAAAAGCAAAAAATATTTTAAAAATGTTGTTTTTACTAAAAAAATCCGCAATTTAAAAATTAAAAAAAAATATTTAAAACAATTATCATTTTTTTTTGTTTTAACTGTATTGCTACCAAAATATTTAAAGAATCCACAATATAATTTAATATAAAATGTAATTACAAAAGTATATAAAAATTGGTTTCACTGCACTGTTACAAAATAATATATCTTTAAAAATCTAAAATAAAATAAAAAACAAAAAATATTTAAAAAAATATAAATTTGTTTTTACTTTCACTGAACAGCTACCAAACAATATTTACAAAAAAATAAATTTAAAAATATAAAAGAAAATAAAAATGTTTTTAAAAAATTATCAATTTATTTTTGTTTTTACTACCAAAAAATATTTTTAAAAAATAAACAATTTAAATTTAAATATATAAAAGAAAATAAATAAACATAAAATTTAATTAAAAATATTAAAAAAAATCTGTTTTTAACTGCACTGCTACCAAAAAAATATTTTTAAAAAATCTAAAAGAAAATAAAAATTAATTTTAATTTAAAAACAAAAATTATGTTTAGAAAATTATCAATTTATTTTTGTTTTTACGGAACTGTTACCAAAAAATAATTTAAAAAATCCACAATTTAAATTTAAAAATATGAAATAAAATAAATAAGAAGAAAATTTAATTAAAAAAAAAAAAAAAAAACAAAACAAAAAATATATAAAAATTAGTTTTTACTGCACCGCCACAAAAAAATATTTTTAAAAAATCTAAAAGAAAATAAAATTTAATGTAAAAACAAAATATATTTTTAAAAATTATCAATTTATTTTTGTTTTTATTGAACTGCTATCAAAAAATATTTTTAAAAAATTCACAATTAAAATTTAAAAATATCAAATAAAATAAAATTTAATTTAAAAAATATTTAAAACAATTATCAATTTTTTTTGTTTTTCTGAACTTCTACCAAGAAATATTTAAAAAATCCACAATTTAAATTTGTATTCACTTTACTGCTACTTTTCCGAATCCTAATTCAGTTTCTGGATAGCCCAGTAAGTGTGATTTTCTCCAATATCTTAATTTTGACTAGATGTTTGTAAATTTTTTATTAATTAATTTAAAACAATTTTTAAAAATGTGTATATTGTTTGGAAACCCAAAAAGCTGAGATTGAATTTTTGTGTAATCTTAAAATTATTGTGGGTTGGCAGTTGCCGACATTAGTGTCCTTAAAGGAAAATATTTAAAAAATCCTTCGATTTGCCACAAAATGAAATGCTTAAAAAATGCAGTTTGTGAGGAGTTTCTTAGAGATTTTTTCCTTTTTGGATAGTAATGAAAACTTTTGTTCACATTAACTTTTCTGCTTCCTTACACCCTAATATAACTATATTTAATTTAATATAATTTGGTACAATGCGATTTCGTCTAACAGTCCTTACTATAACATTTAGGTAAACCAAAAAAAAATAAATAGAAAATTGTGTATTCGATTTCCTAAATACACAATTTTCTATTTATGTTACAGAGGAGAAAGTCTCTAAACTACATTGAAAAATGGTAGATAGTGAAGGCGAAGCCACATGTGGCCATAAATCCAGCCAACTACTTCAAAACAGTATGACATTTAAAATAAAGATATCTTGAATACTAAATGAGATATCGATTAATTTTAGTTTAATTCTTTTTTGCTTATTTTTTGCAATATATTTTTCTAAAGTTTTTTCTGGTAATATTAAGTCTTTCCCAATAATAAAAGAGAGTTATCGATTTTCTTTATTTAAAGTTATGACTCTTATGTAAAAGTAAAAAAACTTGGTAAAAATCATAATTTGTACCAATAACTGTAAAATTATGCTATCGACTTTTGTTATTTAATTTTTTCTTGTTTTTCATAGAGACGTTGCCCAATCAATCGTCCTCTTGTCCGAACACACTTTGTTGAAATCTGCAAATGTTAATATAAATCGCTGTTATTTCAAAATTATTTTGATATCTGCCACAAACATTTCTTATTAAATACTTTTTAATTATCCATTTTAATCGACATTTAAATTTTTTACATTTACCCTCAGCCGCCAACTGCTAAACAATGTTCAAACATCATGCTGACCATGCTCCCCATAAAAGCGCGGGGAAAATGTGAGCAAATCGTACCCAAAAAAAAACGGCCATAGAAAATAAACTAAACATAAATATAGAAATTTGTAGAACAAGCATATGCATAAATCTGTGTGTGTCTGTGTGTATACAGTACTAGAGGTGTACGAGGGTCACCATGAAAGTGTGCCATTAATTTAGAGAATTTTTGGCGCAAAAA
Organism: Polietes domitor; assembly: GCA_947397865.1. Taxonomy (NCBI): domain Eukaryota; kingdom Metazoa; phylum Arthropoda; class Insecta; order Diptera; family Muscidae; genus Polietes; species Polietes domitor. The sequence continues at coordinate 179,643,041 of OX377620.1, read as the reverse complement.
AATCAACACCTGGCGCCAAGTTTGAGGTTTGTTTGGCAAGAGTTGGCAGCCGATTTTTTGGCGAGACTTTTACATCGTAAGAGGTTCTCATTTAAAAAATATACCCTAGGTTGTGTTGGGGTAGGGGGTGATACTTGCTACAATCTATTTCCCCTCCTCTTTATTTGTCTTCATAAATTTCCTAATTTCCTTTAAACGTATGTTTGACAATATTGCAGCGTTCGTCCCCATTGAAAACAATATTGAAAATAAATATTGAAAATAAATAAATTAAATTGCTCCAAAAACACTAACGCTATGTAAACAACCCAACAATAATCACATCGACCAAGTACAGTGTGTTGTGTTGTTGCTGCCTCTCATAAATATTGTAAAAGTAATTAAATTGATTGTATATCGTCGTCATTAAAAACTAATCACAACAAACACAACATTTTGTACAGCTCGTTGAGATTATGGATTTTTATTGGATTTTGTGCGGAAATGAAAATTGAATTTATTGCACAAAATGGAAATGTTTGCAAAATTTTTAGAATTTATTGCATGTTATCGGCAATATGCGGGTCAGGGATATGGATGGATAGATAAACTTAAAAAAATGAGACCATAAATGGAACATAAATAATTGTGAAGAGAAATGCAGTCGAACGATTAGAGAACCTAGATTTCAACATCTGTAAGTTCACAATTAAAAAAGAGCAGATGATTGGTTATTGAAACGGGCGGACATATTATTGGATTAATATATAGGGTGGGCCATTTAAAATTTTAAATTTGAATAAATAGAATAACATTCATTTTAATTTTCAGGTTTATGTTTGACATTTGTAAAATGGGAAGCTCGAACACAGATCATTTGGACAATTGGAATGACACATGGATTTTGGAATAACCGATATGCGGACATACTGTGGCATGAGCTGACTGGGGACAGACAGATGGTAGGACAGATGAACGACAGACTGGCAGACAGACAAACAGTCGGACAGACAGAATAATGTATAAATATACAGAGAGACGGACTCTGTCTGCTCTGCAATCCGTCTTTCGGATAGAATTTTGAACATATACATTAACAGAGGGATAGTCAGACAGAAGAACAAACGTTCAGATAGACTGGGGGACAAATCCAACTAGGATTGGCTGACAGGACAAACAATATAGAGAGACAAACGGACAGACAGGACTGGCATATTGACTGACATTCGGGCAAACTGATAGATGAAAAAATTGACGGATGGTCAGGCGATGAGGTGCCGCATATGGGGTTCAGAGACTATTCAGACTAATGAGAAAACCAATACATCCACAAAGAGTTTAGTGTGGATTTTAGGCTGTACTGAAAAATTGGGTTTATCGGATGAGTTAGATAGACAGGCATTGGAACGAAAAATTGACGGATTGTCAGGCGATGAGGTGAACAGACATACGGTAAAATTTATGTTTCTTAGGACCTTTACTGTAAAGCCATTTCACACAAATTTAAAAACGGTAGACTTGGCCAATAAGGGATTATCATGCCTTAAAAACCCGAGAATGCTTTAAATCCGTTCCATCGAATTTACAGAATCCTTTGTTTTTTTCTAAAGCATTTTGGCTTTAGAGCTCGTAGCCCCATTTGCGGTTGCTCGGCCCTTTTACACTAATTTAAAATCGTTCATATCGATCGTTAATCGATGCTGTTGTATGGAGCGTTCTGATAAACAAGTTATCATTCGATCAAGGACCAATGTAATAGATTAGTCTCGATGGACCCCATTTTAAAATAAATAGGTGTTTGTGAATTTTCTAAATTTTCAGTAATTGATGAAGTTATAGACGTTTTATTAATACAAAATTTTGAAAAATACAAGATTTGGCCATTCCAGTTCGCATATCTCAATGAAATTAATTTAAATTCGTCGACATATTAAAAACTAGTAAATCAAAAAAAAAAAATTTTAAATCCATGCTTTATGCAAGCAGAATTCTATTGGGCCTAGAAATTCTTTTTTAGTTATCTTTTGTAGAAGGAAAAATTACTGCAAAATTTCAGTTTTTTATCTGCCATAGAACGGCATATATTCGAAAATGGGTTTTAACTTCGTATGGGAGGTGCCACGCCCACATTTCCATTACCGCCCATTTTTGTCACAACTACGCACATTGATGCTAGATCCACTTACACAAAATTACAGTAGGTGTAATTTTGGTTTTAACTTCATATGGGAGGTGCCACGCCCACTTTTGCATTACCGCCCATTTTAGGCGCAACTACGCACATTGATGCTAGATGCACTTACACAAAATTTGAGCACTATACGTGTCATAGAACTGACACTATTCGATAATATGTTTTAACTTCGTATGGGAGGTGGTACGCCCACTATTCCAATACCGCCCATTTTTGGCAGAACTACGCACATTGATGGTAGATGCACTTACACAAAATTTCAGCACTTTAGGTGTCATAGAACTGACAATATTCAATAATAGGTTTTAACTTCGTATGGGAGGTGCCACGCCCACTTTTCCAATACCGCCCATTTTTGGCACAACTATGCACATTGATGCTAGATGCTCTTACACAAAATTTCAGCACTCTAGGTGTCATAGAACTGACAATATTCAATAATAGGTTTTAACTTCGTATGGGAGATGCCACGCCCACTTTTCCAATACCGCCCATTTTTGGCACAACTATTCGAATTGATGCTAAATGCACTTACACAAAATTTCAGCACTCTAGGTGTCATAGAACTGACAATATTCAATAATAGGTTTTAACTTCGTATGGGAGATGCCACGCCCACTTTTCCAATACCGCCCATTTTTGGCACAACTATGCGAATTGATGCTAGATGCACTTACACAAAATTTCAGCACTCTAGGTGTCATAGAACTGACAATATTCAATAATAGGTTTTAACTTCGTATGGGAGGTGCCACGCCCACTTTTCCAATACCGCCCCTTTTTGGCACAACTATGCGAATTGATGCTAGATGCACTTACACAAAATTTCAGCACTCTAGGTGTCATAGAACTGACAATATTCAATAATAGGTTTTAACTTCGTATGTGAGGTGCCACGCCCCTTTGTCCAATTGGTCAAATTTTTCCATTTCCTTGTATTGTCATCGAAAATGATTAAGTGTGCAAAATTTGAGCAAAATTGGTTGAGAAAAAAGCTTTCAAAAATTGATTTCAAATTTTGTGGCACACAAACATATATAGAAAGTAACCTTATAAAGGGTGATTCTTTAAGAGCTTGATAACTTTTTTAAAAAAAAAAAACGCATAAAATTTGCAAAATCTCATCGATTCTTTATTTGAAACGTTAGATTGGTCCATGACATTTACTTTTTGAAGATAATTTCATTTAAATGTTGACCGCGGCTGCGTCTTAGGTGGTCCATCCGCTTAGTCCAATTTTGGCATTTCCACGTTTTTGAGTAACAGAGACCCAATTGGTGCGAACGGCGACGAATCGAAAATTGGTGGTCATCATTAACACTGGCCGATACAGCTGCGATATTTTCTTCAGTTCGCACTCTACGTAAGCGTGTTGGTGGTTTAATGTCCAACAATGTAAATTTGGTGCGAAATTTAGTCACAATAGCCCGAATAGCCGCTTCAGTGGGTCGATTAAACTGACCATAAAATGGAAGCGCGCAATGAACTTTCTTAACAGAGCACGCATTTTGATAATAAAATTCAATAATTTGCAAGCGTTGTTCGTTTGTAAGACGATTCATGATGAAATGTCAAAGCATACTGAGCATCTTTCTCTTTGACACCATGTCTGAAATCCCACGTGATCTGTCAAATACTAATGCATGAAAATCCTAACCTCAAAAAAATCACTCTTTATAAAGCATGGAATGATGAAAAATTACTAGATTTTCCATTTTTTTTTTTTTTTCAAAAAAAAAACCGAATTCCCAAAGTGGGGAAAATGTGTCCCAAAAATGGTGGATTTTTTAAATGGTCGCCATGCTTTTCTTTATCATTTTTATCTGTTTTGATAAATTTTAAGTATTTTTGTTGCATTTTCCATTTTTTTTCAAAAACAAAATACACGAATTCCAAAAGTACGGAAAATGTGTTCCAAAATTTGGGGATTTTTTTTGATGTGTTTTTTTAATCATTTTTATCTGTTTTAATGCATTTTTTATTGGATTTCCATTTTTTTAAATACCCGAAATCCCAAAGTGGTGAAAATTTGTTCCAAAATTAGTTTTTTTGTTTTATTAAAATATCGCTTTTTTATCATTTTTAATGAATTTTATGTGTTTTTATTGGATTTTTCAATTTTTTTTTCCAAAAAATACCCGAATTCCCCAAGTGGGGAAAATGTGTTCCAAAATTGGAGATTTTTTATTAAAATGGTCTCCATGATTTTCTTTGTGATTTTTATATATTTTGTTGAATTTTACGTATTTTAATTGGATTTTCCATTTTTTTTTTTCCAAAAATACCCGAATTCCCAAAGTGGGGAAAATGTGTTCCAAAATTGGGAAGTTTTTATTAATATTGTCGCCATGCTTTTTTTACAATTTTCATCTGTTTTGATGAATGTTAGGTATTTTTAGTGGATTTTCACTTTTTCCCAAAAAATATCCGAATTCCCAAAGTGGGGAAAATTTGTTCCAAATTTGTTCCAATTAAAATATAGCTTTTTTTAATCATTTTTATCTGTTTTAATGAAGTTCATGTATTTGTATTGGATTTTCCCATTTTTTTTTCCAAAAATACCCGAATTCCCAAAGTGGAAAAATGTGTTCCAAAATTGGGAAGTTTTTATTAATATTGTCGCCATGCTTTTTTTTACAATTTTCATCTGTTTTGATGAATGTTAGGTATTTTTAGTGGATTTTCCACTTTTTCCCAAAAAATATCCGAATTCCCAAAGTGGGGAAAATGTGTTCCAAAATTGGGATTTTTTATAAAAATTGTCACCATGCTTTTTTATCTGTTTTCATGAAGTTTATGTATTTTTATTGGATTTTCCATTTTTTCCACAAAAAATATCCCGAAGTAGAAAAATGTGTTCCACAATTGGGGATTTTTTTTAACATTTTTATTTGTTTTTTTTTACGAATTTTATGTATTTTATTGTTTCCACTTTTTTTCAAAAAAAAAAAATAAATAACCGAATTCCCAACGTGGGGAAAATATGTTCCAAGACTTAGGGATTTTTTATTAAAATATCGCAATGCTTTTTTTATCATTTTTATCTGTTTTGATGAATTTTAAGTATTTGTACCCGAATTCACAAAGTGGGGAAAATGTGTTCCAAAGCTGGAGATTTTTTATTAAAATTGTTGCCATGCTTTTTTATCATTTTTATCTGTTTTGATGAATTTTAAATATTTTTATTGTATTTTCCATTTTTTCCACAAAAAATGCCAGAATTCCCAAAGTGGGGAAAATGTGTTCCAACATTTTGGGATTTTTTTATTATAATAACCTCATGCTTTTTTATCATTTTATCTGTTTTGATGAATTTTATGTATTTTTAGTGGATTTTCCATTTTATCCACAAAAAATACCCGAATTCCCAAAGTGGGGAAAATGTGTTCCAAAACTGGAGATTTTTTTATTAAATTGTTCAACATGCTTTTTTCATTTTTATCCGTTTTGATGAATTTTAAGTATTTTTTTACTTCTATTCGTAACTTAAAGAGAGATATGAATTGAATGTGTGAAAACTTGTATTTTTGCTAAAATTTGGTATTAATAAAAACTTCAATAACTCAGTCATTTACTAACGGTTTTTTAAAACCAAGGCGTCGTTTCACTCCTTACTAAATGTGTTATTAAAATAAAATTACAAGTCGTACGGTTACCAAACAAAATGTGCGAAAACATTGCCTAAGTTGAAGAATGGTTTAAAATGGTTTAAAATATGTGCTTGCTGGACAAAAGCAAATAGATTCCTTAAGTTTTCTTAAATAAGTTATACACATAAAAATAAAATGAAGTAAAAATATAAAAAATATAAGTGTGCAAAGGAACGTAAAACCGGTTTTTTATCCGTAACTCAACATTTTGGGGGTGTCTGTAAATGTTCAAATACAGATTCTTGTTCTACTCGATAATAATATTATAATATAATAATAATATAATAATAATATAATAGTAATATTACTTCCCAGAGTTTTTGGACTGGACTAGACTAGTGTAATAATAGAGCAACTTTAAGAAAGAACAATTTTTAGATAACTAACTGTTTGTCAGTCCGTCGTCCGATGCACTTGTGTTTCTCTGTCGTCCGTGTTGTGTGCCGTTCAGTTTTGTGTTAAAATAAAAAAAGAAAAAAATTGAAACAAAATACCGAAATCATAAACAACAACGAAATAGATCAAATGAAAAACAACCAACAACAATAACCGCGTCGCTCCGCGCCGACCAAAACATTTAAACAACCCAACAACAACAATAACAATAACATCAACGTGAACAACAAAAAACAACTAAACATCGCAGCAGCATCCATAACAGCCGCTCATCACTGACCACACATTATATGTCCGCTCCGTAGTGTGTGCGTTGTCTCCTTCCCTTCCCCCCCCCTTCCCCTTCGTGCAGTGCAGTTGACACTCTTTTCTTTCTGTCGTTGTTCGCCCAATGCTCAAGGCATAACACTGAGCATTGGGGGAATACAGCAACGGCAGGGAGAGGAGTTTGGCAACTGTAGCTGCATACTGACTCTGTTTTGTTTTTTTCTTGTTTGTCTGTTCTAATGGTGGGTAAGTTTAAAGTACAATTTGCCAATGTACGAGGGCTGAGAGCGAATTTTTTTGCCGTGTACGCTCATGTACAACTCCATCGGCCTGATGTTTTTGCTCTTTGTGAGACCCAGGTGTGTGAGGATTCTGATCCACAGGATTTTCACATTCCTGGGTATCACACCCTATCCCTCTTTATCCCCCACAGAGGTCTTTTGGTATACGTACGTAATGATATAGTGTTCCAGAGCCGGCATAACTTAAACTCTGAAAATCCAGAATTTAACTCCCTTTGGGTTAAATTCAAGATTGGAACACACGTACTACATTTCGGATTCGTGTATAGAAGTCCAAACGCGGAAAGGGAGGTATCCCTAAATGGCTTTGACGCCCTTTCCGATTCAATTACAAAAATTTTAGAGGACTATCCTGACAGTGAAATTGTGGTTGCTGGCGATTTCAATGTCCATAATTCCTCTTGGCTTGCCCATTCGAGTCACTCAACACCGGAGGGTCAATACGCCGAGCTTTTTGCCGCGCATAATGATTTGACGCAACTAGTGAATGAACCGACACACATTCCGTGTGTCCAAGGGCAACACTCTAATATTCTTGATCTTTTCTTAACATCACACCCTGAAAAGTATGAAGTTAACGTTCTAGCACCTCTTGGTAATTCGGATCACTGCATTGTTTCAGCATCCTTTTCGTATTCCGCTCTTCGTGTCGCTTCGACCGCAGCCCCTAAGCGGACAATATATTTATACGAAAAGGCACGTTGGGCCGAGCTCAACAACTTTTTCCAGCATTTCAATTGGAAACTTTGTTTTCTAAATGGCGATATAGATGCTGCGGCTGAAATGATTGAAAATATTATCTTGATTGGAATGAAGTCATTTATTCCAATTAAAGTTATTTCGGATAAACCATCTAATAAAAGTTGGTTTAACCAGACATGCAAGGCTGCTGTCAGATCCAAAGAGGAAGCGTTCAGGAAATGGCGTTTAAATAAAAATGCCACAACTGATCTGCTACGCAAGCAGACAAGAACCATGTGTGCCAGGGTACTTAGACGTGAAAAGTTTCTGTACGAACAACGTCTTCGTGCCAAAGTTCTTGCTTCTCCTAGGGGAAGTAAGAGCTTTTGGTCATTTGTAAGAAGAGTAAAGGATAACTCCTCATCTATCCCAACTCTTGTTAAAGATGACCAGATATTCACTGACCCGGTTGACAAAGCTAACCTATTGGCTGAAATGTTTGCAAGGAATTCATCCTTGCCGGAAAGCAATCAACCACTCCCCGTGATCGAAAATGTATCTAGTTCCATGCCTCAGATATTTTTTCGAACACGTGGAGTTAAAAGGGTTCTCGCAAATCTCGACGTAAATAAATCTCCAGGCCCGGATGGCATTTCAGCACTTGTCCTATGTAAGTGCTCTTCGACGCTTGCCCGTCCCCTTCGCAATCTTTTCAACCTTGCATACCGTGCAGGAGTTTTCCCAGCGTGTTGGAAGATTGCGAACATCCAGCCCATCCCTAAAAAAGGTGAGGCTAATAACCCTGCTAACTATCGACCGATCGCGATTTGCTCAGCGCTCTCGAAGGTTATGGAGAGTATGGTTAACCACCATCTTGTGAGGTATTTAGAAACTAATGACTTACTTAATGATCGACAGTATGGCTTCCGTAGGAATCGATCTACGGGAGACCTGATGACACTGCTATCCGAAAAGTGGAATCGATCTATTCACAAGCTTGGTGAGAGTAAGGTCGTTGCTCTAGATATCTCCAAGGCCTTTGATAGAGTTTGGCACGGCGCACTCATATCAAAGCTTATCGCTTTTGGTGTTGGTAGTGACTTCTCTCGATTTATATCGAGCTTTCTCAGAGATCGCACTATACGTGTTGTTGTAGATGGGTTCTCATCCGACGAGCATAGGTTAACCGCAGGAGTACCACAGGGCTCTGTCCTTTCCCCCCTCCCTTTTTCTTATTTTCATCGACGACCTCTTGGATCGGACTGTGAATCCAATATACTCATTCGCGGATGACAGCAACCTCTGTCATTCATACTCATTCGATCATAGACCAAGTCGTCAAGAAATTGAGGATAAAAGGCGATTGATGGATGAGTCACTTAGCCAGGATTTGATGGCCATTTCTGAATGGGGTCGTGAGAATAGAGTAGATTTTAATGCACGTAAGACCCAGTGCTCCTTGTTGTCTCACAAACGATTCACTGATCCAACGGTGTCGTCGATTTTAATGAACGGTGTAGATATTGAGCAATCAGATGCTCTCGATGTTCTCGGCATGAAAATACAACGTGATGTTCGATGGACAAAGCATGTATTTGACGTGTCGAAAGATGCCTTCAAATGTTTAGGCTTTTTAAAAAGATGTAAGAAATATTTTACACCCTCTGATCTTCTCAATATCTACACTACCTACATCAGACCAAAGATGGAATACAACTCCCATATATGGTCGGGAGCTCCAGCTTCATCACTGGAGCTACTTGACCGTGTCCAGAGGAGGGCGATGGTGTTGATAGGTGATGGTAGGATATCCAATTCTATTGTCTCCCTTGAACACCGTCGTAATGTTGGTTGTGTGTCATTGTTCTATCGATACTTTCATGGTGTTTGTTCTTCGGAAATTCGTGATCTTATACCGCCCGTGAGAACGTTCGGTAGAGATACGCGACTTTCCAGGAACGCTCACCCATTTGTTGTCGATTGGACAACCGACCGCACTACACATTACAGAATAAATTCGTTCTTCGCCCGTACTATCCGTATGTGGAATCGACTTCCGGCAAATATCTTTCCCTCCAATTACGACATTCAGAGATTCAAAACAGATGTCAACAGACACTACTCCCTCTCTCCTCCTTCCAATACCTTATCTTCCTTCTACCAACGCAATGCACTGCATTTATAGGGGACATCCCCTGAGTGTTGGTTCAGTGAAAAAAAAAAAAAAAAAAAAAAAAAAAAAACTAACAATTGTTGAGACTAAATATGATTTATTACGTATACGTTCCTGCTTTTGATTTTGCATTTTTTTGCCCTCTTGGTACTTATTTCTTTTTAATAACGGCTTAAAGGACAGCACTTCTTTTTACTGTTCAAAATCTAATTTTCTAAATAATTTACAAAAAATTCTCCTCTTTCATTTCATTTCATGTACATAACGACATCATACCATGGCTATAAGTATCACAAAAATTCCCACATCCTTTGAGACTTCACAGGTTTATCCATTTATTCGTCATATTCAAAACATACTCGAATATCCAACGTGTATGACTCGCGGTGCGAATTATGTCATCAGCGAATGACAGGCCATATATAAATCATGGCATCTAACATGTGGCGAACATACTCGCGCCAAAAAGTCTTTGAAAAATAATTTTCAAATATATGTATATATAGTATATTTTTGCAGACTAATATCTCTTTGTTGATCACTTTAATGTATACACGCATTTTATATTTGTATATATATATATTTATATTTTATTTATTTATTGTGTATAGCGTCATATTTGTGTTAACTTATAACAAAAACAAAGTATTTTTTTTTGAGCATGTGCCTTGTTTTGTTTTCTTTAAAATAGTATTTAAATCTTAGGCACAATGCGGAAGAAGGCGAATTAATAAATCATCATATAATTGGTTTAATGAACTATGAATGAAGCATGCTTCGAAAATCATTTAGAAAATGATTAATTTTCTTAATGCACTTTAATGGATACGCTCAAAATCAAACAAATTATGAAAGTGTGTGAGAGAAACGGGGAAAAATATGTATGTGAAAAGCGAAATTGCCAATTACACTAAGCAACATGAATTTTAAAAACGAAAGTGGTTCTTATTTTTTTTGGGTGGGGAAGGGGGTGGTGTTGGCTGAAGATAATACTCTTAAATAATATTTAAAAGGACTTTAGTTTCTTTCTATAATTTTATTCTTCTCTTTTAAATCAAGAAGCTGGATTATCGGCGACATTTTCTATTTTTTCCTGATTTTTCTGAAATTTTATTTTCCTTGGCTACGTAGTCAGAAAAAAGTATAAACCGAATTTTTGATTCTGTCTGCAGCCGTTTGATGGGTACCTTTTTTCCCCCTTTCATCCCGTTTTCCCCAAAAAAATACAAATTTCGAAATATTACTTAATTTTGAGCGTCTGCACAGTCAGAGAAATGTACATACTGAATTTTATGATCCATTTCATCGGTACAAATTTTATCCCTTTTCCCCTTTTTCACCTTAAAAGTATGCATTTTAAAAAAATATTTTATTTTCCTCGTTTACACAGTCGGAGAAATGTATAAACCGAATTTCATGATTCTGTCTGCAGCCGTTTTATGGGTACCATTTATATCCCCTTTCGTCCCGTTTTCCCCAACGTACAAATTTCGAAATATTCGTTAATGTTGAGTCGAGACAGTCAGAGGAATGTACATATCGAACTTTATGATCAATTTGGTCGTTACCTATTTTATCCCTTTTCACCCTAAAAGTACGAATTTGGAAAAAATTATTTTATTTTCCTCGTTTACACAGTCAGAGAAATGTATAAACCGAAGTTCATGATTCTGTCTGCATCCTTTAGGTGGGTACCATTTTTATCCCCTTTCGTCCCGTTTTCCCCAAAAAAGTACAAATTTCGAAATATTCCTTAATTTTGAGCATATACACAGTCAGAGAAATGTACATACTGAATGTATAATTCATTTGATCGTTACCATTTTTATCACCTTTCGTCCCGTTTTCTCCAAAAAGTACAAATTTCGAAATATTCCTTAATGTTGAGTGTCGAGACATTATTTCGTTATCAATTTTATCCCTTTTCACCCTAAAAGTACGAATTTTGAAAAATTATTTTATTTTTCTCGTTTATAGAGTCAGATAAATGTATAAACCGAATTTCATGATTCTGTATGCACCCTTTAGGTGGGTACCATTTTTATCCCCTTTCGTCCCGTTTTCCCCAAAGTTCAAATTGCGAAATATTCCTTAATGTTGAGCGTCTGCATAGTCAGAGAAATGTACATACTGAATTTTATGATCCATTTGATCGGTACCAATTTTATCCCTTTTTACTCTAAAAGCAGGAATTTAAAAAATCTTTCATTTCCTAGTTTACACATGATTCAGTCTGCATCCGTTAGGTACCCATTTTTATCCTCTTTAGTCCCGTTTTCCCCTTAAAGTAATTTTTTTCGAAATATTCTTTAATGTTGATCGTCTATATAGTCAGAGAAATGTACATACTGAATTTTATGATTCATTTGATCGGTACCAATTTTATCCCTTTTTCACCCTAAAAGTAGGAATTTGGAAAAAATCTTTAATTTTCCTAGTTTACATAGGCAGAAAAATATATAAACCGAATTTCATGATTCAGTCTGCAGCCGTTAGGTGGGTACTATTTTTATCCCCGAATTTTATGATCGGTACCAATTTTATCTCTTTCCATATTAATAGTAGGAATTTGAAAAAATTCTTATATTTGTCTCATTACAAAGTCTGCAACCTTCAGGTGGGTACCATTTTTATCCCCTTTCGTCCCGTTTTCCCCTTAAAGTAAATTTTTTCGAAATGTTCTGTAGTATTGAGCGTCTACACAATCAGAGAAATGTACATACCGAATATTTTGATTCTAGCGGCAGGTACCAATACCAAATACCAAATAGGTACCAATTTTATCCCTTTTCGCTCTAAAAGTACCAATTTCCAAAAATTATTTTATTTTCCTTGTTTACACAATCAGAAGAACGTACATACTGGCATTTATTACTACATCTGATGCCAGTTGATTGGTACATTTTTTATCCCCTTTCTGCCCGTTTTCGACCTAAAAGGAAAAAAATAAAAAACAAATGTTTATGGTGCGCAAGGTCAGCAGATTGCATACACCGAATGTCATGATTTTATTTTCAGCATTTTGGTTGGTACTATTTTTATCTCTTTTCCCCGTTTTCACCCTAAAAGTACGAACATCGAAAAATCTCATATTTTCCTTGTTTACACCAAATTTTCATGATTTAATTTTCAGCCGTTTGGTTGGTACCATTTGTGTCCCTCTTTTCCCCATTTTCACCCTAAAAGTACGAAAATTGAAAAATCTCATATTTTCCTTGCTGCGCAGTCAGAGGAATGTATACACCAAATTTTTATGATTCCGTCTCCTGCCTTTGGTTGCTAAAATTTTTATCCCTTTTCCCCGTTTTCATCCTAAAAGTACGAAAATCGAAAAATCTCATATTTTTCTTGTCTTCGCAGTCAGTGGAATGTATACACAGAATTTCATTACTTCATCTTCATCCTTTTGATTGGTACAACTTTTTCTTTGATTGGTACAATTTTTAAAGTACGAAAATCGAAATTATATGGTCGGGCAGTAATTTTAAATCTAAATATGAAAATTACATATTGAAATTAGGGAAAATATTTGCCTTTTCCAAAGGTAAAGAAATCAAAGACGGGTAAAATGGGATAAAGGGATAAAAATGGTACCAACCAAATGAAATTCGGTGTATATATTCATCTTGCGTGTAGACTTGCAACATAAAGAAATTTTTCGAAATTTGTACTTTCAGGGTAGATTAGGGAAAAGAGGGATAAAAATGGTACCGAACAAACGGCTACAGACAGAATCGGTGTATACAATCCTCTGGCTGCGTAGAAGAGAAAAAACAGGATTTTTCCAATTTAAGGAATTTTTCAAATTTTTTTACATTTAGGGTGAAAAGTGGTTGAGGGGATAAAAATGGTACCGACCAATCGGATGCAGCTAGAATAATGAAATTCGTTGTATACGCCAATCTAGCTGCCTAAACGCAAAAAATGTAAGATCTTTCAATATTCGCACTTTTTAAGGGATAAAAATGGTACCAACCTTTAGCCGTTTGGTTGGTACCATTTTTTGAAATCGTAAAATTCGGGGTATACATTCCTCTGACCGTGTAGACGCGCAATGGACAAATCGGGACGAAAGGGGATATAAATGGTACCAACCAATCGAATACAGCTGAAATAAATAAATTCGCTGTATACGCCACTATGACTGCGTTACCGGAAAAATTAGATTTTTCGAGTTTCGTACTTTTAAGGCGAAATAGGGAAAAGAGGGATAAAAATGGTACCAACCAATAGACTGCAAACAGTATCATAAAAATTCACTCTATACATTCCTCTGACTATGTAGACGAATTTTTCTCTAGTTGCAGCCTAGTGTTTTTTTCTAGTTGCAGCCTAGTGTTATTTGTGTAATACTTAAGTAGTTCACATTTACTTTGTGCTAATGCCAAATTGTAACAGGAAAACTTTAGCTCATCAACTATAGATAGATTTCAATCAAATTTGAACAATATGAGTACGTACGTCAATGGTTTATATGTACATGGACATTAGGGTATTCCAATTGGGGGAAAATTAATTAAACAAATATTCCGACCTTATATTATTAGAATTACAGATTTTCTCTTGATATATGATTTGTTTTTTGTTGTTCACTGACAATCAACTATATAAAGAAAAAAAAATAATAAAACCTATTTTTTTCTAATTTATCTGATTTTTTCATATAAGGATTTTATTTTTTTTTTAATCAACTTTTTTGGTACTTTCACTTAATATACAATAACTTCTATATTTATCCATGAGTTGTCTTCACCTATATGAAAAATTTTAATTTAATAAATTCGAATGCCAGCTATTTCGTTAAAGTTTTTCTTCTTACGAATGTAGTGGAAAGGGGAGAACCACATTCAATTATACACACGTTGACAGTATACATATCACGTATGTGTGTGTTTTTGTATTTTTCTGATAATTTTTTTCATTAGTATTTATATGTTTTAAAAATATTTCTGGTACTTTCATTTAAGTTATCAGAAATTCTATATTTTTCCATGAATTTTCTTTGGCTTCGAATTGTTTTCTCCTCTAGATACAGAAAAAATACATTTTTTTATTTTTTCTGATTTGTGTTTTTAGACACTTTCAGTTAAAAGAAAAAAAAAAGAAGTAAAAATGACGTTAAGTTCGGCCGGGCCGAACTTTATATAACCTCCACCATGGATTGCATTCCCCAGAGGCTGTCGATTATTGTAGAAGTATTACAGGAAAATATAAATACAAATATAGACATAATAATTTTATAAATAAATATGTATAATATTTTCATTATTACAAACCACGATTATAAGCAAGACTGCCAATACGTTTACACTATATATATATATATAGTCAATTCAGAAAATAAATATTCTTATATTTATATTTTCAAAAAAGCTTAAATACCATAAATATTGGTAGAGAGTGGGAGCTACAGTTGGCTGTATTTCCATTCTATTTTTATTCCAAAAGTACACATTTTGAAAATCCATTATCAAAATAACCTAACTTCATGATCCAACCACTTTTTCCCGTAAAAGTAAAAAGTACGAAATTGGATTTTTTTTATTTTGCGTGTCTATGCAGTCAGAGGAATGTATACACCGAATTCCATGATTCTAGTTGCTGTCATTTGGTTGGTACCATTTTTATCCCCTTTTCCCATTTTACACCCTTAAGAGTATGACTTTCTAAAATCTCTTTATTTTACGTGTCTACGCAATTAGATGGATGTACACACCGAATTTCATCATTCTAGCTGTAGCCGTTTAGTGGGTACAATTTTTATCCCTCTGTACCCGTTGTATCCCTTGAAAGTACTAATTTGGAAAAAACATTTTATTTTTCGTGTCTACGCAGTCAAAGGACTGTATACTTCGAATTTCATGATTCTAGCTGCGGTCATTGGTTGGTACTATTTTTATCCCCTTTTTCTATTTTGACCCCAAAAAGTATATTTTCGAAAAATCAGTTTATTTTCCGTGTCTACACAATCAGAGGAATGTATACTCCGAATTTCATGACTCTAGCTGTGGTCATTTGATTGGTACTATTTTTATCCCCCTTTTTCATTTTAATCCCAAAAACAAAGAATTTTGAAAAATCCGAGTATTTTACTTGTCTATGAAATCAGAGGAATCTATACACTGAATTTCATTATTCTAGGTACAGCCGTTTGGTTGGTACCATTTTTATCCCTCTATTCCCATTTTACCCCTTAAAAGTACGAATTTGCCCCATTTCACCCCCTCGAATAAAAGTCGTTTTATGGTGCACGTTTTTGTTATCTGGGGAATACGCATACCCAATATCAAGTAAGTAAAGGGTGATTTTTTAAGAGCTTGATAACTTTTTTTAAAAAAAAACGCATAAAATTTGCAAAATCTCATCGGTTCTTTATTTGAAACGTTAGATTGGTCCATGACATTTACTTTTTGAAGATAATTTCATTTAAATGTTGACCGCGGCTGCGTCTTAGGTGGTCCATCCGCTTAGTCCAATTTTGGCATTTCCACGTTTTTGAGTAACAGAGACCCAATTGGTGCGAACGGCGACGAATCGAAAATTGGTGGTCATCATTAACACTGGCCGATACAGCTGCGATATTTTCTTCAGTTCGCACTCTACGTAAGCGTGTTGGTGGTTTAATGTCCAACAATGTAAATTTGGTGCGAAATTTAGTCACAATAGCCCGAATAGCCGCTTCAGTGGGTCGATTAAACTGACCATAAAATGGAAGCGCGCAATGAACTTTCTTAACAGAGCACGCATTTTGATAATAAAATTCAATAATTTGCAAGCGTTGTTCGTTTGTAAGACGATTCATGATGAAATGTCAAAGCATACTGAGCATCTTTCTCTTTGACACCATGTCTGAAATCCCACGTGATCTGTCAAATACTAATGCATGAAAATCCTAACCTCAAAAAAATCACTCTTTACAAGCAGACATGTTGAAAAAATATGCTTAAATACTCTAAAATATTAGGGGTTATTATGGGTATTTTTAGACCTTGTGAGGGAAAAATGTTTCCCTTTGGGCCGATTTTGTCCAGTTTCAATCCCAAGCGATCTAAGACTATAAGACCCATTTATGGAAAATTTGAACGTCCTAGCTCCTTTCGTTTAGATGATAGCTTGCTTTCAACAGACAGATGGATGGACGGATATGGCAAGATCGTCTTCGAATTTTATGACGATCAAGAATATATAAATACTTTATGGGGTCTCAGATCGATGCTTCAAGGTGTTACAAACGGAATGACAAAGTTTGACCCCCATCCTGGAGGTAGAGGGTATAAAATGAATTTTTCTCGTGCATACAAAAAACTTAAAATTAAAAGAATCAGATTTTTATTTTTTTCATTCGATTTTTGTAAAAAAATATTTTATTTTATCTGTGATTTGTTTTCTTGTCTAAGATAAGAAGAACATCCTAAAAAAACTAAAATATATTTTTTTAATTTTGCTATTTTTTCTCATATTTTTATTTTTTTTTTTTTCATTTAAAAATATTGTAATTTTTGTTTTATATGTTTTCTGATTTTCTTTGGTTTCTTTGTTGTTTTTTTAATTTTTAGTTTAAGTTTGTTAATATATCATAACTTCTGTGATTTGAAGAACTCTAAGATAAGAAGAAAATTCTAAAAAAAAACTAAAATATATTTTTCAGTTTTTCTATTTTTTTCTCATTTGGATTTCTTTTATTTTCTTTCATTTAAAAAATAAAGAATTTTAGTAATTTTTGTTTTCCATTTTTTCTGATTTCTTTGTTTGTTTTGCTTTTTAATTTTTAGTTTACATTTGTTAATATATCATAACTTCTGTGACTTCTTTTCTTCTCTAAGATAAGAAGAAAATCTAAAAAAAAACTAAAATATATTTTTATTTTTTTTCTCATTTGGATTTATTTTATTTTTTTGTTAGATTTGTAGATTTGCTATTAGAAAATATGGTAAAAATAGCTGGATTCTTCCCGAAGAGAAGAAAATTAAATTAAATTAATTTGTTTTCTTCTCTAAGATAAGAAGAAAATTTAAAAAAACTAAAATATATTTTTAATTTTTTTCTCATTTGGATTTATTTTATTTTTTTTGTTAGATTTGTAGATTTTCAATTAGAAAATATAGCAAAAATAGCTGGATTCTTCCCGAAGAGAAGAAAATTATAAATAAAATGTATCCATATATTTTTTGAAATTTTGAGGTATCTGACATATATAATACACATAAAAAATAAATGTGTTCAAAATAGTGAAATAAACTCCGATGATGGAATTAATTATGAAAATAAATAACCTTAATATTTTGTTTATTATATTTTGCGACGCTAGAAGGCCAAATGGTTGAATGGACATAGTTTTCACTTGCATTTTTTGGGGTAACAGTAATTTTTAATTTAGCATTGATCGATTTTTATCGAAATTTATATCATATTGAAGATATCACAACCTTCATTATAATTACTCTTTAATTCATTTAGACATAAGAGTTAATTAATTTTTTAAGAAATATTTAAACTTTTCTTTTATCTAATACACGAAAATATCATATGTCACAAAATGCAAAAAAATAATAATTTATTTTATTTTAACACATATTTAATTTAATAGCAACTTATTTATTAAAAATACTTTAAGATAATTAATAGAAACAATAAAAAGTATTATATGTTTTTTTCGAATCAATGGTCTACCGAACTTAATTTATTTCCATATATATCTAAATTTATTTGTAATACTCCATCAAAATTTCCCTTTTCCAGCAGAATAAAACTTATTTTTCAAATACATACATAAGTTTTTGGCGGAAGAAATATTTTTTAAAAATATATATCAAATATTGATTCAGGTAATGAAATGAAAACAAAAATATAATAATTAAAAAAAAACGAATTTTAAGAAAGATTTGCAGATTTTTTATGGGACGTGCTGCACAAAAACTAAACTTTCAAAACACAAAATTATATAAAAATCAGCACCTACCCAATCATCATTGGACCACTATTGCCATCATCTTGCTCCTAAGTAACCATGGCCATCTCAGAGGAAGCAGTTGCTACAGTATCCTATGTGGTGTTCCGTATATTGGTGCCAATTATTTTTGTCATTGGTGTTTTGGGCAACTCTTTCAGCGTTTATGTGTTCACAAGGTAAGCTTCTGAAAATGTAATAGCCTATCATCACACACAGCCGTATTGTTAATACATTCTATGAATGTTCGTTTGGCATAAATACGCACCGTTTACAACAAACGTTTCACAGAGTTTGTGATAAACAAAATTCCTTTGCGACAAACATACTAACCGTTTATCACAAACGTACATAGGACTTGGAATAAACAAAAATCGTTTGCTACAAACACATTTCTTTTCTTCTTTTGTCTTACTTTTCGTTTGTGATTAACGAATTTTTTTCTTTGCCTGCAGATGGTCGTTAGTTTCACTTTAATTTCAGCATTTTCTTGTAAATATTTCGTTTCAGGAAAAGCATGAAATGCACCGCAAATCTTTATTTAATGGCTTTGGCCATATCGGACATTGGTTATTTGACTGCGCTGTTTTACATCACTTTCGGTAGTTCTACATTCGTAGAACTCCATATGCCAATCTATTTTCAACTATCTGGGCTTTTCGAATGGATATTAAGTTCGTGCGGTAAGTTTTCACTTTGTGAAGCTCTTTTGACTATTATTTCTTTTTTCCATTCCTGCGTTCTTCTCTTGCTTATCCTGATGATTGCTGATTGAATTCCCCTCCTCTTTCGTAGACTTTATATCGATATACATTGTCTTGAGCTTCACAATCGAGCGATTTATTGCGATACGTTATCCGTTGAAGCGTCAGACACTCTGCACTGAATCGATGGCCAAGAAAGTTATTGCAGGTAAGGATTTGAAGTGAATAACCGGAAACCCACCCGTCTCTTAGTTCATCCATGCGTATGTCTGTTCATCCTTCCGTCTGTCCATTCGTCTCTCGGCAAAACCGTTGGGTCATCCATCTGTCTGTCCGTAAAACCTTTTGTATTTCCGACCTTCTGTCTCCAGTTTTGAAGTATTTGTTCCGATCAGTGATGATGTATGTTACCCCGGATTTCAGACAATCCGACTAATAATTTATTGTTGCCGCTGCTGCTGTTTCTTCCTTTCTAGGCGTTGTCGTTTTTGGTATCCTATTCAATATGGTCGCATTTTTTGATAGTAAGTTGGATGTTACGTATGAACTGCGTGATGAAGATGGCGATCCTTGCACTCAAAGTTTTGGTGTTCGTACTGCTGAGCCCGACGATCCAGCCAAACATGTGGCAAACTCTTTGGGATTTCTAGATTCACTGGAGGGCAGTGTTGGGGATTTCTCAATGACTGCAACAGAGGGCCTTTTGAAACGTCTGAGACGTACTCCGCTGGCTCATGAAGTTGAAGGTAAATTTATTCAAAATTACATCCATGAATTACTTATACGTCTTATACTTCCTATCATCTACCAATTCCGCAATATTTTCAGCAAAAGATGCCGCTGCGCGATTAGAGCCAACCAATGTGCCGCCTGCGATCTACTGGGAGAATGATCACAAACAGGAAATGGTAACTCTTGACTTGAAACTGGCCAATTTCAATGAGGGTTGTAAAAATGTGAGCATGATGAGGATGATGATTTTTCAATCAGGATTACATTGAACTCTTTCTCTGAATATAGGTATCAGTGTACGGTACCACAGAATGGCTTATACCAAAAACCGATTTGTTTAACACCATTTGGCCAGTTGTGTCCTTAATTGTTTCCGTCATACTGCCTATAACTGTTTTGGCCATTTTAAATGGCTTTCTGGTCGTGATGGTCCGACGTTCCAATAAATTACGTGAAAAAATGACCAATGCCAGCAGCATGATAAAGTCGCAGGTAGTTCACGCGCTTTAAAGATGACCTATAGTATTAAGACACATAATCTCTTTCCTCTCTCTCTCTCTCTCTCTCTCTTAGGATAAAGCCGCTGCAATGTCACAAGAAAATCGTGTTACCATCATTTTAATAGCCGTGGTCGTATGTTTCCTTGTCTTTCAAACACCCTACGCTATAATTCTACTTCTACAAATTCTAAAAGTGCGGTGGCATGACAATACTTTCGTAATTCTCGTAAACGCACTTCTCTTCTTTTCGGCTGTGAATGCAACGACCAATTTCTTCCTGTACAGTGTACTCTCCGATAAATATCGCAAAGCTGTGCGAAAACTTCTTATCGGCAAAGGTAGCAAACGTAAACGCGGCACCCTAACGTCAAGCAGTATGATGACCAACACGGATGCCAGTCGCGGAAGTTACAGGCTTGCGCCCACGTCGCCTGAGGCCTTTTAATCAAGGGCCTAGGGGCGTCGTAAGGGACTTGCATGACAACATCCATGGAAGTGTTAAGGGATTGAACTATATAAAATCAATGGGAGAAAGTAGTATTTTTGATATTGGCAACTCTAAAATATTTCATTCTTTGATTGATTTCATATATTTGAATCCTTGTGGTTGTTTTCCACAGCAGATTATATATTAAATTGCATTCATTCATTTCACAAATATATATAAACCGTCATCATAGCATGGGTAAAAGCAGCTAAAACCTTTGGCATTTTTTGACATTTTGTTATGTTTGTCCGTCCAAATGGCCATAGACAAAAAAAAAAACAAAAATGTAATATTTTTATAATTTTATTTGTACTTTTTGTAATCGAATCTATGTTACGAACGATGAAACAAAAAAAAACACGACACTATCTACCTCATAAACGAATTTGTGTCGACGCTGGGAAAAGTGGGTATAAATTTTGTCCAGTTTCCATTTATTAAAAATGAACCATTTTTTATTTCTCTTTAATAAGAATAAAATAAAATAAATATTTCAGTATGAAGAATAACAATATATTGATTTAAATTGTTTTGGGTGTTCCAAAGGTAGTTTGACTATTTGAACCTCATTACCGTTTGCATTACATGGTAATGATATCTCATTACCACATAGCATTGCAAGGTAATGACATCTCATTATAATTTGTCATTATCATTTTATCGCTGTCATTTATTTAATATATTTGTTTGTTTTTCCAAAGATATTTTGTCTATTTAGACCTCATTACTAGTTGCATTACAAGGTAATGACATCATAGCACCATTTGTTTTGGGTTTCCAAAGGAAATATGGCTATGAGACTAATAGTTGTTGATTGATTATCAAGAAAAAAATGCAATTTTTGTATTTATTTTTTAAACCCGGTTCTAAGCATTCCGGTTTTATTCGATTCAGTGATATTTTCGAAAAAAAAACGGTTTTTAAAACCCGGGTTTGTGAAAAAAAAAATCGATCATCAACAAGAAATATTGTGTTATTGTCACATTTTCAAGAAAATCTAAAACAGGTTCTAAAAACCGGTTTTCCGGCATTTCAAACCGGTTTTTTGAAAAATTTACCTCTTCCGGATTTAAAAGTTGTTGATTGCTTATCAATATCAAATGCAATTTTTGTATTTATTTTTTAAACCCGGTTCTAAGCATTCCGGTTTTATTCGATTCAGTGATATTTTCGAAAAAAAAAAGGTTTTTAAAAACAGAGTTTGTGAAAAATAAAAATCGATCATCAACAAGATATATTGTGTTATTGTAAAATTTTCAAGAACATCTAAAACAGGGTCTAAAAACCGGTTTTTTGAAAAAAATACCTATTCCGGATTTTTCTATAAATATATTTTTGAGTGACATATATCTCGCCTTATTAACTTTTCAAGAAAATCGAGTATCCGGTTCTTCAAACATTTCAAACCGGTTTTATAGTAATTATTATTATTAACTCATACTCATCCCTAAATTTGATATGTCTTTAGTGGAATTTATTACGGCTTATTAACTTTTCAAGAAGATCGGTTATTAAAACCCGGTTTTCTGATATTTCAAAACGGGTTTTTGAAAACTATATTCCATAAAAATCGACCAATAACCAAAAATACATATATATTTTTAGTAGAATTTATTTCGGTTTATTAACGTTTCAACGCTAAATGCAATTCTGGAGCATTTTCGAAAAAAAACATATTTAAAACCGGGTTTCCAACATTTCAAACCGGTTTTTTGAAAACTATATCAATTCTATAAAAATGGATCATCAACCAAAAGAAATATATTTTTAGTGGAATTTATTTCGGCATATCTGGAGCGTTTTCAATAAAATCCGGGTTTAAAACCGGTTTCCAACGTTAAAGCCGGATTTTTTCTATAAATATAATTGATTTACAAACTTTTTAAATCTAAATGCGATTCTGGCACATTTTCGAGAAAAAAAGCGGTTTTAAAAACCGCTAAACTCACAATTCGAGCCAGGTTTTTGAATTGAAAACCATCAACAATAATTTTTTAGTTGGATTGATTAATAAACTATTCACTTTCGAATAAACCTGTTTCAACATTTCAAACCGGTTTTTTGAAAACTATAAAAAAAATCGATCATCAACCAAAAGAAATACATTTTGAGTGAAATTTGTTTCGGTTTATCTAGAGCGTTTTCAATAAAATCCGGATTTAAAACCGGTTTCCAACATTAAAACCGGATTTTTTTCTATAAATAGAATTGACTTATAAACTATATAAATCTAAATGCGATTCTGTCACATTTTCGAGAAAAAACCGGTTTCCAACATTTCAAACCAGTTTTTTGCAAAAAAAAATCGCTCATCAACGAAAAGAATATTTATGTCTGATTTTGTTGGCTTATTAAATTTTTGGTTTATTCAAAAACCGGGTTATCAACGAAAAAAAAAAAAAACATTTTTTATCGATTATAAAAAATGTTCGATAAAACCCAGGTTAAGAACCGGTTTTCCAAAATTACGAACCGGGGTTTTAAACATAATTGATTTATTAGCTATTTAACGCTAAATGCTATTCTGTTGAATTTTCGAGAAAAACCCGGTTTTCCAAAATTTCAAACCTGCTTTTTAAATATAATTGATTTATATTTTTTCGGGAAAAGCCCGGTTTGTCAACATTTTGTTGTTCTTTTGAAAAATATAAATAAATAGAAATATAAATATCATAACTTTTATATATTATTTCGAATTTTTTAAAGAATCACTCTCAAGAGACGCCTTTGCTGGACAGATTCGTGATCAGCAATGGAAACTTAGTAAACCAAAATTCATTACGGTTCAAATAGGACCTTGAATAGTCAAACTACCTTAAGAAAAAAACCCAAACAGTGTTTCCGTAACCGAAATTTACATTCAACCGGTTGTTGCCTAATGTTGTCCATCATCTATGTTATGCCAAAAAAGAATAAGTGAACAAAAGGTCTTTGAATCATTTCTTAATATTTATACCCACTTTCAGTTTGGCACATTTTTGTTAATTACACTAACAAACATATGCATTTATGTAGAATTTATTTTTGTGTGCCATACATATAGAAAAGTAGAAACAAAACAAACAATATTTTTTGCATGTGTTTTTTTTTGCTGTTGTAAATGTTATTTAAATCTCAGGAAATTATCATGTAATTGCTGTAATAAACCATTTTTTTTGTGTGTGCTGGAAAAATCATTGACAGAATGATTAATTTTCCATTAAACGCATGTTAATGGAAATGACGAAAATCAAACAAATTGAAAACAAGTGAAATAAACGAAAAAATCTTTGAAAGCAAAAAAAAAACAATAAAAATAATTTATTTGCGTACTACTTAAATTAGGTCAATTAATTTTGTGTTAATACGAACAATTGAATGGAAAACTTGAGATCTCCCGCAATAGTTGAATAAATGTGGCAACAGTTGCCAACATGCATAGATGAGTACATTAGAATGTACCCTAGATTGAATGGTTGCATTTGTATGATATATTTTAAAAATCATCATCATCACAATAGGATATATAGAGGACCAAATGTAAATACCTCAAATTTTTGTTGAATGTTGGTGTATGTTTCAAATTTAATAGAATAATTTAGCATTTACAATTTTTAAACTATTTTTTAAGATTTTTTATTTTTCATTTGCCTCCCCTCATATACCCAGGATTTAATTTAATTTTTTTTGGGTGAAGGTGTTGAATTAGTTTGCTTAAGTTGGCGAACATATTCTTTCGTTGGCGAAAGGGTGCAGTAGTTAGCCTGTTCGACGTAGCGCCCATAATTATTATACCCACCAATATGTGATGGAGTTTAAACTAAGAATTTTGATTTTTAATTTTTAATTTATTTTTTATTTTTTATTTTTTATTTTTTATTTTTTATTTTTTATTTTTTATTTTTTATTTTTTATTTTTTATTTTTTATTTTTTATTTTTTATTTTTTATTTTTTATTTTTTATTTTTTATTTTTTATTTTTTATTTTTTATTTTTTATTTTTTATTTTTTATTTTTTATTTTTTATTTTTTATTTTTTATTTTTTATTTTTTATTTTTTATTTTTTATTTTTTATTTTTTATTTTTTATTTTTTATTTTTTATTTTTTATTTTTTATTTTTTATTTTTTATTTTTTATTTTTTATTTTTTATTTTTTATTTTTTATTTTTTATTTTTTATTTTTTATTTTTTATTTTTTATTTTTTATTTTTTATTTTTTATTTTTTATTTTTTATTTTTTATTTTTTATTTTTTATTTTTTATTTTTTATTTTTTATTTTTTATTTTTTATTTTTTATTTTTTATTTTTTATTTTTTATTTTTTATTTTTTATTTTTTATTTTTTATTTTTTATTTTTTATTTTTTATTTTTTATTTTTTATTTTTTATTTTTTATTTTTTATTTTTTATTTTTTATTTTTTATTTTTTATTTTTTATTTTTTATTTTTTATTTTTTATTTTTTATTTTTTATTTTTTATTTTTTATTTTTTATTTTTTATTTTTTATTTTTTATTTTTTATTTTTTATTTTTTATTTTTTATTTTTTTTATTTTTTATTTTTTATTTTTTATTTTTAGTTTTTATTTTTTATTTTTTATTTTTAGTTTTTATTTTTTATTTTTTATTTTTTATTTTTATTTTTATTTTTTATTTTTTATTTTTTATTTTTTATTTTTTATTTTTATTTTTATTTTTTATTTTTTATTTTTTATTTTTATTTTGATTTTTTATTTTTTTAGAGTGTTCTACTGGCGCCCAACGTGGCCGTATGCATGTTTCAAGAGCTACATGAAAGATGATTTTGTTTTATTATGTATTAGGATGGGTCATGAAAATAATTTGCTGCGGTCACCCCCCAAAAATTATTGTTTCATGATCTGCAAACTATTTCGTCGCTGGTTTAAGCCGACTGTAAGCTAAACGGTCCTCCTCTTCAAATTTCAACACAAGATCATCATTATTTTAAGGATACAAAAATTATATTTAATTGTTTTTTGCGCTTATTTTATTTTCAAAACAATTTATACAATTATTTTATTTGTTTTATATTATTTAGGTTATTGTGAAAGTACTTCTCACATTTAAAGTTAATGGTGTATATTTTGTTTATTTCATTCAGAATACTGTATTTTTTAATAGCATTTAAAATTCAAATTTTCAGCATAATTTTTTAAGTATAAAAAATTATATTTATTTGATTTTTTGCGGACATTTAAAGCATTTTATTTGTTTCATATGAAACATGATTTGGTTTTATTTTATTTAAGGTCTTTCTAATTTTTAATGTTTAATATTTTAAGTATACATTTATATTTTGATTTATTTAAATTAATTTATTTTTAAAATCTATCTCATCTTCAAATTTCAGCATAAAATCCATATAATTTTTAAGGATAAAAATATATATTTAATTAATTTTTTGCTAACATTTCTTTTCCAGAATAATATATCCTCTTCAATTTTGAGCATAAGATCGTCATTATTTTTAAGGATAAAAATATTAAATTTAATTACTTTTTTGCGGCCATTTCTTTTGTAAAATAATATTTAAAAGTATTTTCTCTGCTTTTATATGAAACACGATTTTGTGTTATTGTATTTAGAAACTTTCTTATTTTTAAGGTTTAAAATTTATACTTTATTTATTTTTTGCTAATATTTTATGTAATTCATTTTTTTGAAAAGTATCTCCTCTTCAATTTTTAATATAAGATCGTCATTACATTAAAGATACATAAAGGGTGTCCAAGAGAACGCAATTTTTTAATTTTAAATAAAACACAGATATTTAAGAAAAAATCGTGAAACTTTATTATATCGTAAAGTAGACAGAATGAGGTTATGTATGGAACAATATATCGTGCAGATGGCCGCCGCGGCTTTGCTGGCATGCACGCGATCTTTTAATGAAATTTTCAATGACCGTTTTGCATGAATGCTGCGGTATTTCATTAATGCAGCGTCCAATTTCGTCTTTTAAGGCTTGAGTCGTCGTCGGCTTATTCGCGTAAACCATCGACTTCAAAAAACCCCAAAGAAAAAAATCTAATGGTGTTAAATCGCACGATCTAGGCGGCCAATTCTGATCTCCAAAACGCGAAATAACACGACCGAAAAATGACTGATGCAGCAATTGAATTGTTTCTCTGGCTGTATGACATGTGTCTTGTTGGAACCACATGCCCTCCACATTCATTTCTTCAATTCTAGGCAAGAAAAAACTGGTTATCATTTCACGATACCGAACACCATTGACTGTTTGCGCTTGACCTGCCTCATTTTCATAAAAAAAGGTCCAATGATTCCTCCAGCCCAAAAACCACACCACACAGTGACACGTTGAGGGTGCATTTGCTTCTCGTGAATCACTCGAGGATTTTCCGCACCCCAAATGCGACAATTCTGCCTATTGACGAAGCCATCAAGATGAAAATGGGCCTCGTCACTAAAGATGATTTTATCGACAAAATCAGCATTTTCATGTTATCTCTCCAATACCCAATTAACGAACTCCCTTCGCTGTCCATGGTCAGTTGGCTTCAGTTCCTGAGTCAATTGAACTTTGTATGCATGAAGATGCAAATCTTTCGTCAAAATTCGCTGCAAAGTGGATTTGGAGACACCAATTTGCTGAGCTCGGTGTCGAATTGAGGTGGATGGAGTTTGAGCGACATCATCACGTACAGCTGCGACATTTTCAGTCGATCGACCTGGTCGATGGCGCGTTGTTGTCTTTACATCACTAACAGACTCAGTTTCGGCAAATTTATCCATTAATCTCTTTACAGTTGACTCTTTTGGAGCATTATTGTGAACCCAAATTAATCGCAATTTGCGAACTGTAGCCGAAAAACTTTCACCATTTTGGTAAAACAATTTCACAATAAGAATGCGTTGTTCATTCGTGTAGCGCTCCATTTTTACTAACCTCGTACCTTCTACTAACAAACAATAACAATTGTTCAAATGTCAAACAATGAAACTTCGAATGTTGCCAGATTTTAAAATTGCGTTCTTCTTGGGACACCCTTTACTTATATTTAATTAATTTCTAAAATAGTATTTAAAAGTATTTTATTTGTTTTATATGAAATATGATTTTGTTTTATTGTATTCTTATTTTTAAGTTACAAAATTTATAGTTAATTTATTTTTTCTGATATTTTATGTAATTCTTTTAAAATATTTTTTAGAGAACTATTCCACTTCAACTTTCAATGCCAGATCGTAATTTTTTTAAAGGATAAAAAATTATATTTAGTTGATTTTTTGCGGACATTTTTTTCTCAAATAATATTCAAAAGTATTTCATTTGTTTCAATTAAAATTAAAAATTTATACTTAATTATTTTTTTTGCTAATAATTTATTTAATTCATTTAAAAGAATTTTTTGAAAACTATCTCCTCTTCAATTTTCAACATGAGTATAAAAATATATATTTAATTGATTTTTTGGGGACATTTTTTTTTCTGAAATAATATTTAAAAATATTTCATTTGTTTTATTATATTAATTTTTTATTTTTTGTTGATAGTTTATTTCATCTTCAATTTTCGACGTAAGTTGGTTTAAAAAATAATATTTAAGTTAATTTTTTTTGTGGGCATTTCAAAAATAATATTTAAAATTATTTTATTTGTTTTATATGAAACATGATTTTGTTTTATTGTATTTAAGGTGTTTCTTATATTTAGGGTTTAAAATTGATAATTAATTTATTTGATGCAGATATTTTATTTAATTAAATTAAAATATTTTTTTAACTATCTCTTTTTTAAGGTTAAGAAATAATGTTTAACTTAATTTTTGCGAATATTTTATTTGATTTGAACTGGGATATTGTCCTGGCTCAAGACCATTTTGCATCTATATTTAATAGAAAGCAAATTTATTTACAAATGGCATGGTGACATTTATTACTTGGCTGCAGACTACCACAATCAAGATTTCGACCATGTCAAAAGTGTTTTCAAGTGGCTTCGCAGCGACTTTTCAACATCAAACCCGTCCTCTCTTTATAGAGGTGATCTTATAAAGATGATTCTCACAAACGAACGAGAAGCACAACTCACTTGACGATATTTTATTTGTAAAATAATATTCAATATTTTTTTGTAAAATTTCTTTTGTAAGAAAAAAAATCTTGATCGAAATTTTGCGGATATTTTATTTTTATAATAATTTTCAATATTTCTAAAACTTCTTTCGTAAAAAGAAAAGATAGCAGGAATTCGAATATATTACATTCAAAAACACCTAAAAATCAATCAAATCGATCACTAATCAAAAACCGAGAATTAAATTAGGAATACCCGCCTAAAGTTCAAAAAGAATGCGCAAAACGTTTTGCGGTAAATTTTCAAAATTTTAAATATATATAAACCACTGATAACTGTATGGTAACACCTAACAGAAGCGCCACTGTTGAGTTATCCCCACACAGGATATGATTTTAAATATATATAAACCACTGATAACAGTATGGTAACACCTAACAGAAGCGCCACTATTGAGTTATCCCCACACAGGATATGAAATACATATATGATCAAAGTGTATACAATTGAGTGTGGTTCTCCTCCTTTCCATTACCAAACACAACATTTCCCGCATAAGAAGAAAACTTGATCGAAATAGCTGACTTTCAAATGCATTATATTCAAATGCATTTGAAATACTTAATATTATTTTTTTTCATCTTTTCAAACAAAAATTCTTTAAATTTCAACAAAATGGCAGGCGTATATTGATTTGTAGTGATGGTAGACATTTAATTTATTTTTATATTTTTCCTACGCTTTGCCTACGGAGGATTCAGAGAATCAACAAAAGTTACTTTATATTAAAGGCAACTAATATATTATTATTATTTCTTTAAAAAATCTCCTCCTCAAATTTCAACAAAATGACAGGCATATATCTTTATTTGGTGGTGGTAGGTAATAATATTATTTTTTCCTAAAAAATCTTCTCTTCAAATTAGAAAAAAAAATGAAAGGCATATATATTTATTTAGTGCTGGTAGACATTTAATTTATTTTTATATTTTATTTATGCACCTGAATCCTACAGAAAATCTACACCAATTTTTATTTAAAGGAAGTCACTTCCAAAAAGTAATAATTTTCTTTTCTTTTTATTAATTTTAAGGTTTAGGGCATTATTTCATAATACGATTAAATTAACTAACCGGGAACATTGGTTTTCGAAGCTATATACTGCAGTGTTTAATCTATATTTGTTTTTTATTGTTCAGCATTTCAATTGCTCTTTGATAAATGTTTGAGTGTGGCCACACTATCGCTAATAGTTGAAGTTGTAGCCAAGACCACTAGGTGGCGAATGTGAAAAGAGTACATTCTAATTCACTCAATTTTGTTCTCTCTTTCGCTTATTACACTGGAAATCGAACGAAAACGAATGAAGTAAAAGTTGTTAATTCCAGTGAGTTTTATAGTTTTTATTATGAATTTATAAATAGTATTTATTATTGAAATTATTGCTGGTTTTAGTAAGAAAGGGAAATGTTCGCTCCGAAATGCCGTTCAGAGACATCTGAGTAATTTCCCTCGTACTACACATTTCTCTGAGCACATTGTTTAATCTGGTTCTCTCCATTATCTTTGCATCATTTAAATGGAAATCAAATGGCAATGCTGCAGCTCAGCTGTTCAGTAACCTGAGGAAGTGAGCTACATTAAAAGGATATTAACCTACTTGTGTATACATACCCCTTGTCACATTGCATAAATCGAAGAATTTTCATCTTAAATTTTAGTTCGCCTGTCATACAACATCACATCCCTAAAGTATGCTCTGAAAGAGTTA
Source organism: Polietes domitor (assembly GCA_947397865.1). Lineage (NCBI taxonomy): Eukaryota > Metazoa > Arthropoda > Insecta > Diptera > Muscidae > Polietes > Polietes domitor. The sequence continues at coordinate 179,612,216 of OX377620.1, read as the reverse complement.
TTAAACATCAAGTAATATAGAGGTATAGCGATCCGGAATTCGAGTTGGCAGCGTGGTCGGCTATCAGCGTGGTGGTTTTTGGGATTGATTACCCGCAGAGGCTGCCGCTGCAATATCTAGCTATAATAGTCTTCGTCACCCGGCTCAAACCCTGGATCAAAAAAGAGAAAATAAATTTCAGTTTGTATTATAATTCCTAATTAATAAATAAATAATATAGAGGAATACTGAAACTGGGTTTGGGCAATTTTTAGTTCCTTTGTCACCAATTCCACAACTTAGCAATATGTAGACATGTTAAGAATGCAAAAGAACACTTAAAGAGTTCTTGTATTACATAAACTAAATGAAATTCAAATACTTTGTAATGTTTCCGAAATATATGACAATGAAAAAGAACTCTAAAATTATGTATTTTCCAACAATTTTAATACTCATGAACTTTAAATGCCACGATAACGCCAAATCGTTTGCGATACCGCAACAACATTCGTAATAAGGTCGAATTTGTTTTATTTCAATTCAATTCTTTGTTGATTTTAAATTTCACAACAATTCACAACTCCCATGTAATTATTTGTTGCTTTTACTGTATTAGGGCGTGTTGATTTTAGACAATTTTTTGATTTTCAAAAACTTGTAGTTAAAAAAGTGGTGGAATGCTTTGCCATTCTTTAATTTTATTTTTGTGATAAATTTAGTTTAGCTCGGTAAATCGTAAATCGGCGGAATATTTAAATTTATTTTTGTGTGGTTGATAGCACTTTTTAGCAACATTTCTTGTGGTTGTTAGAACTTTTAGCCTCGAATAGTGGGAAATTAAAATCTTGCAGAAATTAACTATAATTTCTTGGTTATAATTTAGTTTTTTTCTGTGATTGGCAACACTTTAATATAACATCTGAACTGTTTTTTTTTGTTAAATTCTGTGGTTGGCAACACTTTTCGACGAAACTTAAATCCTGTGTTAATTTTGAAACTAAATTGTAATTTATTGACTGTTGGCAATACTTATAGAATTTCTCGGCTTTAAGTTTGTTTTTTATGGGTTGGCAGCACTTTCCGGTGCAAATGGCTGGCAATTTAAATCTTTTGGAAATTAAATATAATATATAATATAATATCTTTGTTATCTTATGTGGTTGGCAACACTTTTCGACGCAAAAAGTGGGATTAAATCCTGCGTTAATTTTGGAAGTACATTATAATTTATTGACTGTTATTTTTAACTTATGTTGTTGACAACTCTTTTGTCACAGATGGCATGACATTTAAATCTTGTGAAAATTTTGCAAAATAACTATAAATTTATAGCTATGGTTGGCAACTTTGTTTGATAGTGCTTCTTGTGGTTGTCAGAACTTTTAAGTTAAAAATGGTGGGAAATTAAAATCTTGCACAATTTTTTGGAAATAAGGTATAGTTTGTGTGGTTGGCAACCCTTTCGGTGCAAATGGCGATCAATTTAAATCTGCCATTATTTTGGAAATAAAATATTTCAATTATTATTTTTTGTTATTTTTTGTGGTTGGCAAGTCTTTTTTGTTACAAATGGCGCGAAATTCAAATATTGTGCGATTTTTTTAAATCGATTTTTTCTCTTTTCTTTATTTGCCAACACTTATCGGCAGCACTACTTGTGATTTTCAAAACTTTGAAGCACATATGGAGAGAAATACAATTCGTGAGAGAATTTTAGAAATAAACCTTTGGTGTAATTTTTGTTATGTAGTTGGCAACACTTTATGGCTCAAATGACGGGGAATTAAAATCTTGCGTGAATTTTTGGAAATGAAGTGTAAATAAATTATTATTTTTTATTTTCGGTGGTTGGTAACACTTTTCTGTACAAAGTCTGGGAATATTTTACATATTTTTTATTTTATTTAAACAACTTTATTCACATGAAATGGAAATGAAAATCATGATTTTTCACTTGATATGGTCTTTAGTCTCATATTCTGTCTGATTTCGTTTCCGGCCGTTTTTTTTTTCAAGATTTTTGGTTATAAAAATTTGAATCACCTGTGTTTATTGGGCCGTGCGAAAAATTGACGTTTTTTATGTGCCCATTTAACGTTATAAACGAAAAAGTTTATTGATGTCCAAAATTGTTTGCTGCCAGGGTGAAGGTGCTCTGGGAAAATAACAAAATAAAAATTTTACGATTTGTTTACAGGGGCTGACTGCCGATAAACAAATTTACCGAAATGTTGTTAAGACAATAAACAAAAATTTGAGGAAATTAACAGAAAAATTGAAACCGGAGAGTGTAATAGTGATTAACGAAGAAAGAAAATCAATAATAGTTTATGACTATATTTAAGCAAACAAAAACAAAAAAGATTAAATTTAATGATATTTTAACGCGATTTTTCTTCTTTTTCATTTATTTACAGCTCATTAAGAAGGCATTTAATGAAAAGCAAATGATTTGAAACTGAGCTGGAAAACGCCAGCGAGCAACACATTCACAAAGTTTTATTTTTATGGCCGCAGTTTTCTCAAAAAGAAACGGAAACCAATGAAACGTTGATAAGCTCCCAAACGATGGGAAGAGTAGCAACAATAACAGAACAAAAACAAACAAAATGAGAAAAGAAAACTAAACAAGACATCTTCTTGAAAAGCAACCGGCAAATTAACAATTCCTGAAGTCGTAAAAAACTATAGCCCAAAAATTAAAAGAGAATTGAAAATTTCCAACATTGGCCAATGGCATTGCCATCGCGGATGTCATATTCTTCGCAAGAGATTGTAGTGGTGCGATTTTGAAAAAGTAAAAGAATAGCTATTGTGGATGCCAGCCACATGGTGCAGGCCACATACATATAAGAACAATCATTGTCCAAACACGAAAGAAAATCAACCCAAAAGCAGACACATTCAAACAAGCACGGGAACGAGCAACAGCAACATTACCCCCAACCAACAGCATCACTGTTACATTAGGAGGTGAGCTTAGGACCCAGCTAGTTGTCCTCCCAAAAAAATCCCACAACAAGTGCAATAGCAGCCTGACCTCACCGCTCAAATCTTCAGACCCTTAGCCATCATGGTTCACGTCAGCGATGAGACGGTGAGTGAAGTTCGTTATGTGGTGCAGTTTATATTGGTGCCGATTGTTTTTATTGTTGGTCTTTTGGGAAACTCTGTCAGCATTTATGTTTTGACAAGGTAAGTTGAAAACAAGTCAAAAATAGTGTTATGCTCGGCCAGGCCGAATGGAATTCGCTCCTCCACCATTTAGTGAGCTCTATAGTACTACTGGCAGATTAGGGGCTATATTGACTAAACGTAGAAGTGCAGCAATATTTTAGGAAAATTATGATATTTTCTAAGCAAATAAAAACATTAAAATAATAATAATTATAGGGAGAGGCTACCAAATTGTTTATATACTGTGCTAGACCTCGACTATATATATCAAACAATTTTTATACCCTACACCACACCATCGTTTATTATACTGATCGACACAGAATCACTTTTTGAATCGATTTAACCATGTCCGTCTGTCTGTCCATCTATTCTTGTAATCACAATACAGGTCGCAATTATTGTACGATTATAACGAAACTTGACACAAACGATTTTTGCACGCCGAATACGGACGCTATTTAATTTGAAGCAAATCGGTTCAGTTTTAGTTATAGCTCCCATATAAATGTTGCTCCCGATTTGACTTTTTCTGCTGTACAAGCCACATAATTGAAGCGATTTTGATAAAATTTTGTACAACGCTTTATATATAAGTTAGAAAAATCTGTGGTGAAAATTGGTTAAATCGGTTCAGATTATTGGCTATATCCACCATACAAATTTCGCTTCCTATTTGACATCCGGTCTAGAAACCATAAATTTAAACAGATTTTGTTCAAATTTGGCTTGACACATTATATTTCAACTAGAAACATTTCTTGTGAAAATGGGTCAAATCGGCTCAAATTTATATATAGCTCCCATACAAATGTCGCACCCGATTTGACTTTTTATACACTCCACGAGAGTATTATGGCTTTGTGCATTTGTTTGTAACACCTAAAAGGAAGTGAGATAGACCCATTGTTAATTATACCGATCGACTTAGACTCACTTTCTGATGTCCGTCTGTCCGTCTGTCTGTCTGTCCATCTGTTGTTGTAATCAAATTACAGGTCGCAATTATAGTCCGATCTTAACAAAAATTTGCACAAATAAGTTTTGTGGATCAAGGACGAACGCTATTTAATTTGATGCAAATCGGTTCAGATTTAGATATAGCCCCTATACAAATATCGTTCCCGATTTGACATTTTCCGCTCTAGAAACCACATATTGTACCCAATTTTCTTTAAATTTGGCACAACATCTTATAGTCCAACTAGAAACACCTATGCAAAAATTGGATAAGATCGGTTCAGATTAAGATATAGCCCCCATACAAAAGTCGCTCCCGATTTGACATTTTCCGCTCTAGAAACGACATAATGTACCTGATTTTCTTTAAATTTGACAGAAAATCTTATAATCCAACTAGAAACACCTATGCAGAAAGTGGCTAAGATCGGTTCAGAATTAGATATAGGCCCCATACAAATGTCCCTCCCGATTTGACATTTTCCGCTCTAGATACCACATATTGTACCCGACTTTCTTTAAATTTGGCACAACATCTTATAATCCAACTAAAAAACCTATGGTGAAAGTGGCTAAGATCGGTTCAGAATTAGATATAGCCCAAATACAAATGTTGCTCCCAAATGTTTAACTGATTTTGGCCAAACTATACATATTATATTTCACCTATTTCGTTCCAGATTTCAATATACCCCCATACAAATGTCCTTTCCGATTTAAATTTTTTTGTCAAACGCCTACATTTACAGGATACAAAAATCCTTCCCGTTTTCACTTTTTCACCGAATTAAATTGTATTCGGATTGAAAGTGGAGTGTATCATAGAGTCGGCCCCGCCCGACTTTAGCTTTTCCTTACTTGTTTTGCTCTAGAAACCACATACTTTAACCGATTTTGAATTTGGTACAACACTTCACATTTTAACTAGAGACACCTGTGACAAAAATCGGTTCAGATTTAGATATAGCTCCCATACAAATTTCGCTTCCGATTTGAGGTTAACCGCCGTAGAAACCACATACCTTAACCGCTTCTCTTCAAATTCGGCAGGACACCTTACATATTTACACTAGAAACATCTATTGTAAAAGTGGATGAGATCGGTTCAGATTTATATATAGCTCCCATACAAATGTCTTTCACAGTTTCACCGAATTGAAATGTAGTGGAGTAGAAAGTGTAGGGTATCATATAGTCGGCCTCGACCGACTTTAGCCTTTCCTTACTTGTTAAAAGTGGATATAAGATAGCGATCTCCAAAACTTTGTCCCCCTGGACAATTTTTAGTCATATGCAATTCCAACCTTCCACACAGTCAGAGGAGCCTACACACTGAATTTCATGATTCCAGCTACATCAGTTTGTTTGGTATCAATTTTATACCTCTTTTCCACTTTCCCCTTCTTTTTTGATACTAAAAATCAAATTTGAACAACAAACTTCTGTCTACGCAATCGGTGCAACTTATACGCTGTAATCATGAATCTAGTTGCAGCCATTTGTTTGGTACCATATTTATCCCTTTTTCCCTTTTCGACTCTAATAGTACGTATATCGAAAGACCTCTTTATTTTTCGTGTCTACGCAATCAGTGCAAATTATGAACCGATATCGCGATTCTAGCTGCAGCCATTTGGTTGATACTATTTTTATCCCTTTTCGTCCCGTTTCACCCAAAAGGTACATATTTCTAAAAATTCCTTTATGTATACACCGAAATCATGATTCTATCTGCAGCCGTGGTGCTGTTTTTATCCATTTTCGTCCCGTTTCCCTTAAAAAGTACAAATTGATCGCAATTCCTTGATGTTACAGCGTAATGTATCATTATTTCAACTTCAACCGTTTGGTTGGTACCTTTTTTATCCCTTTCTCCATGTTGATAATAAAATCCTTTTGATTTGTGCGTTTATGCACTAAATACATCGAAATCATGATTCTAGCTGCAGCCATTTGGTTGGTACCTTTTTCATCCCCTTTCCCAGAGTATACACCGAAATCATGATTCTAGCTGCAGCCACGGTACTATTTTTATCCCTTTTCGTCCCATTCCCCTCAAAAAGTACAAATTGAGCACATTTCCTTCAGCACTGAATTTCATGATTCCAGCTACAGCAGTTTGCTTGGTACCATTTTTATCCCATTTGATCCCAAAAGTACGAATTGGGAAAAATCCCTCTATTTTGGTCGTGTTTGATTCTAACCGCTGTCATTTGGTTAGTACTATTTGTATCCCGCTTTCCCCAATTTACCCCTAAAATTCAAAATGTCGAAAATTTTTTTATGTCACGCGTCTATACCCTCAATGGAATGTGTACACCAAACGAATGAGAAGCACAACTCACTTTCAGAATATCAGTCAGGAAACCGCACCAAGTAATAAAGCACACATTTTTCTCACAATTCGGGGGAAATTTCGGTAGGAATTCATTCTTATCGATTTTTGAACTGAAAACTGAGTTGTCTTCGAGAAAATACTCAGACATTTTCTGAAACCAGCAAAAATATTGAAAATGCTCAGACTTTGTCTATTGGTTTCTAGGAGAATTTTGAACAATATGGAACTGTAGGTCTTTTATTAGGAATAATTTCAGGAGACTATTTACTGGCAGAATAATTGTTCTAAATATTTGAAGGCATTTCGGCATACTTTTCTCAGAATTTGGGCTAAATTTCGGGACGAAATGTTTATCGACTTTTCAACTTGTTGTACTGAGTCCCAACAAAATAGCCGAAAATGCACAGCTTTTTTTCTTAAACTTGCCTTACTTATAGAGAATTCGCAGACTTTTTCTGCGATTTGTCCGACATGTTTCTATTGGTTTTATTTGTGTGCATATTTTTGTTGACGTGTCGCGAGTAATTGGAAAATTCTCAGATTTATTCTGAAATTTATATTTGAAAATATTTCTATTTGTGTGTACATATATTTTTCACAATTTGAAGAATTTCGGGAGAAAATTCTTATCGCTTTTTCAACTTGTTCTACTAAAGTTTATAAAAGTTCTGACAAAATTGCCGAAAATGTTCAGACTTTTTCCAAAATTTGTCTGACTTAACGCCAGCAAAAAATTCGAAAATGCTTAGATTTTTTCTGAAATTTGTCATGCTACTATATTAAAGGTCTGATTTCTAGGAGAATTATGAATAAAATAGAGTCCTATTTTGAGGTCATCACATTTTAGATGCTTATTTCCTTGTTTTAGGAATTAAGGTACTCAATACTGACCAATTAATATCTAAAAAATTTACTTCTATTTGCAACTCTTTTTATATTACGAATAAACATTATATCCCACAAAATTGCCGAAAATGCTCAGACATTTTCGTAAACTTGTCTGGCTTGTACCCAGTCGAAAATTCTCAGACAATTTCTGAAATTTGTCTGACATATTTCTAGGAGAATTTTGAAATGTTTCAAACAAATTTTATTTTTTTTTTGAAAATTAAAAAAAATAAAATTTTTCATTTTCACTTTCCCCATTATAATTATTGTGGAATTTTTATGGGAGTTATTTTCAGATATCTTTTAAGGGACTCTGTTTCTATTTCATATTTCTATTGATTTCTAGGAGAATTATGAATAAAATAAAATTTTGGCGGCAATTTTTCAAAAAAAAATCACATTTAATATTCACTTTACCCATCGAAGGAATTGTGTAAGATACCTTTTAAGGGACTCAATGCTGACAACTTAATATCTATCGAATTTGGAGGGGCAATCCTTTTTGCGGCTATCAAATGATATATATCCTTTTCCCATTTTATTGCCTGAAATTCAGTATCAGTATCAATATCAATTGTTGTGAATTGTTTTTCTTCAATATCTCCTATATCCTTTAAAGGCTTTCATTGCTATTTATTGTCTTGACATTTCTATCCATTTCAATGGCAATAAATGTTTCGTGGTTCGAGTATCTCTTATCAAATATCATAACGCTACGCTTGCCACTGGAATGGAAGAGCAATTTAGAAATAAAAGTGAAAAAAATGTAGAAAAAATTGAAAGGAATCTGGAGGAGAAGTAAAATAAATGTTTATGTGAGTGGGGGAGGGGAAGAGTATTGGTACGTTTAAATAAAAAGTAATTGACAAATAAATAAATTGTAATCGAAAAACTATAACGAAACCTTAAGACAGAAGAAAGATACGAATCTCTAGGAGGAGGAGAGTGTTGGAAATGTTATAAGGTAGAGGGTGGGACGATAAAGGATATTATTTGCCACACATGTGGGGATTGAAACAAACATTAGTTATCAGTAATTGTTGGCAATGTTCAAAATTGAAAAGTTAATGGAGGACGATGGTGTGGGGTCTCAAAATTGAAGTATGCTGGGACTAGTGCTAATGGCAGACTCTTCGATTTCTTGCCTTCCAAATATTTGCATTTCATTTCTCTTTCCATTTCGTTGCAGGAAACGCATGCGATGCACCACAAATATCTATTTAACGGCTTTGGCCGTATCGGACATCTTCTATTTGGCCCTGGTGTCCATACTGTCTCTGCAGCACTATCCATACGTACGTATGCATGTGCCATTCTATTGGTATATGTTTGGGACATTCGTATGGCTGTGTGATGCCTTCGGTAAGTTTGAAATTCCAACGATACTGATATTCCACATAATCACTATTTGAGAATATTGTAATAATTTTCCCATATTTTTCTCCATCTTCTTTTTATGGCTTTATTTTTTCCGGTGATGACGATGTTGATGTTGTTTTTTGGCGGCATATTGATGACTATCACGACATTGGTCATATTGCTGTGTGAATGTCTCCTCTCTTTGTATAGCCTATATATCGACCTACATCACTGTGTGCTTTACCATCGAACGATTTATTGCGATACGTTATCCTTTGAAGCGTCAGACATTCTGCACCGAATCGTTGGCCAAGAAAGTTATTGCAGGTAAGCAAGAATGTTCAGTTGTATGACTCTTGAATGGAGTTTCGGAGTTGGCCAATATCATCATCTAAAGATAGAGTGATTTGGCACATGGTAAAGAATGGGTGATTAGGGGAGTCTCCTCTACAGGAAGATATTAAAAAAATAATTTCAAGATTAATATTAGGGTGGTGCTTATAGTAGGGGAAATTTAACATGTGCTGGTTTTATTGCCACCATTTTCTCCCACTCAACATAAACAGAAGAAAGTCATTTCAATCCAGAAATAAAAGGCCAGTCAGACGGATGGAATTTTCTAAATTTGATATAGAAATTCTCAGTTTTAATTGAAAATTTGTCCAATTTGAATTGGAAATTCTCAATTTTATTGCGAATTTTCTCAATTTGAAAATGAAATTCTTAATTCTAATTATAATTAATTTTTTTTTCAAACCAGAAACAAAAGGCCAGTCAGACGGATGGAATTTTCTATATTTGAAATGAAAATTCTCAGTTTTAATTGAAACTTGTCCAATTTAAATTGTAAATTCTTAATTTTATTAGGAATTTTCTCAATTTGAAAATGAAATTCTTAATTCTAATTTTAATTAATTTTTTTCAATGGAAATATCCAAATTCAATTTCTCAATTTAAAATGATAATTCTAAATTTCAATTGGAATTTTCTCAATCTTTTTGTCTGTATGTTCCGTGTAGGACGCCAAGCCGGTGGACCGGTGAATTTTACTATAGCTAACATGGCGACAGAGGATGGTTCCTGGATATACTAGGTCATGATAGGACAAAAATTATTCATTTTATCTTCCAAAGCATGCGAACTAGGAGAAAAGAGAAGAATGAACCCGCGCAACGCTGGGTATAAAATACTAGTTTTAAATACAAATTTTCAGTTTAATTTGAAATTTACTGATCTTGAAATGGAAATACTCAGTTTTATTTTAAATGTACACAATTTGAAATGTAAATGTTCAGTTTCAATTGGAATTTTCTTAATTTGAAATGAAAATGTTCAATTTCGGCAGAAGATCTCATTTTCAATTGGAATTTTTACAATTTCAAATGGAAAAAATTAATTTTAATTGGAATTTTCTCAAATTGAAATAAAAATTCTCAATTTCATTTGAAATTTACCCAATTTGAAATAGGGAAGCTTACTTCAAATAAGATTTTCTCAATTTAAAATTGAATTCTAATTTCCTTTATTTGAAATGGGAATTTTCAAATGTTCTCATTTTCAATTGGAAATATCTCAATTAAGAAAAGAAATTCTCATTTCTCGCAGTTTCAATTGCAATTTATTCTACTTGAATTGAAAATTTCTCAAATTGAAATGGAATTTTAACTGAAACTGAAAATTCGTTTGAATTTTACTCAATTTGAAATAGGGAAGCTTAACTTCAATTGAATTTTTCTCAACTTAAAATGAAATTCGAAAGGAATTTTCTTAATTTGAAATGGAAATGTTCAATTTCCGCAGAAGATCTCATTTTCAATTGGAATTTCTAAAATATCAAATGGAAAATTTTAATTTAAATTGGAGTTTTCTCAAATTGAAATGAAAATTCTCAATTTCATTTGAAATTTGCCCAATTTGAAATAGGGAAGCTTACTTCAAATGAAATTTTCTCAATTTAAAATTGAATTCGTTAGGAATTTCCTTCATTTGAAATGGGAATTTTCAGATATTCTCATTTTCAATTGGATTTTTTTTAATTTAAAAAAGAAATTCTCAATTTCAATTGGAAATTTCTCAATTTGAAATGGAATTCTCTCAAGTTGAACTAGAAATTCTCAATTTCTCTCAGTTTCATTGGAAATGTTCTCAAATTGAAGTGGAATTTCAAATGAAACTGAAAAGTCATTTGAATTTTTTTCTATTTGAAATATTAAAGCTTATCTTGAATTGAAATTTTCTCAACTTAAAATGGAATTCGAAAGGAATTTTCTTCATTTGAAATAGAAATTTCATTTCAGTAGATGTTCTCATTATACCCTCCACCTCCAGGATGGGGGTATACTTTATTTTAACAGTTTCAAATGGAAATTCTCAGTATCATTTGAATTGGAAATGTCCCATTTCAATTGGAATTTTCTAAATTTGAAATGGAAATTCTCATTTTAAATTGGAATTTTACAATTTGAAGTGGGAGTTTCATTTCAGCAGATGTTCTCATTTTCAATTAGAGTTTTCACAAAATTAAAATAGAAATTTCAATTAGAATTTTCACAATTTCAAATGGAAATTCTCAATATCATTTGAAAGTGAGGCAATTTGAATTGGAAAAGTCCCATTTCAATTGGAATTTTGCAATTTGTAATGGAAATTTCATTTCAGCAGATGTTCTCATTTCCAATTAGATTTTTTTCAATTTGAAATGGAAATGACCAATTTCAATTTTTTTTCAATTTGAAATGGAAATTTTCAACTTCATTTATAATTTACACAATTTCAAATGGAAATGCTTCATTTCGATAGGAATTCTCTCAATATCAATTTTCTTAATTTGAATTGGAAGGAAGTTCACAGTTTCAATTTGAATTTCTATAATTTGTACAATTTCAAATGAAATTTTCAATTTCTTTTTTTCATTTAAAATTTACTCAATTTTAAATTGAAAATTCCAATTTCAATTGGAATTCAATAAAAGGATTTTTTTCAATTTTAAATGGAAATTTTCAATTTAAGCAGAAGATCTTATTTTCAATTGGAATTTCTATAATTTCAAATGGAACATTTTAAATTCAATTAAAAATTTTCTCAATTTCCATTGGATTTTTTTTCGATTTAGAATGAATATCTCCCTGTTACAAATCTTTGCTCTTTTTCAGTTAGACTTCTTCTAAAGTACGATTATAAAATATAGCCACGACGTACAGTGGAATATTTTCATACAAGCTGCGGCAAAAATGAGAAGGAATAGAGCTAGGACCTTGAACACCTTCGAAAACACCTCCCTTATATCGTCAAATTAGATAAAAACTTATTTTTTGTTTAAATCCCACGCCTAACTCCCTTGTAACTTAAAATTAAAACACATCTTAAATTTCTTATTTTAATATATATGTTAATACAAATTATTGCGTGTGATTTAATTTGAGTCCACAATAAAATGAAAATTGTCAGTAGCACACCCAACGCCCAAATAAAACTTTTAGTTTTTTAGGATTTTCGAAATATTTGATAAAAATTATTATATTTTTTAATAGAAGTCAAACTATAACATTATAAATAACTTAAGATTAATATCAGCCCAATATTTACATGCGCTCGCTTGCCTTACATCCCTAAGGTATGCTTTAAATAAATTTTCCAAAATACATTAAAAGTGAACAACGAAGAAAGTATTGCTTCATTTATGACTTAGAAGGTTTTACCATTTCAGTCATTAAATTGATGTTTGCAGCTATAAGCAGAATATTCTTTTTAAAATGAATAAATAAGACAATAGTTTAACAATATTTGTAAATGCCGAGGCATCGGTCGGCCTCGCTAATATAGTTTTATATAGTTTTAGTTTGTCTGAAAAGGAAAGAAAAAAACGTAATTACACTTCTGCAAATATTAAACAACACTTCAAGAGCTAATCCGAACTAATCGAAATTTCAAAATGATACACGTTTTCCGAGATAAATCCCAATAAAATAACCTATATTATGATGAAATTTTCAACTATTTTAGCATTTATGATCTTTAAAGGCATTCACAGCTAAATTTAGCCGCGATATTGGCAAATTCTTTTAGAATATGCTTAATAGGAATGTTCTTTGTAAAATTCAATCAATAAAGTCGATATTTGGAGATATTTGCTCCGTTTCATGGAGAAAAATCTGACAATTGACTCGCTTCGAATTTATTATTTTTATCGTTTAAAAGGCCCAACAGAGAAAGATTTGCAAAGAAACATTTTTTTAATTATTATAATTATCACTTCTTCGGAGAATTTTTGCAGTGTGCCATGGAAGTGTATGCAGCTGCGATAGCAGCCAGCTATGCGACCACTCCCTCTCTGAACTAAAATACGTGCTAAGCAAATAAATCGATCGATTGAGTTGCATGATTGACGGACGGACAGACTCGCGTGAGGGGTTTGAGTGACATGGCGATTGTAATTGAATTCGTCTTTACTCATACATAATAGGTGTGTTCGATTAGGAATTTTGCATTTTCCATTTGTATGGAGAAATTATTTTTTACAGTTTTCCATCTAACTTGCTTCGTATTTTTCTCATAATTTTCTATGTTCTTTTTTCTTTCTCCTATTCTAGGTGTCGTCATTTTTTGCATGCTCTCCACTTTGAGCACAATTTTCGAACACAAGCCCAAGTTCGATTATCGCCTGTTGGATGAAAATGCCAAGATTTGCGTACAAAATTTTACTGGTAATTCGATTGCCCCCTCGGAAGTGAATCATTTGGATCTTCCCACTTCCATGGAGGGCAGTGGTAGTGATTTCACAATGGATAATGCCGAGGAGGCATTGAATCGTTTGAAACGCAGTCTGCAGCCAGAACAGCAAGTTGAAGGTAAGCAGGGCTTAGAAACAACTGGGTAAACTAATATGATGGAGACGGGCAGAAGGCCATACGGAGAGATGGACAGATATACCGATAAACAGATGTATCGCTGGATAAATGGATGATCGAGAGACGAATTGTCAACAGAATGATAGATGACCAATGGCTATAATGAGAAATGTACAAATAGATAGACGGACAGATATATGACGAAAACGGTCAGATTGAAAGTTGAAGGGATGTATATATCGATAGGCAGATAGGTGAACACATGGACATACTGATTGTTTGATATACATAGAGGTGGATAGAATGTCAGGCGGAGAAACGAGCTGACGACAAAATGGAAAGATAGTAGATAGATCGATTTTTAGAATTTTCATCAATAACACTAAGCAACAGATTTTTGGGTGAAGGTGTGTTTTGGCTTTCTAAACTCGAAAATGATACTAAAAAAATTGTATGGATATTTTTTATTTTTAAATTTTTTTTTTTTTTATAAAAATTCAAAATTTCGCCGAAGGTAAGGTACCTTAGTAGAGGATAGATAAACTGGGATATATAGATTTTTTAGAATTTTCATTAATAACAATAAAAATTTGGGTGAAGGTGTATTTTGACTTTCTATACTTGAAAAGGATATTAAATATTGTATGGATATATTTTTAATTTCTTGTTTTTTAAGGCTATGTAAATTCTTTTCTGATAGTAGAGGATATATAGATTTTAACATTAATAACACTAAGCAACAGAAACTTGGGCTTTCTGAACACGAAAAGGATACTAAAAAAATTATATGGATATTTTTGTAGATGCGAGATGTACTTCTACAATATGGGCCATAACTTCTATATTTATCTATAGATTTTCAAGTATGCCATGGTTTCTTCGTAAATATGCCAGCTATTATAAAATAAAAAGGGGTGTAAACTATTTAACGAACAATTTAAAAAAAAGTGACTTTTTAAAAAAATCTTTTGCGTCTACAAAAAAATATGTTCTACGTTTCTTTGTTGAAATCCTATCTATAGGGTGGGCCAACATTTTAGATTAAAATCGTCTATAAAAATTACTGATTATTATTTCCAATTTCTTGTTTTATTGGAAAGTTCGAACTTTGTCATTTAATAACACTGTGTGTAATTTTTTAAGTCATGGAAATAAAGAGTGATTTTTTTGAGGTTAGGATTTTCATGCATTAGTATTTGACAGATCACGTGGGATTTCAGACATGGTGTCAAAGAGAAAGATGCTCAGTATGCTTTGACATTTCATCATGAATCGTCTTACAAACGAACAACGCTTGCAAATTATTGAATTTTATTATCAAAATGCGTGCTCTGTTAAGAAAGTTCATTGCGCGCTTCCATTTTATGGTCAGTTTAATCGACCCACTGAAGCGGCTATTCGGGCTATTGTGACTAAATTTCGCACCAAATTTACATTGTTGGACATTAAACCACCAACACGCTTACGTAGAGTGCGAACTGAAGAAAATATCGCAGCTGTATCGGCCAGTGTTAATGATGACCACCAATTTTCGATTCGTCGCCGTTCGCACCAATTGGGTCTCTGTTACTCAAAAACGTGGAAATGCCAAAATTGGACTAAGCGGATGGACCACCTAAGACGCAGCCGCGGTCAACATTTAAATGAAATTATCTTCAAAAAGAAAATGTCATGGACCAATCTAACGTTTCAAATAAAGAACCGATGAGATTTTGCAAATTTTATGCGTTTTTTTAAAAAAAAAATCACCCTTTATAACCATATACGAACACGACTACGTGAAAAAGGCAAAAAAAGTGTCTCCCAGTTTTGCCCAAAGTCATGCATTTTTTATTGGCCCCCAAAGATTTGGGGCCTCGCCGATATTTTTGCAAAAAAGTGATAATTTTCTCAGGCTCATATCCTGTAAAACGTTTGGAATTTTGATTTACTCTCTGAGGCAAAGTTGTCATAAAGAACAAGAACATATAAAATCAAAAAAAACTTCTTCTTCAAAGTCAAAATCGCAAATGTCGTTGAACAAATCTTATAGGCTGTAGTGTGTATTGGTAGCGTATACGTGCTGTTGATTACGGATAACATCACTCATACGCACTGTAGTCGGACTATTAACAGAAACAGCCCTGCAAGATATATTTTTCCTACCTAAACGGTGTTAAGAATCATTCCTAGGAAGTTCGTATGTTCTAGAAGGTTGTTTATTGAGATCTTAGGTATATTTTTGTATTGGAATGTTTCCTTGAATTTTGAACGGTTTGCTACCTATGGATCTGAACAGGGGAAAAACGTTTAAAAAATCGATTTTTTTAGTTTGATTTTGCGATTTTGAACTTGAAGATGATTTTGTTTTGTTCTTTATGGCATTCAATATTTTGTTCAAAATTTTGTTAAAACAGATTTCGCGATATTTAACAAAAAATAAAAGTCATGATATTTTTAAACAAATCTAGAAATTATGTTTTTTTTAAATATCATATTATTATTCATAGATATTTTATACAAAGACATTATTTTCTGCGTTAGAATTATTGAAAAATGAGACAAATTTATTTTTCGTATTTTTTCTTCCATTTTTAGGGGTTTCTTTGTGCCAACAAAAATGTGTTTTTTTAATTATTTTTTTCTCAATTTTTGCCGACTGTCCCTAAACCACTGTTTCTATGTAGAATTGAAATTTGCCACATTTGTAGCCATAATAATTTGCATTTAACTGAACATTTTTTTATTTTTTCTATTTTTTATGAGTTTTTCGTGCCAAAAAAAGGTTTTTTTTTAAAAAAAAAAATAATATTTTTTTCTCAATCCAAAGAGGATATTGTCCATAAACCACTGTTTCTATGTGAAAGTGAAATTCGCAACATTTGTAGCCAACAATCAGTACCTTTAATTGAATATATAATTGGGTGTCATGGGTTGTATATTGCCAAAATGAGAGTACAAATATTAAAGGTACCACCAAAGAAAATTTAATTTTTTGTAAAAAAAAATCTAAAAAAAAATTATTCATAAAATTTTTTAATATCGTTTCCGAGTTTAAAAAGCCAAAATTCATCACAAAATGTTATACATGGCCCTTCGGAAAATTTTCTGTTGCACAGTGTAATGATTATTTTATTTAGACTCACTCTTCTTCTTCTACATTTCCTCCAACAGCAACATCGGCCTCAATGAACATTCCGCCATCAACAATCACTCCCATATATTTCGCCGACCCGGGCCTCAACACCAATGATATGGGATCGGGAGTGGAGCCCAATGTGCCGCCAGCGATCTATTGGGAAAATCAGAACAAACAGGAAATGCCAGCACTTGACTTGACAGTGGACACTTTCGATGGGGTGGAGTGTAAGAATGTGAGTATGGACCTATAACGACCTGTGCAGACAATTTGAAATCTAAAACCTGTCAATTGCAGCTCACTTATTACTCGGACTCACCGGGAATTTTCGACGAGCTGTACGAGTCCATCTGGTCATATGTTTCGTTGATCGTTTACGTGTTAATGCCTCTCACGGTCTTGGTCACGTTCAATTGTTTTCTGGTGCTGATGGTCAGACGTTCGAATACGTTGCGTGGCAAAATGACCAATGCCAGCAGTATGAGAAGGCCCAAGGTGGGTAATTCCCATACAGACATTTTTAAAGGGAATAAAATGAAATCTCTCTCCTCTCCATGTCTCCATTTAGGTTAAATCCAGTTCCGGTTCTGTGTCACAGGAAAATCGCGTTACCATCACCTTAATTGCCGTTGTGGTCTGTTTCATTTCGTTTCAACTACCCTGGGCTACATTCCTAGTTGTGTCTCTTCGATTTCCGGATTTGGAAAAAAATGTTCGTTTGATGTGCGGCAACATCTTCAACTTCTTGGTGATGCTAAATGCGGCGGCCAATTTCTTCCTTTACTGTCTGCTCTCCGATAAATATCGGAAGACGGTGCGAGAACTTGTTTCCGGCAAAAGCAGAAGATATGAACGCGGCAACCTAACGACGACCAGCATAATGACCAACAACACCAGCCGGTGGAGTTATCGGCCGGCGCCCACATCGCCACCGGGCATTAAACGGGAAGCCTCAAGGTCTCAAAAGGGGCTTTGATGGGTCTCGGCCGCCTGCACGCCTGGGAGTATATGCTAAGTCCCCGAAAGGGAGGACAAATCAAGTAATTTTGATTTGATTCATGGGGACATAGATTTTGGATTTTTTGTCCATGGAACGTTTTTTTGTTTTGTTTTTAAATTATTTGTGCCATTTTTGGTCCTTCTAGGCTAAGATTGACGTGTAAATGGTCAAAGTAAACTTAGTGTGTAAGTGATGTCAACTTAGAGGTTAAGTGATGTCAACTTAGAGTTTAAGTGATGTAAACTTTGATTTTAAGTTATGTAAACTTAGTGATTAAGTGATGTCGACTTAGTGATTAAGTGATGTCAACTTAGTGATTAAGTGATGTCGACTTAGTGATTAAGTGATGTCAACTAAGTGATTAAGTGATGTCGACTTAGTGATTAAGTAATGTCGACTTAGTGATTAAGTAATGTCGACTTAGTGATTAACTGATGTAAACTTAGAGGTTAAGTGATGTCAACTTAGTGTTTAAGTGATGTAAACTTAGTGTTTAAGTTATGTAAACTTACAATTTAAATGATATAATCTTTGTTTTAAGTGATGTCAATTTAGTGTTTAAGTGAAGCAAAGCTTGTATAAAATAAATTAAAGAAATCTGTAAATAAATCATGAAATTATAATAAATTATGAACCATATAAACGATTTGAGTTTTCAGTTCTTAGGAAGGTAAGTCATATAAAAGATTATGGTGTGGGTTTTCTAGAAAATATCAAGTGAAAGTAAATTTTATAAAAAAAATCCTTGAAATGACACAAAGAGGAATGCCTAAACCGAATTTCACAATTCTGGCCCCTCTGACACGTTTCCTCATGTTTATCCCTTTAGCCACATTTTTACCCCTTTTTGGTCCGTTTTCCTCTAAAAAGTATGTTTTTGAAAATTTTCTTTATATTGTGCATCCACGCAGTCAGACACGCCAATTATCACATTCTAGCTTCATTACCTTATTTGGTACCTTTTTTTATCCCTATTTGAGCTGCTTTCTTAAGAGAAGTACTAATTTTAAAAATATCCTTATATCTCACATCTACGTATTCAAATTAAATTGAACGCCGAATTTTGTAATTCTGGCTCCAATATTTTAGTACCATTTTTATCCCCATTTTGTACCCCTAAAAGTATTTTTTTTTTGAAAAATCCCTTTTTGTTCCTCGTCTGCGCAGTTAGAGGGTATCGAATTTCACAATTCTAGCTGCAGCCCTTTTTGGTACCATTTTTACCCCTTTTTTATAAAAGTACAAATTTTAAAAATTATCCTTATGATGTGCGTTTGTGAAGTTAGATGGCAGAATTTCACAATTCTAGATCAGTCCCTTTTTTGGTACCATTGTATACCCTTTTTGCATTAAAGTAGAAACATAGAAAATGATCTTTATGTTGAGAGTCTGCGCAGTAGATGACCGTGCACGTTAGATTTGAAGATTGTAGCTGGTACCATTTTTATCCCTTTATCGTCCCATTTTCCCCTTAGTACAAGTACAAATTTTGAAAAAATCTATATATATAAAATAGTTGCGTTACTGACTGACTGACTTATCATTGACCAGCCCCCAGACGAAACGGTTGAAGCCAGGGCCATGCAATTTTCAGGGTAGTTCAGAAATATGACGTAGACGTCGACTAAGAAAGGGTTTTACGAAATTCGTACTTTTAGGGTATAAAATGGGACAAAAAGGGATAAATATCGAACCTTCGTCCTGAATTCGGTGTGTTCCTTTGTTCCTTGCAATGACCATGCAGGCGAGCTACAAACAGGGATTTTTGGAAATTTGTACTTTTAAGGGACGAAAGAGACAAAAAGGGATAAAAATGGTACCAATTTAAGAATTGCAGCTAGAATCGTGAAAATCGGTATTTACATTTCTCTGACAACGTAGACTTGCAATATAAATTGATTTTTCAAAATTTGTACTTACAAGGGGTGAGCGGGACAAAAAGGGATAAAAATGGTACCAACTAAAATATTGTAGCTAGAATCGTGAAATTTGGTATGTAAATTCCTCTGACCATGTAGAAGCGCGTTAAAAGTGGATTTTTCAAAATTTGTACTTTTAAGGGTTGCGAGGGACAAAAAGGGATGAAAATGGTACTAATTTAAGTATTGCAGCTATAGTCGCGAAATTTGGTTTGTAAATTCCTCTCACCACATAGAAGCGGAATATAAATTCATTTTGTACTTTTAAGGGTTGCGCGGGACAAAAAGGGATAAAAATGGTACCAACTAAAGTATTGCAGCTAGAATCTTGGAAATTGGATTTTTCGAAATTTATATTTATAAGAGGTTAGCGGCACAAAAAGGGATAAAAATAGTACCAACTAAAATATTGCTGCTATAGTCGTGAGATTTGGTGCGTAAATTCGTCTGACAACGTAGACTTGCAACATAATTGGATTTTCAAAATGTGTACTTTTAAGGGAAGAGCGGGACCAAAAAGGATAAAAATGGTACCAACATTAGGATTACAGATATAATTATGAAATTTAGTATGTAAATTCCTCTGACCATGTAGAAGCGCCATTAAAATGTATTATTTTTCGACTAAAAGGCTCTGCGGTTGTAATTTTTTATTAAAAACTGGGTAGAAAATGATAAAAAAAATTATATACGAAGGGAGTTCAGCTAAAACAGTGCACATCAACAAGAACATTCCTTTGACTGTAGTGCTATGTTTCCAATTTACTATTTTAGAAAAGAAAATCAAATAAATACTATCCTAAAACAGAGACGGATAATAACAAATACCTGGCTTTTTCGCGTGCGAAGCAGCGGGTACTGCTAGTCACTTTATATCGCGAGTCTAAGCATTAAAGGAAAATTATAACCCCAAATTTCGGTATTCTTGCTACAGTCGTTTTATGAGGAAAGGGGCTCCATTTCTATCCCTTTTATACCTGCCTTCGTTATATATTGGACATCTTCCCAATATTGCATGACCCTGGGTTTAGTCGCTTGACCAAAATATTCATAAAAGACAGTGACTCTAGAGCTGATTAATTTGCAGAATTTTTAGTTGGTCAGGAAAATTATTTACCCTAAATTTAAACTTAATTTAAACTTTTATTAAAGTCATTGGGCCAACAAGAAATTTTGAATATTTTGTTTTGGTTCTCATTTCTTGTCCAACTTTTGTTCAACCAATTAACTAAATATAGATCTGCATTAAATCGCTTTCGGCTAGACAATATCTAGTTTTGTTTTTCACATCCCACCTTTCATATTTGCAATAAAGCCGAACTGCTTCAGAACTCTGCGCAGAATAACTTGAATTGGATGGAGGTGCTGGTCATATATTAAGACATAATAACTGGACGTACACATTTAATTAGCACTTGACTATAAACACGGTCAATTTGTTTTTTTTTTTTTGTTTTGGTTTTATTATTTAGCGCCGACAGCCGATTGTGTGCTTAATTTGTTGATTATATTCATTATAAAAATAGAAACCATAATAACTGTTCATCGTTTAGCTATGCTGCACACATGTTTGTCCTGACTGTTGTCATCTGTTGTCAAATTTATGAGATAGTCATGTTTGGCTTGTGAACTATGATATTTGAGAAGGGAGATAAGTGAAGGTAAAGGTGTTAAATGTGTCTGGCTGGCTCTGTTTGTTTTTCTTGGCATCTGACTCATTTTTGAATTTCCTGTGCAGGAGAGAGGAAATATTGGGGGACCATATGACACTGGCATTTTTGTGACTTTTTTTCTTTTTTCAGAGAAGTCCAGATATTTTTCTCTAAATATGTTTATAAATGTTAGAATATTAATAATCAAAGAAATATATTAATAATCCAGCCCTAGAAATATTATCAAGAAAAAATCCAGTGTCATAAGGGCTTTACTAAGTTATTTAAGATTTAAAAAAAGGTTAAGTCCAACCAAAAATAATAATTAATTATTTCTTGAGGTGCAAAAAAAAAATCTTAAAGAAATTATCCAAGGATTTTTTAAAGCTCTCTTTAAATAAAATATATCCCCACTTAGTCTACATCTAGTATATGTAATTGTACTTCCTCTTTTTTCAATCCCATTCTCAATTGACACGTATATTCTATTCCATCATTCCAAGACTTTTGGAATTGATTCGTTTAACCTTCCCCTTGATGGCTGCTCTTTTATGCGGTTTTTATTGACTTAATTTCAATCTTCATTTATTCACTTCTTTTTTCCTTCCGTTTACACTCGTATCTTAGACATATTCTTTTTTTTTTTTGACGCACGAGCACATTTTATTGAAGGTGTTTGTCGTAGATGTTTATGTAGATTTATGCAGGTACGCCTTGTACACCAGCCTCGGAATGTCGACATCCTCGGTTTTACAAGCCAGCGATGAGCCAGATGTGAGCGGCATGTCTTCACATTCAATGGAAGTCAAATCGAAATCCCGATACGTCTGTATCATGGCTCTACCATGAATGGATTTCAGATGCGATACACGATACCACGATACATGAAAGAAAAATCGCCTTGATATCCGCCTTGGTATTGAGATTGAATAGCAGGGAGAGATTTCAAAGGTAGGAGGAATGGTGGTGGTTTTTACCATAGGGTGGGTCCTAATGAAAGGGAAATTGTTTATCTAATACACAACATAGAAAAATAGGAAAAATAGTATTTGAATGTAATTGAATATGGAACATCATGGAAAAAGTGTAAATTTGTGATGTCCCAAATTTTGTTGATTTTTTGAAAGCTATCACACTCACAAAAGTAAATGTGTAATGATATTTTCGATTTAAACCTTTTTGGTTGTCTAGTGGGCGCTAAATTTGCAGTTTTTAAGAGAAAATTAAAAGATATATCTTGAATTATTATAAAAAATGTATTTACTTAATTGTAGTTGCAATAGACAAAAATAAAAATATATTTTAAATAAACAAAATAAATTTTAATTTGAGAATCATTTATTTAAAGAGATATGATGTTGAAAAGTTGCTGCGAAGCAACCGGAGGAAACCTTTTACAGGGTGGAAATCATGCTAGTGGTAGTCGGCAGTCAAGTCGTAAATGTAACCATGTCATATAAAAAATTTGCATTCTATAAAATATAAATGCAAAATGGTCTTGAGCCGGGGGAATATCCCAGTTCAAATTTTAAATAAAAATTAAATTCTATTAAATATAGAAGCAAAATGGTCTTGAGCCAGGACAATATCCCAGTTCAAATAAAAATTAAAATTTTAAAATTTTTAGTTGAAAAATATATTTTTTTCCTAAAATGCATGTTATTTTATTTATTAAAAAAATATTTATTTACTTAATGGTTTCTAAAAATATTTATTTATTTACTTAATTGTTATTGAAACATATAAAACTAAAAAAATATATTTGAAATTTTAAATAAAAATAAATTAAAAAAAAAATTGGTGGAAAATTTATATTTTTTTCGAAAATTCGTCTTTATATGTCTTATTTGTTTAAAAAATATATATTTACTTATAAATAAAATTAAAAAAAAAACAATGAAAAAATATGTTTTTTCAAAAAATCAGCTTTAAAAAATATTTAAATAAATAAAAAATTACCCTATGCGTCATAGATATTGCCGAAGAGCTTCTGCACAGCTATTCTGATATATATTGGTTTTCCAAACTTGAAAACAATATTAAAAAAATATGTTTTTATTTTTTAATAAAATTCAAATTGTCGCCAAAACTATCTTTAATATTTGTGCTCTGATTTTGGAAATAAAAGTCCTATAATACTAGCTTGCAAATATCATTTTCACATAAATAGTGTTTTAGGAACAGTTTCCCAAAAATAAAAAATATAAATAAAAATTAAAAAATATATTTTATAAATTTGAAAAAAATTGAATACAAATTTTGTATTGGATTTGTATTTTTCATTAATAGTAGTTGAAATAAATAAAAATTTAAAATAAATAAAAATTTAAAATAAATTAAAAAATGAGTTCAATTTTAAATAAAATTTAAAAATAAATAAATTTTAGCAAAAATTAATTTTAAATAAAAATTAAAAAAATAAATTCTAAATTTGAAATAAAAAATTGAAAAAAAATAAATTTGAAATAATATAAAAAATTAAATAAAAATTAAGATTTTAAAATAAATAAATCAATTTTAACTTAAAATTAAAAAATATAATTTAAAAAAATTAGAATTCATTTTTTTTTTAATTTTATTTATTTTTTATTATTTGAAATAAAAATAAAAATAAAAAAACATAAATTTTAAATAAAATTAAAAAAGTAAATTCTGCACATTAATAAAAAAAATGAATTTTAAATAAAAATTAAAATTCAATTATTTTTATATGAATTGAATTATATATTTTCAAAAATTATATTTAAATATTTATTTATTGCTGCATAGTGCAATATATGCAGCAATACATTTTGCTGAATGGTAAAATATTTTTTGGTCTCAAACACATCTTTTTTATTTTTTGTGGTATTTAAAATATATAATTAAAAATAAAACAAATCGAAATTTTCAAAACTTTTCTTTGCCTGTATATATTTTTACTTAATTGTAGTTGAAACATTAACTCATTAAAGCCCAGCTAATTTATTTTTATGATGTTTCTTACTGATTACTGTTCGATTAATCTAATAGTGGGTCAATATGGGTTAAATAAAAATTAAAATTTTTTTGTTCAAAAATTATATATTTTTTGAAAATATTTGAATAAAAAAACATTACACAATGTCGAAGGGCTATGTAAAAAATCGGATGTATTTGGCTTGTTATATTCGAAAATATTAAAAATATAGATGATAAATCTTTTTTAATTTTTTACTAACATTTGAATTTTAGACAAAGGTAATATTTAATATATATTTAATATTTGTACTGTAGTTTTCGAAATGTAAATTCAATGACACCGGCTTTTATGTTCAGTTAATGGTAATTATGATGGCTGCAAATGTTGCGAATTTCAATTTCCCATAATAACAGTGGCTTAGAAACAGTCTCTTAAAAGTTGGAAAAATGTTTTTTTTTAAATCATTTTTTTGCTGGCAGTAAAAAAACCTTAAGAAGAAAAATATGATTTGGTTTATTTTTTTGTTTTATGTCGCGAACATATTTTTTTTTTGGATTTTAAAATAGACAAAAGATTAAAGATAAAAGTTTTCGGAACATTTCTCTGCCTGCATATATTATTACTTAATTGAAATAAATAAAAAATTAATTTTAAATTAAAATTAAAAAATATATATTTTTTTCAACATTAAATAAAAATTGAAATTTGAAATTTTTTGTTGAAAATTCATATTTTTTTTCGAAAATTCATGTTTCAAAAATATTGAAACAAATAAAAAATTGCACTATGCATTAAAAAACCTACCGAAGGGCTATGTATTCTTATGGATTTTTTTTTAATTTGTTACTACAATTCCAATATTCCCCAAAGTTACCTTTAATATTTGGACTCTCAGCTTATATGCTCAATTAAAGGCAATTAATTAATGACTACAACATAGAAACAGTTGTTTAGGAATAATAATGGAAAATATTTTGTTAAAAAAAAACAGTTTTTGCTGGCATAAGAACCACATAAAAATAGATTAAAACGAAAAAAATAATATGTTGTTGTTTATTTGTTTTATTGTAGATCTCTATCTTTTTTATTTTTTGCGGCATAGTGTTATTTGAAATAAATAAAATATTAAAAATAAATCAATCTCCTAATAATTGGGAATAAATATTTTTTTCAAAAATAAATATTTTTTGCTGCCACGAAAAACCCATAAAATAGAAAAAATATTTATTTTGCTTTATTTCTGTTTGTTCTAATATTTTGTTTTTTTTTCGGGTCTCGGGCATAACATTTCTATTTTTTGTGGTATAATGATATTTGAAATAAATAATAAAATAAAACAAATAAAAAATTTCGAAAATCTAATTTTTGGGAAAAAGTGAAAAATCTGAAATAATATTCATCTCATATCACTTTATTGTTGATCTTTTCAAATTTTTGATAAATAAGGGCCACCTTAATGTATATTATATGTACATTTGCTAAGAGTTTAATATATTTTAGATTCATTCATGGCTGTTTACTTTCATAGTGATTCTTTTACTTCCATTTTATGGCTCTTTTTAAATTTCAACATCATTTGAGATTAACATATTCTGCGTGATTGCTGGTATGTTTGAGACGGATGCATTGTAAAAAGAAATATTCCCCAAGAAATATATATACAATGATGTTCCAAGAAATTGAAAACTTCTAAAGGGAGAATTTTACCATCTAAAGGGAGAATTTTACCATGACCATGGGAACATATATACACTTTATGGGGTCTCCGATGTATAATTGAAGGTGTTGCACAAGGTATGAACAAATTAATATAGACAACTTCCTTTGGTGGAGGGAGTATAAATAAAATTATTTGTTTCATAGGCACCACTGTGCTGGACTGTGCAGAATCTTGTTGTGATATAGTCCTCTTCACTACTCCAAACTGAAGCTAAATATATAAAATTGATAATAAGACCACCTCTTAATTATATATTTACCTGTGGTTTTTGCCAATGCAATTTTAACCCTTCGGGCCGCTTAATTAGGACTTTCCTATTATTCTCTGTTATTGCTTTGTACGCATATAGTAAATCTCCCTCTCCTTCGCTTAAAGAATACTCAAGCATCAATCATTTTGGCTCACTGCAAAGAAAAAAATCGCCAAAATCATCATCGTGCAAATTCGAGTTTTTCTCCCTTTGTTTTGTTATTAAATTTTGCTTTTTTTGTTGAAGTACCTTTTTGTTTGGATTTGCGCGTGCGTGTATGCCAGTATAATAGGTATTAATTTGGACATGTAGTTGTTAATATTTCATTCGTGTGTGTGGTGTATGTTTGCTTAACACTTTTTTTCTGCAGCCGCTCCTTTGTATGCCCTCAAAGTGTAATAAAGTTTTGCAAATTTGAAAAATACGGAACGGAAAAAAACTGTGCATTGTAATATGCCCACTTTTTTGGATTGCGGTGCGATCCGTTATTATCAAAGAGCATGTGAAAAAAACATTTGTAGATTCGGGCAAAACACATGCAGGCGAATATGCGTAAAGGGTCAGAGAAAAAAGGCTGTCGAAAAAAAAATAGTTAAATTTTTCAAGTATATTTACCATATTTGTGAAATATTATGTGAAATCGAAATTTTCTACTCTAAAAAATCTGATCTGAAGGAGCTTTCTTAAGTCGATTCGAAAAACAATAGAAAAAAGTTGTGGATCTTTTTTAATTTTACTTTCGTGAGTAAATTTAGTGTTAAATTAAATAAATGATCTAAAAATCCTCTGAACATATATTCTAAGTGATTAGAGTAGTTTAGTTACAGCGATTCAATTGCTATATTTTAATATATATATTTTTATAAAACTAAAATAAATATAGAATAAAAATAGAAAAATAGAAAATAACGAAGCGAAAAAGATTATGGTCTTTAACATTATTTTCATATTTGTCAAAGAATTATCTTTAAGGTCGGTCCAATATACAAGAGATAAGAAAATCTGCATATTTTTATTTTTCCTCTACTCCTACCAGCACATGAATGGTGTTAATATCCCACTGTACATCCGGTTCTTTCGATACTGTTTGCTATTTGCTTTTGCTATATTGTTGCTAACGTATTGACTCTCCTAGTCTCCATTGATGGCTGAGTAATTGTGTGTCGCGCCTAAAAGTATACTATGAAAAAATGTCACTTTCAATTGTTTCACTAATTAAGTAGTAGCACAGTAGTTCAGAATATAAATCCATCGGCCAAAGTACTATAACTTTTGTTCTAGTAAACATTTTTGAGTTCAGTAAAAAATTGAAATTAGACAAACCCCCAAGGATTACCATTGAAAACCAAGCAATGGCATTTTTCGAATTTTAAAGAAAAGTAAAATTTTTATTTGTTTGTTTTCAATTTTAATTTTTTCTTATTACTGATTTTCATAAAGTTGACTACTTTTCGATTTTAAAGAAAAGTAAAATTTTTATTTTTTTTGCGTTTTCATGCGTTTTTAACATTATTTTACACAGAACAAAATTTAATTTCTTCGTATTACAGATTTTCACTTTTTCAGATTTTGAATATTACAAAAGGCGCTAATTCTTTTTTGGACTTTGTCTGCAAAACCAAGTATTATTAGGTCGTTTTTTGGGCATATCTCCTGCAAATGAACTCCTGGCTTCTGGTTAAAGAAAATTTGCTCATCTGTTTAGCTGCATACTTACTTTCCAAAAGTTTATGAGAAATTCAATTTGAGCAAAAACAATGAAATTTTCAAAGTTATAAATATAACAATAACTTCGAGAAAGAGAAGATCATTGTTTTTGCTCAAATTTAATATCCTGAGGATGATCGTCAAAATATAGGAATTGAAAAAATAAAACAATCACTAAATGTATTCTATCTGCCAAGGATGCAATTTCGTGCAGGCAAAAGTTAGACGGAGAATCCTTTAACCTTTCGAAGCATGTATCCGTGCTTAGAAATTCATTTTTTTCAAAAAGGGTGTGTTTTCAAATTTACAATTATTTACAATATATTACAAACAGTTCGACAAAGTCCAAAAAAAGAAACTTGATTTTCAATTTTCAAAATCTGAAAAGATGAAAATCTGAAATGTGAAAAGAATTAAATTTTTTTCTGGGCACTATGAACAAATACTTAGAATAATGCTAGAATAGAGAATAGAATAAAGCACGCTAGCATCTAAACGAAAGGAGCTAGAACGTTCAAATTTTCCACAAATGCGTCTTATAGTCGTAGATCGGTTGGGATTGAAACGGGACGAAATCGGCCCAAAGGAAAATTTTTTTCCCTCACAAGGACTAAAAATACCCATAATAATCCCTAATATTTTGGCGAAGTTAAGCATGCTTTTTTTTAATTTGTCTGTTTATATTTGCTTGATATTTGGTATGCGCATTTTCCTTATAGCAAAAACGTGCACCATAAATTGATTCTTATTTGTAGGGGGTGAAATGAGGCAAAAAGGGATAAAAATTGTACAAATTAAACGACAACAGCTAGAAACACGAAATTCGGTGTGTACATTCCTCTAATTGAGTAGATACATAATATAAAAGTATTTTTTCCAAATTCGGGGTAAAATGGGAAAAGAGGGATAAAAATGGTACCAACCAAACGGCTGTACCTAGAATAATGAAATTCGGTGTATACATTCCTCTGATTGCATAGACAAGTAAAATACACGGATTTTTTCAAAATTCGTACTTTTTGGGGTTAAAAAGTAAAAAAAGGGGATAAAAATAGTACCAACCAAATGACCGCAGCTAGAGTCATGCAATTCGGAGTATACATTCCTCTGACTGCGTAGACACGGAAAATAAACGGATTTTTCGAAATTCGTACTTTCAAGGGCTACAATGGCACAGAGGGGTAAAACTAGTTCCAACTAAACGACTAGAATGATGAAATTCTAATTGCGTAGAAACGTCAAGGGGGTAAAAATGCTACCAACCAAATGGGCGCAGCTGGAATCATGGAATTCGGTGTATACATTCCTCTGATTGTATAGACACGCCAAATAACAAGTTTTTTCCAAATTCGTAATTTTTCTTTTACGGCAAATATTCGTTGAATCATGAAGTTAGGTTATTTTGCACTATGTACGTCTGATAATGGATTTTCAAAATTTGTACTTTTGAAATTAAAATAGAATGGAAATACAACCAACTGTAGCACACAATATCTACCAATATTTATGGCATTTAAGCTTATTGAAAATATAAATATAAGAATATTTATTTTTTGATTTGAAATAACTAATTGTTTGAAATAATTAAAATAGTATATTTATTTATAAAATTATTTTTTCAATATTTGTATTTGTTTTGGTTTGGCTATATTAAAAAAATTATATTTTCCTGTAATATTACTGCACTTCTACGAAAACCGACAACCTCTTTGTAATGCAATACATGGTGGAGGGTATATAAAGTTCGGCCCGGCCGAACTTAACGCCGTTTTTACTTGTTTTTATTCGAGTGATAATAGCTTAGAGTGGTCTACGGGTTAGCAGACGTGACAAACTAATGCAAAGCAAAGTGGGGGAATTTTTGTGAGAAAAGTGGTAATGGTTGTAAATATTCAAAAAGATCCCTATTTTGAGGAGCTAGAGGGTTAAAATATTCCACAAAAATGTTCCTCATAGTGTTCTACGTAATATTGCTGAGCATATCCTATACTTAAATCGTAAGGATCACAGCAGAATGTGCAAAAGGGGGACATATTCACCGGAATATTGACAGCCATACGCAATCTTTCAAAATACCGATACACGTCTAATCATTTTTATCCCTCTATAATTGTATCCATAATAAAAATTCTTATTTGCGAAATCTTTACTAGCTTTGAAGCCATCTTAAGCCAGTTTACGATATTTTTGCGTGAGTGTAGTTTATAATAGGACGAAAAAAAGGCTCGGCGAAAAAACAGATCTCGCTTTTTTGGGTTTAAAATTCCCTTTCCATATGGAACAAGTTACATACGTGATAAAAAACCAAAAGTAAACTTTGGGCATACAATGGAAAGGGTGGTTCGCTTTAGGGAGATAGAAATTTACACACAAAAGACTTCATTATTTATTTCTTTTAATTTCGCCTTCCCCTACTTTTGTATAAAATATATGCAGGTGGGATCAAAGCACATCCTTCATAAGTGTAATCGAGTAATATCTACATTCCAATGTTTATCCCTTTCTCACGTTTTTGCCCCGAAATGTATACATTGTTTTCTTCTCTCTCTGATATGGTTGAAATCATCATAGAAAATCCTTTGAGTTGAAAGTGGTTGCACAAAAAGAAGGCTCAATCTATTCTGTTCTTGTTTTTTTTTGGGGGGGTCGGAAAGTTTTCTTCTTGTTTTAATAAATTCTACGTTTACAAAGTACTCGTAAATTGAAGGCCATGTATTTTTATTTTAATTTCTTTGATTCGTACATACATACATACGAGTATGTATGCATGCATGAGTACCTTGGACAAAGTTTTCCTTTTCGTTGAAAGCCACAGAGATAGATAATGAAAACATCAAATATTTTTGTAATTAAGTCCTTCATGCACAAACTTCCTGCCGAACTATTTCCTTTTTTTATACAAATATACAAATTTCCCATTTACCATTTTATACATTTAAACTTTCATTTCCGCCTGCTCTAAGTGAAAATGTTTGTAGGTGGAAACTTTAGTCTTTTGCTTTAGGGATACAATTTGTTTTATTCAGTTTTATGTTTTTTTTTGGTTTGTTTGTGGTTAAATCTCTTGATTGGTTTTCATTAGTAGTTTCCTTTTTTTCTGGGAGGGGTTGGTACAAACACATTTTCCTTATTTTAATGAAGATAATACTTTTTGGTTTTTCTTTGCTTCTTGATTTTTGTTTATTGCTTTGCATATTATTCACTACTTTGTTGGAATTGTTTTTCTAATGGAAATAATTTGTTTTAGTTTAAAACAATTTTCGGAATTGGGAGAAAGTTTGGGGAATTGAAATTGATTAAAGTTTAAAGAGGGGAAGATCAAGCTAGTACAAAACACAATGGGGAGGGATATTTTGTAAGAAATATTTTAGAGGTTTCCAGAAAATACAACCTATAGGGAGGGAGTCTGTGTAAGCATAGGGTGATCGACAAGGTTCCAGGCGAGACAAACTAGTGTAAAGCAAAATGGGGTAATTTTTGTAGGAAATAAAATATTAGTAGGAAATATAAATATTATTATTTGAAAATGTATGTAGTTATAGATGAGAAGCTAGACTATCAGAAAATTTAATTTATTGGAAACCAATTTACACACGGGATGTCCTACATGGCACCAAAAGATACAACCGTGCCTGCAATGAAAACGTTACTTGTGACCCGGTTTTGATGGAATATGTTAACACTTCAAATATTACCTGATATTTCGAAATTAAGAAATAATAGAACATGTAAGTGTTCATCGATGGCTAATTTATCGATGGACCATTAATACGGCTCATGAATGACACAATTGTGTTTAAAGGTTAAAATGAATAAAACTAAGATTTTTGAACCGAGGTTTTTGGTTTTTGGTTTTTCACCTTCGGAA
Source organism: Polietes domitor (assembly GCA_947397865.1). Taxonomy (NCBI): domain Eukaryota; kingdom Metazoa; phylum Arthropoda; class Insecta; order Diptera; family Muscidae; genus Polietes; species Polietes domitor. The sequence goes on along the minus strand of OX377620.1, from coordinate 179,580,490 downwards.
TGGAATACATTATTTTTATACACTCCACGAGAGTATTATGTCTTTGTGTATTTGTTTATAACACCCAAAAGGAAACGAGATAGACCCATTGTTAATTATACCAATCGACTTAGAATCACTTTTTGAGTTGATTTAACAATGTCCGTCCGTCTGTCCATCTATTCTTGTAATCACGATACAGGTCGCAATTGTACACAGAACCAAATGAAACTTTGCACAACGAAGTTTTTCGAGATAAGGGCGAACGCTATTTAATTTGAAGAAAATCGGTTCAGATTATATATATAGCCCCCATACGAATTTCACTCCCGATTTGACTCTTTTCACTCTAGATACCACGTGTTACAACAGATTTTCTTTAAAATTAGCAAAACATCTTATATTACCTAGAAACACCTGTGTTGAAAATGGATTAAATCGGTTCAGATTTAGATATCGTCCCCATACAAATTTCCCTCCCGATTTGACTTTTTCCGCTCTAGAAACCACATATTGTATCAGATTGTCTTCAGATTTGTCAAACCATATATATTTAAACTATGAAATGGTGGAAATGGGTCAAATCGGTTCAGATTTAGATATTGCCCCCATTCAAATGTCGCTCCCGATTTGACATTTTCCGCTCTAGAAACCACACTGTACTCGATTTTCTTTAAATTTGGCACAACATCTTATAATCCAACTAGAAATACCTATGCAGAAATTGGGAAAGATCGGTTCAGATTTAGATATAGTCCCCATACAAATGACGCTCCCGATTTGATATTTTCCGCTCTATAAACCACATATTTTACTCGATTTTCTTTAAATTTGGCACAACATCTTATAATCCAACTAGAAATACCTATGCTGAAATTGGGTAAAACCGGTTCAGATTTAGATATAGCCCCCATATAAATGTCGCTCCCTATTTGGCTTTCTCCGCTTTAAATGCAACATATTGTACTGGATTTTCTTTAAATTTGGCACAACATATTATAATCTAACTAGAAACACCTATGCTGAAATTGGGTAAGATCGGTTCAGATTTAGATATAGGCCCATACAAATGTCGCTCCCGATTTGAATTGTGCGCTCTAGAAACCACATATTGTACCCGATTTTTTTAAATTTGGCACAACATCTTATAATCAAACTAGAAACACCTATGCAGAAATTGGGTAAGACCGGTTCAGATTTAGATATAGCCCCCATACAAATGTCGCTCCCGATTTGACATTTTCCGTTCTAGAAACCACACATTGCACCCGATTTTTTTTAAATTTGGGACAACATCTTATAATCCAACTAGAAACACCTATGCAGAAATTGGTATTTATGTATAGTTTAAGAATCATTATCCGTTCAACAAATATTAAAAAATGGATTAAATTCGTGTTTTTTTTTTAATAATATCACTCATAATATCTTGAAAACTAATAACATGATATAAATACAACGTTTGTGTCAATAAGGTTTGATATTTCTCTAATTTGAATTTTGATGGTAAAGTATTTTTGGGACATAAAAAACTCTGGAACAATATTTCACTTTATTCATAAAATGTATTCTTTGTAATTTTCAGTGATATCTTTTGAAAACATGCAAAAAAATTATCGTGAACATTTTTTTCAAATATCTGAATTTTTTCAAATATCTGATCTTTTATATAGGGATCATATTTGAGAAGAGTTCAATCAAGGTTCAAAATAGGTTTTATTTCATTGTTAAAGTCTCTTTGACAACAATGAGAATATATTTCTGATAATACTGTCCGACAGTCCATATTACACTTGAATCAGATGTTATACGTCTGATAGGTGAAATGGAGTCAATTGGCGTTTTAAGTTTTTCATTTGATCATCCTGTTGCCCCATACAATTATAAAAAATGTTACACCCAATGATGCTGGTATAAATGTCAAATTAAAGAGGAGAATATCTATAAAAAACTTTAAATTTTATGGTTCTATCTATATTAGTTTAGCATTAAAAACCATTCCAAGTTTTCCCTCTTAAAAGGTAAAAATAAACTAAATAAACTTGAAATGGATGTTAATGCTGAACTAATACAGATAGAAGCATGACATTTGAAGTATTTATTACATATATTCTGCTTTTTAATTTGACACTAATATCAGCGAATAAGTATTTAAAATAATTTAAAAAATTAATTATTTAAAAAATTGTATCCTTTGGAACTTTGTAGTCCTGTGAAGGTAGAACAGGATGAGGAAATGAAAAACTAAAAACGCCAAATAACTCCATTTTGCCAATAGTTGTATACGTATATCATCCGGTTCAAGTGTAACGGCAATAATTTCCAAAGAAAACTCCCCTAAATCATTTTCCCACTTATTTCCAATTCATTGCTTTCAATGTTATTATATTCGGGGATGTAGGCTGTTTGTCTTAAACTAATTAATATCATAATTAATTAATGCTGTTAACATTTATGAGTAAAAAGTCTGGTTAGTCTTCTCTAAAAATACCGCTGACCATTCCGGGCAGGCTTTAAACACAATAAGTCCTTTTCAGTGAGTACAGCAAAAAAGCTGAAGAGTTGCCATCCGTTGTATCACCAGGGCTACAAATGTTTGGAGAAACTCCCCGAGGACTTGTTTCTGATGAATTACGACTGAAGGTTAAACCTGCTAAGGCGAAGTTTAATTAATGGTTGCAGTTCGAATGAAAATAGTTGGGTCACAAAGTAGATCCTTTGTAACTCTGTGGCTTTTACGTACCTCAGCGGAACCAAAATGATGAAATAATTTATCCTGACTGTTATGGTAATCGCCAATTTAGTGCCACTAATAATGTTATACTGTTAGGTACTCTGATAAAATCAATACCAAAAACTTTTTGAATACATTTTTTTAGTTTTGGCGAAGGTCCTCTCAGTTTGGAAATATTAGTCGGGCTTTTATGTGCAGTTAAATGTAATTATTGCTACAAATGTTGCAAATTTCTAGAAACAGTGGAACAGTCACTTAAAAATTTAGTAAAAAATGATTTTTTTTGGTGACACATAACAATAGAAAAATTGATTTATCTCGTATTTTAATTGCTCATATTTTAATGAAGATATCTATGCTATATCTAAAAGATTTTCAAAAATTCGTTTCACTTTTTCGAAGTTTTTTTTTTTGAACTGGGATATTGTCCTGGCTTGAGCCATTTTGCGTCATTCCTTTGGATTGTTTTGAAAATTAGAATATGTATTTTTCTCATAAAAATATTTTATATTATTATATTTTTTATTTTTGAAAAAAAGTTAAAAATTCTTTTTCACGAGTGGTGAAATTACGATTATTTCAACAAGTAAGAAGGCGTTAAGTTCGGCCGGGCCGAATCTTATATACCCTCCACCACGGAGTGCATTCCACAGTATTATGAGCAAATTAAAAAATGTCGACTTTACATAGAAGCACAGAACATTATTACGAAAATTGTGATATTTTTATGCACATTACTATGTTTGATTACTATTTCAAACTGTAATGTATACTTATGCGCACTGTTTAAAATCTACTACTATATATAAATAAAATGCTGAAATTGTGAAAGTGAACATGCCTAAATATTAGGCGATTGTCAGTCGCCATTAGAAAGAAGCATTTCCAGATAAGAAAAGTATAATTTTTAAAGATATCCCCATTCGCCCCATTCTCCGTCCAAATGTACAAATTTCGAAAAACCCTTTTTCGAGTCTTCATAGTCAGAATGTATACACCGAATTTCATGATTTCAACTTCAGCGGTTTGGTTGGTTCCATTTTTATCCCTCTTTTTGACTATATCCCTTAAAAGTACGAATTTCGAAAAATTCCTCTATTTTACGGGATGTACACACCGAATTTCACGATTCCGGCTGTTGTCGTATCATTGGTACCATATTTTATCCCTTTTTGTCCCATTTCGCCCGCTAAAACTTTTATTTTCTTTGTGGTGCTTCCAAGCTACAAGAAGAATGTCCGCAACAAATTTTAACTGTATGAAAATAAGAAATTTAATTAAAAAGCCAAGGCTACCAATATTTGTATACTATATATATATATAATGTTTATAATACTTCAATTCATAAAGTAAATATAAGGGAGCAATCATAGATACCCTAAATATTGGGGGATAGAGAGTGTATTTTCAGCTACAGTCGTTTGGTTGGTTGTATTTAAATCCTATTTTAATTTCAAAAGTATAAATTTTGAAAATACCTTATCTCTCACGCACGCAGTATAAGACAACTTCACGATTCTACCATTTTTTGTCGTAAAAGCAACAAAATAAAGTACGAATTTGGAAGAAAAAAATATTTTACGTGGCTATGTATACACCGAATTCCATGATTCTATCAGCGGCCATTTTGTTGGTACCATTTTTATCGCCTTTTCCAATTTTGCCCCCTTAGAGTACGACTATCTAAAATCTCTTTATTTTACGTATCTACACAATTAGAGGGACGTACTCACTGAATTTCATCATTCTAGCTGTATTCGTTTAGTTGGTACTATTTTTATCCCCTGTAGCCATTGTATCCATTAAAAGTACGAATTTGGAAAAAACGTTTTATTTTTCGTGTCTACGCAGTCAGAGGAATGTATACTCCGAATTTCATGATTCTAGCTGCTGACATTTGGTAGGTACTATTTTTATCCCCTTTTTCCATTTGAACCCCAAAAAGTACGAATTTTGGATAGTTCTTTTATTTTACGTGTCTACGCAATCAGAGGAATGTATATATCGAATTTCATTATTCTAGATGCAGCCGTTAGGTTGGTACTATTTTTATCCCTCTATCCCCATTTAACCCCTTAAAAGTACGAATTTTAAAAAAATACTTTAATATTATGTATCTACTCTATTAGAGGAATGTACACGCCAAATTTCGTGTTTCTATCTGTTGTCGTTTGATAGGTACCATTTTTATCCCTTTCTGTCCCATTTCGCCCCCTACAAGTAAAAATCACTCTATGGTGCCCTTTTATGCTATAGAGGGAATGCGCATTGCAAATATCAACTAAATACAAGATAATAAGTTAAAAAAACATGCTGAAATACTCTAAATATTAGGGGTATTTTCAGTCCTTGTGGGGGAAAATTTTTTCCCTCTGGGCCGATTTCGTCCACTTTCAATCCCAACCGATCTACAACCATAAGACACATTTAGGAAAAATTTGAACCTCCTAGCTCATTTCGTTCGGTCGCTATTGTGCTTTCAACAGACAGACAGACGGACAGACGGACATGGCTATATCGTCTTAGAATTTTACCACGACCCAGAATATATATACTTTATGGGGTCTCCGATGAATATTTCAAGGTGTTACAAACGGAATGACAAAGTGAATATACCCCCATCCTGGAGGTGGAGGGTATAAAAAGGTGTGTTCATTCAATACTACATGAAATACTTTACTGATTTTAATGTACTACGCCTTGAATTTAAACATGATGGGAAAAGGTCAAAAAGTCAGTTAAGCATAAATAAAAATTTGAATTGATAACGGAAATGAACACTTAGGCTTCCCATGCCCTCTGTCAATATCTCATTCTCATCTCATCTAAACATACCGCTTAAACCTAATAGTTCTTTTCCCTTTGTGTAGCAAAAATGATTAATGAACTTTTTAATTTGTGTTCCTGCACGAAATCCCAGAACGCCCCAAAAATATAAGCACAGCCCGGCGAAGCCCAAAAAGGGTTGAGCTTCGAACAACCAACATAACTTTATTGCTATCCCGAAACAAATGCCCTCAGGGGGATAATAGTTTTTGGACATTTGTTAATAATTTAAACATATTAATTATATGTGTGTGTGCGCGTGTGTCCATTCAGTATGTTACATTGAACTCGGGCAAAGTTTAATTAAATTTTTGTGTATTTCTGTTTCGGGTTTTTTGTTGGCATGTGTCGGTTTTTTTTGTTATTTTCATTTATACTTCCGGTCATTTGCTGTAGCATTTAAAGGACATTTGTTTTATAAAAACCACACGGGAATTACACAACTTTGGTCAAAGTTGAATGGAAAAAAGTTGTGCCGGTGTTTAGGGTTTACCACACAACATTCAATATGAAGTGTGGGAGTGTGGTGCATTTTACAAAAAGGTTAGTTATGGTCTGCTGTTTGAAATTATATTTTAATCAGATAAAATAGCAATGAACTAAAAGCTGCAAAGAATTGAGCAAAATATCTAAAATTTTATGTGACAATAAGAGAAGTACATAAATAGTTTCAAAATATTTATTTCTTGAAAGTTTTCCAGATCTTTGCCTCCAGAGACATTTTAGTTCAAAATTCCACCATAAGAGAGGTTATTTTATTGCGATGTATCTCGGAAACCATTAATCGTATTGAAATATCGCTTAGTTCGTAGAAAATAGGAGCACTTGAGGTGTTCGTTTGCATTTAAAAAAGTGTAATTAAGTTTATGTTTTCCTTTTCAGACAGACGTTTACCTGAAAGATGTATTTATGCAGTATTGTTGATTTTCTACAGCATAAAACTACATTCGCGAGGCCAACCGATGCCTCGGCATATACAAATGTTGTTAAACTATTGTCTTGTTTATTCATTTTAAAATGAATATTCTACGTAGAGCTGCCAATATCGATTTTATTACTGAAATGGTTAAACCTTCTAAACCAAAAATGAAACAATACTTTCTTTGTTGTTCTCTGTTAATGTATTTAGGAAAATTTATTTAAAGCATACTTTAGGGATGCAAGGTTTTATGGCATGCTAGCGCATATCGATATTAATCTTAAGTTAAGTATAAAACTATAATAGCCGGGTATTATCGATTAAAAAAAACCAAATAATTTTTATAAAAAAATTCGAAAATCGTAAAAAAACAAAAATTTTATTTGGCCGTGGCACTGACAATTTTCATTTAATTGTGGACTTAAGTGAAATCACTGGTAATTATTTGTATTCACATATATATTAAAATAAGACATTTATGACGTTTTTTTTTTATTTTAACTTACATGGAAGGTGGGCGTGGTTGTGGGCGGATTTAAACGCAATACTTTCTCTGTTGTTCTCTGTTAACGTATTTAGGAAAATTTATTTAAAGCATACTTTAGGGATGCAAGGTTTTATGACATGCTAGCTCATGTCGATATTAATCTTAAGTTAAGTATAAAGCTATAATAACCGTGTAGTATCGATTAAAAAAACGAAATAATTTTTATAAAAAAATTTGAAAAAAAAAAACAAAAATTTTATTTGGGCGCTGGGCGTGGCGTTGGCAATTTTTATTTAGTTGTGGACTTAAGTGAAATCACTGGTAATTATTTGTATTCACATATATATTAAAATAAGACATTTATGGCGTTTTTTCATTTTAACTTACATGGGAGGTGGGCGTGGTTGTGAGCGGATATAAACAAAAAATTGTTTTTGATCTAATTTGAAAATATAAGGGATGTATGCGAAATTTCAAGGTTGTAGCTCTATTCCTTCTAATTTTTGCCGCAGCTTGTATGAAAATACTCCACTGTGCGGCCCCATCCCTTCCTTCATCAGAATGGTCCATGCCTTTAAACCTTCCTGGTGGATTCAAATTAATGATAATCATATACGATGCTAAAAACCTCCTCGATGCACCATAGTGAGCAGTAAAGGGCTTAATCAAGAACCTCTTGCAACTATTATGAGGCTGAGCTGCACAAAACTCTATAATAACAATTTCATTCATATGATTCAAGTCCTTGCTCCAATTTTATTCGATTTAATTGTATTTTAACAGACAAAATTCACTGTTCAGCTGATAATCCTCTTTGTTTTTTACAATATGAAATCAGCAGATTTCTCCTGATGTCTGCGATACGCCCCAACACATAAAAATATTGTTAATTAATTTCAGATTCAGCCCTGTCTTCTCACAGCGCCCACATCATGTTAACCTATTGTTCTGGTGGCTGTTGTCGTTGGTGGGTGGCATTGTTGCTATTTTTATAGCAGCCAAGAGCATTAATGCAACAGTTAACAAATTTCAAGGATTTTTCGCGTGTTTGTATGATTCCGAAAAAGTTTTAAGCAGCGCACAGTGCAACAATCGGGAAAGAAGCGCGAGAAATAATGCATAACATTTGAGGGACTTGAAATATATTTTCTTCTTAGGGAGTAATTTCAAGTGAAGCGATCACATAAATTTTGTTGCTTTGATGAAATTTTCTAATTATATACTTGATTTGAACTGGGATATTGTCCTGGCTCAAGACCATTTTGCTTCTAAATTCTTCATGATTTCGACCATGTCAAAAGTCTTTTCAAGTGGCTTCGCAGCGACTTTTCAACATCAAACCCGGCCTCTATAAGGAGATGATTCTCACAAACGAACGAGAAGCACAACTCACTTGCCAAATTTGCGTTTAAAAAAATCGCACCAAGTAATAAAGCACACATGCCATCTTACAAGCATCTCATTGAGTTGCATATGTAAGTATGTGAACATGCAGGTATAGTTACCCAGCAATACTTCTGCCGTGCCAACGCTCATTTGTTTTAGTTTTTTCGTTTGGCATGATCATGGTAGTCTGCAGCCAAGTAATAAATGTCACCATGCCATTTGTAAATAAATTTGCATTCTATTAAATATAGAAGAAAATGGTCTTGAGCCAGGACAATATCCCAGTTCAAATCAAATATTGATTACAGACCAAAAAAAATGCAAACGAAAAAACTAAAACTAATTATATACTTTTATATAAGGCGAATAAAGCTGAATTCTCGATTTTCAAAAAATAAAAATATTAAGACACTAGGGTGGACCGAAAATAAGGTGTTTTTTAATAAGGTCCAACAAAATTGAAGTTAATAATTTTAAAAAAGTTTTAACTTTTTTGTGATATAAGATGCAAATATACAGTGAAACCTCTCTACAGCGGCCAGTCATGGTCACCCAAAATTTGTATGCATATAAGAGGTGTCCACTTATGGGAGGTAAAATAAAAATACATTTTATGTCCGTGTCCACATAAGAAAGTGGAGGTTCATTATAATGAAAATTTTAAAATTTTGATTGATTTTTTGTTTAAGTGTTCACTTAAGAGATGTGGCCGCTTGAGGGAGTGTCCGGCCGTGAAAGGTTTCGCTGTAATTGCTTTTCTAATTTCAAGCAAATTACTTCTAGCTTTGCAGAAATTCGTAAAAAATATTTTTTTACAAAAATTTTGTCCCTTCTCTCCGATTTCGATGACATTTTACAAATGTGGACTTCTGTAAGTGGTGAAAAACGCTGAATTTCACGATTTTCAAATCCATTTGTTTATATTTTTGATTTTTATTGTTACTAATATGTTGGTGTGTGATTTCATTTCCAATAATAACAAATAGTTCTAGTTTACCAAATTGGAGAGCCAGTTAGAAATTACAGCTTTATTTATTTCCCAAAAATTCGAAATGAAAGCACGCATCCTAGCTAAATTAGGTTCAAATTTTTCAAATGATGCTTTGAAATTTTTATCAAAATTTCTAAAATCTAACAACTTTTTCTCCATATATCTCTTTATAAACTATATAATTTTAGCTTATTTTGATACATATATCAAAGTGAAACACTTAGTTGACTTACCACAGTAGCAGTTAAAGGGATAACGACTTTAAATGAGGATATTACCCTGGTACAAATGACTGTTAACATGTTAATTAATGCCTGGTGTCTTAACGAAGGTATGACGGAGGTTCATGGACAGAAGGGATTATAAATAAAACGAAAAGTATGGAAATACAAATAATAATGCGAGTGCCTCAAATAAAAAATTATAAAAATATACCTTAAAAAGGGTTTCGCCAATTATGATTTAGGGTGACTGCCTAAAAGACGGCATGTATTTATCTGCAGACAACTTTGGTTATATATTTGCAATACTCTCTCTCTCTCCTGGGTTTAGAGTTGATAATCAGTTTCAATTTTTCCACGCATTCGTATCGCTTCAAACTTTGGTTGTGTAGATGAAAAAGTGATGACTCATTTCCCCCCTAAAAAAGTGAAAAATTATGAAATTTTTAATTTTAAAAATTAGAAATTTTAAATTAAGATGTGTGTTGTTCTTTACTTAGAGGAATTCACCACATCCATTCAATTAAATGAAAGTGCATAGCTATTAATGGGAGTCATATTCGGTATATTAATAATGTGCGACTGTGTTGAGTGATTGAGTTTTATGTAAGTTTCTCCACAATTTTCCACTTTCATTTTGTATATTGAGTGGAAAATGATTAGGACATGAGATCTAGAACAGTTTATCTTCCGAAAAAGTCATCCATACCTATCTCTGTCCCCCAATTGCACACATTTGCAAACTTAACTCCCAAAAGTATGCACTAATTTCCAAATAATTTAACACTTGGCTGACAAACAAAAAACTTTTACGACATTTGCCTTCAGTGCGTCTGTAAAAATGTCATTTACGTGCAAACTGACATTTTGTGAATATACAGTGGGTGGGGGAAAAGGTTCTAAACAACGACAAGGGCAGCACGACTGTCAATGGTAAGTAAATTAATGATGATATTGACAATTTTAGGAATCCCTTGAGAATTTTGACTTTTTATAAAAATGTCAAAGAAAAGAAATTAAAATTTAAATAAGAAAATATGAAAATTTTTGTTGGGGGTTCACAAAATTCTAATTTTTTTGGTGGAGAAGATGAAACTAAATTGGTTCTGCTTTCACAAAATTAAAACCGTTTAGTGGATATGTTGAATTCACAGACTATCAGGATAAAATTAGAATAAGAATTCTAATTTCCTTTTTTCAAATAAGAAATTGTAGACACTAGGGTGGATCGAAAATTAAATAATAATTAAAAAATAACTTTTTATACAAATATAATTTTTTTCTAATTTCAAGCAAATTTGTTCCAGTTTTGCAAAAAAAAATTTCCCATCTAAAACAAAATATTTTTTCACACAAAGTTTTTCTCTTCTCTCCGATTTCGATGAAATTTTCCAAATTTATACTTCTCTATATCGTGAAAAATAAGAAATTTCAGACACTAGGGTGGATCGAAAATGAAGTATGTTTTTAATAAAGTAATTTTAATTTTTTTAACTCTTATATAAGATACAAATATATATTTTTTCTAATTTCACACATATTCTAGTTTTGCAGAAAATTGTTAAATCTAATTATTTTTTTATAAACAAAAAAATTATTTAGATTTTTATCAAATAGATTTTATTAATTGATAATAGTGTCTGTAACACGCTCCATAAGTTTCATGAGGGTGTTCCTAGTACTTACTCTAAAATAATTAAATTAATTAATAACGTGATTACTGTAGAAATTAAAAATATTTAATATAAATAATACTATGCAACAAAAAAGAAAAATTTTACTAAAATTACAATTTTCTTCGCAGGTACCTTTAATGTTTGTTCTCTAATTTTGGATATATTGGTCCGATTGTGCTCGGTTATATGATTAATTAAAGGTAATTATGATGTATAAAAATGTTGCGAATTAAACTTTCACCCAGAAACTGTGGTTTAGGAAAAGCAAAAAATTTGGAAAAAATAGTTGTGTTTTCGAAAAAATCTATATTTGCTAGTTCAAAAAATAAATAAATAAATAAATACATAAACATAAAAAATAGAACAAAAATCAGAATAAGGTATTTTCCTTCTTCGTAGACGGAAACTTTTTTAAGTCATATTTTTTAATTTTTAGTTAAATCGCACAAAAAATTTCTTTACAAACGAAGAAAACAAGGCCTAGTTAAAGAAAATCTATGGATAAATGTATAAGTTATGGTACTTCTTGTAAAGGGTGTTTTTTATTGAGGTATAGAACTTCGAATTGAAATAAAACACAAGAAAATTGTTTTAATGTCCATCAATTTGGCTTTATTGGAAGGATAATTTTATGCCATTAATGTTTAAATATGATTTCGGGCATGTGGCCGCCGCGGCTGGCTCGAATATAGCCAATTCTACAGGTCCAATTTTCAACCACTTTGAGTTGATGGACAAAGCTCCAATTGCTGTGCACGGTGGCGAATCGATTCATTCGACCATAAAATGGACGGAGCTTGCGGTGAACTTCGCGAACTTTCGAAATAAATTTGCACGATTTGCAAGCGTTGTTCTTTTGTCAACCTGTTCATGATGAAATGGCAAACCAAACTAAATATTAATCACTTGACAGGTGACAAAATGGCCGCCAGTTAAAAAAGTGATGCCATGTTCTATACCCCAATAAAAAACACCCTTTAGAAGTACAAGCCTTCTTCTCTTCACGTCTGACTAAATCAATTGGACCAAAATCTTATTTCTACATAAGGGTCATAACTTATACATTTCTTACATATAAACTTTGTTGTTTTACATTAGATAATAGAACATAATAGAACAAAATATCTTTTTCCGACTTTTTTTTCTATTTTTTATGATGTTTTTTTCGTGCTAGCAAAATAGTTTTCTTTTTCGAAAAAAATCACAAATTTTTGGAGACTGTTTCTAAACCACTGTTTATATGTGAAAGTGTAATTCGCAATATTACCTTTAATTGAACATAGAAGCGTATGTGATCGAACCAATATATCTAAAATGAGAGTACAATAAACTAACCAAAGATTCATTTTAGCCGGGCTTATCCACAACTTTTTTGAAGTTATTTTAATTATTTATATTAAATATGTTTAATTTCGACAGCAATCATGTTTTGTTTTTGCTTTGAAATAAGTACCAGGAATACAATCATGAAAATTATGGAGGGTCTTACAGACATTATTAACTATTAATAAAATTTATTTTACAAAAGTCGAAGGTATATATTTTTTCTTTATAAAATAAAAAATAATTAAAAAATATTTTTTTAGGATTTGACATTTTTTGTATATTTAGAAGAAATTTGCTTGTAAAGAGAAAAAATATTGTGTGGAACGTCTCATTGATATTTGATTAGCTATAATATTGATTACCTATTAATAAAATTTATTTTACAAAAGTCGAGTTGGTATAAATATACCAAGTTTCAGTCGGTTAAACCGACTTATACCTTCATTTTCAGAATTCTGAGCATTTGTTTTGAAGTTTTAAGAACACTTTTTTACTTACGGCTGGAGTTTTTGTGCCAACTCTGTAGAGTGAGGTTATAATAAATAAGAAAAAGCTTAAAAAATATTTTTTAAGATTTGTCTAAAGAAATTATTTTTTTTTTAATTAAAATTTTTTAAAATTACCTTTTGAAGAAAATACTTTATTTTTGATTTATTTTATAGGTATATTTTTGTCTTTATAAAATAAATAAGAAAAAATATTTTTTAAGGTTTGGAAATGTTGTGTATATCTAGAAGAAATTTGCTTGAAATTAGAAAAATATATATATATATTTGTAAAACAATTATAATAGTGATTGCAGTCGAAATTAAAAATATTTAATATTTTATTTTTATTTTTTCGAAATCTCATATAAAATTCCTTATATCTTATATCTAATATCTAAGGTAACCAGCTCTTATAAATAAATAAATTACTAAAGCTTTATATTTCAGCTAAGAATTTTCAAAAATTAGGGTATAATGGCTTACCGTTTTTTGTTAATTAGTAAATCATTCCAATCAATAACTTGCCAGTAAATAAATTTATAGTGTATAGTGTATTTTTTAAATTATATTTTTGAGGTTAAAAAAGGTATACTATTGCAATCGTTTGTTGTAGGTCTTAAGGTACAGGTATTGAATACACATATTTGAATGCAGGAAAAACTATTGCCGCCAAAAGTATGTTGTAGAAACAATTTTTCACTGTTTTTATTGATGTAGCCAACATGAATAATTCCGGGTAGTGTTATGCATTTTGTTTTACCTTTCTTTTGCTTCGGATAATACACTATGCTCCCTCAGAAGAGCCTAAACACTGAATTTCTTTATTCCACCTACAACAGTCTGGTTGGTTCAATGTTATCCCCTTTTCCCATTTTGGGCCTAAAAGTATAAAAAAAATCTTTTACTTTCCTCGTCTACTCAGTCAGAGGAATATGCCGATTTCATGATTCTGTCTTATTCTGTTAGATACCATTTTTATTCCTTTTTGTCCTGCTTTTATCTACTGAAAGAAATGCGAAAAATTTATGTCGCGTGTATATATAGAGGAATTTGTATATCGAATTTCATTATTCTATCTGCAGCCATTGGTACGAATTTTATCCCTGTTATCCCATAAAAGTGCGAATTTCGAAATGCCCAAATTTCATGCTTCTGACTATTGTCTTTTGATACATACCTTTTATCCCTTTTCGTCCTATTTCATCCCTAATAATATAGAGATCCGATTCACGCCTTAGCAATTTTCTGTGTTTTGTTCACCTTTTCTCAAAATGATCTACTGTGCACTGTATAAAAGCCATCATATCCAGATATTAATGACAACTGCCTGGAAACCATAGTGGGCGACATGCTCAGGCTAATGAGATGATGAGGACGATTGTGTTGGTGGTGATGCTGCTGCTGGGGATAATGCCAATGATGAAGTCGCTGCTTATACTCCCGTTGTGGAAGAGCCTTCAGTGCCACAGCCAAAGCTCCTGTACACGGTTGTCGAGTAAATATGTATAATTAAAATAAATTGTTTGAGTTCTTCGATTGAACTTAATTAAAATAAGGTAATAACGTTTGTTGTCCTTGTTGTTGTTGCTTAAATTGTAACGAATATTTACATATCATTACAATTTGTGTGGAAAAATCCGACAACAACAATAACAACATTATCTTTTTATGGCAATCTTTACGGACTGCTGCACATATGGAATGTTAACGTAGGATGTGGTAAAAAAAAACACTCATCATTTATTAACGATATGAATTTTTCGAAAAAAGAAAAGGTAAATGGTAAATGAATTTAAATGACAGCAAAAGGATACGCTGCTCTATATGTTCGAGTGGCAAGAACATAATAGTTAATTAATGACAGTAGATTTATAAGTAGGTGAATGCCTAGAGGTAGACAACATTGCTGAGGAAAATAAAGCCTACTTTAAGGATTTAATTAAATAGAGTTAACAAAGGGCAAGAACATATGTATTCGAAAAATTGCCTCCTTACTTCTTTCAATTGTTAATTAAATTTTTATTTATTTCGAAAAAAAACACACATCTCTCAGAAGATAAATGTATTCCGACCGAGTTAATGAAACATATGCAAAATATGCATTTAATGTTGCATCATTTAAATATCTACCGTTTGCACAAGCTGGTGTTTTTAAAAGCCTTAGTCGAGCTGAAGCAAAAACAAGGAGCTGGAGAAATTATTATAAATGGCAGAGAAATGAGAACAATGTAAAACTTAATGGTTACAAATGTTGCAAAATAATGCAGCATATTTTTAGGGGCTTGCATTTGCGGAAAATAGTAGCATATTAAAGGAGAAACTACATGTAATTAATTGCCACATTGTCGCAGATGTATTGCAATTTAAATTACATGTAGGTTTTTTTCGTTTAGGAGCGAGGATACAAGGACTTTTACTGAGAAAAAATGTGCATGGTTTCACTTTGAAAATTACGCAGCAAAGTGGTTCAGAATCATCCATCCATCGGCCAAAATTCAATAACTTTTGTTCTACTAGACATTTTTGAGTTCTGTAAAAAAACAAAATTAGACAAGGACCCAAGGATTAGTTTGAGATATTAACATTAAAAATCGAGAAATCGGGCCAAAGTTGACTACTTTTCGTATTTTTCGATTTTAAAGAAAATTAAAATTTTTATTATTATTTTTTTATGTTTCCTAATCACAGGCTAATATGACCTGGCCCAACTTGTCAAATCGAGAATACTATTTGTATCGGAGCTATATCCAAACATGGAAAGAAGTGACTAACTTTCACAATAAGTTCTTCTAGTTGAAGTATAACGTGTTATGCTCAATTTTAAGAAATTCTCTGAAAATACACGGTTTCTGGGGGAACGAAATTTGTATGTGAGCTATATGTAAATCTGAACCGATGTGACCCATTTTCACCATAGGTGATCCTAGTTTAAATATAAGATGTTTTAATATGTGGATTCTGGAGCGGAAAAGTTCAAATTGGGAGCAAAATTTGTATGGGATCTATATATAAATCTGAACCGATCTAACACATATTTACAACAGCTGTTTCCATTTGAAATATAAGGTGTTTTGCGAATTTAGAGGAAAATCTGTTAAAATATGTGGATTCTGGAGCGGAAAAGTTCAAATTGGGAGCGAAATTTGTATGGGAGCTATATATAAATCAGAACCGATCTAACACATTTTCACCATAGGTGTTCCTAGTTTAAATATAAGGTTTTTTGCGAATTTAAAAGAAAATCTGTTAAAATATGTGGATTCTAAAGCAGAAAAATTCAAATTGGGAACGAAATTTGTATGGGAGCTATATATAAATCTGAACCGATCTAACACATTTTTACCACAAGAGTTTTCAGTTGAAATATAAGGTGTTTTGCCAATTTTGAAGAAAACCTGTTGAAATATGTGGATTCTGGAGCGGAAAAGTTCAAATTGGGAACGAAATTTGTATTGGAGCTATATAAATCTGAACCGATCTAACACATTTTTACCACAGGTGTTTCCAGTTGAAATATAAGGTGTTTTGCGAATTTAGAGGAAAATCTGTTAAAATATGTTGATTCTAGAGTGGAAAAATTCAAATTGTGAGCGAATTTTGTATGGGAGCTATATATAAATCTGAACCGATCTAACACATTTTTACAACAGATGTTTCCAGTTGACATATAAGGTTTTTTGCGAATTTTGAAGAAAATCTGTTAAAATATGTGGATTCTGGAGCGGAAAAGTTCAAATTGGGAACGAAATTTGTATGGGAGTTATATATAAATCTGAACCGATCTAACACATTTTTACCACAAGTGTTTCCAGTTGAAATATAAGGTGTTTTGCGAATTTAGAGGAAAATCGTTTAAAATATGTGGATTCTAGAGCGGAAAAATTCAAATTGGGAGTGAATTTTGTATGGGAGCTATATATAAATCTGAACCGATCTAACGCATTTTTACCACAGGTGTTTCTAGTTGAACTATAAGGTGTTTTGCGAATTTTGAAAAAAATCTATTAAAGTTTGTGGTATCTAGAGTGAAAAGGGTTAAATCGGGAGTGAAATTAGTATGGGGGCTATATCTAAATCTGAACCGATTTTCTTCAAATTAAATAGCATTCGTCCTTGTCCCGAAAAACTTCGTTGTGCAAAGTTTCGTTTGATTCTGGCTACAATTGCGACCTGTATCGTGATTACAACAATAGATGGACAGACGGACATTGCCAAATCGACTCAGAAAGTGATTCTAAGCCGATCGGTATAATTAACAATGGGTCTATCTCGTTTCCTTTTGGGTGTTACAAACAAATGCACAAAGCCATAATACTCTCGTGGAGTGTATAAAAATCTACAGATATTATGTTTTATTGTTTTGTAAGAAAAATAAATTTAAATTAAAAATGAAATAAGTTATGATTGTTTTAAACCTTTTGCCGCACCCTGTATATTACTTCATATTAAATAAATATTTTGTTAAGTTTCCTATTGTCAGTTCTAACAAAAAATGGTGTGCTTTAGTTATTCACCACTCACAACAGAGGATAGCTGAGATGGTTAGGGTGCCGCACAGTGGAATATTTTCATACAAGCTGCGGCAAAAATTAGAAGGAATAGAACTAGGACCTTGAAATTTCGCACATATAAGGCATATGTCGTCAAATTAGATCAAAAACATTTTACATCAAACATTTCATCAGTTCAGCCTTCATGAAGCTCATTTTCATATCGGCAAAATTGCCGCATATGCTGTTCAGAGAATCCACTACGAGTCACTCTTTGGTGTGGATTTTGGGCTGTACTGCAAAATTGGGTAGAACGGATGAGGTACTGCCGAGCCAGCCGTGATAGTCTGAATGAATGCTATTGTGTTCTATTATTAAATGACAAAATTCAACCAGAAATTTGAAAAAATAATCAGTATTTTTTTAAAGCCGATTATAATTGAAAGTTTTAAATGGCCCACCCTGTACTTCGCATTTTTGATTCGATGTGTGCTTTTTAGGGTTCGCTTGTTGTGATTTGTGGAATTTCTTAATTCTTTAAGGATTGGACAAAAAACTATTCCCTTAAGAAAGGCCTCAGATTATAACTCGAATATCTAGAAATAAAGAAATTATGTGTCCGTTCTTCTTGCATTAAGCCTTCATCTGAAAAGTGATATTGGGTTTCAAATTGTATTTTAAAAATTTGGGTTCTTTATATATTAATCCAAGTAAGTCATACATATGGTCTAGGTGTAGCTGAGAAACTAATGCTCTTGCACTTTAGATACGTGTTTGAAGACATAATTCTTCATTTAAAAACACAGAAATTTTCCTTTCCCTTGGAAGTTATTTAAAATTATTATCATTTCATATAAGTAAGTTTTTCAGAGTGATTCGTGTTGCGTGCGATTGTCGGTATAATTTCATTTATAACGATCCTACTTTAAAAATTTAAAACCTTTTTGAAAATAAACGAAAGTATCACTCTCTCTTTATGCAAAATTTGAATTCTCTCCCAATTTTTCTATTTCCAAACTTTTGTTTATGTGACCAGCATTGGACATTGAAATAACTCAGCTGAAACGTGTGACACTGTAATGGAAATATAAGAAGAAAAAACACGGTCCATATATCAAAGGACTCCCAACAGATTGATTGAGTGACAAGGGGTTACGGCCAGCAAGCTCCTCACATGGGGCTGTAGTTGCACTACTTAATATTTGGCTGTGTCCTTGCGACCCCGATGCTTGCCTCCCATAATTAAGTGCTTTTCGCGTGTCACATGAAATGTGGCCAACATTCAATCACTTTGTGAGCCATGGAACACTCTTTCGTTCGTTCAATCCTGGAGAAAGTAATATCCTGCCGCTGATATTTTATGACGGAATTAAATTTTACTCGCACATCGAACCAGGGCGTATGGAGTTTCAGTGAAAGCTCAAACTGAAATCTGCTTTGCTCTTGACTTCTTTGGCTTTTAACTCACGATACGAAGGCACCAGGAGTCACAGTAATTTGTCAGTGTTTAAACTTGTGTTGTACTGGGCTATATATTTTAATTAAAAACGATTTCCTTTGCCAAGGAGCAGCAGCAAGGATGATTAAGATGAGAGGAAGGCAAAATCAAGGTTATCCCAAGTAATGTGTGTCGTTTTTCTGCCTTGGCTGGCGGCACTAATGACATCTTGAGTTGGTTTGCCGAAGAGTAATGCGAACGTTTGAAACAGATCTAGATTTATGTCAGCGAAATCTCATTATTTTGCCAACCAACAACCCACCGAGTCGTTTGACTTTTGTGCGTTGTGTGTGTGTCCTTAATTACAAGAACAAACAATCAAATGTCTTTTGAGCGATCCTTTCGTTCGTCGCATAACACTTGGAAGTTTTTCTGTTTTTTTTTCTTTCTTTTTCTTCTGCGCCAAGGAATCACAAACAAATCACAGTGCTTGGGTTTTCATTGAAGTCTCCTTGTTGTTCTTGTTTACTACTTTCATTCATCGTAATGTCCTTATAATATCCTTTTGAAGCAAACTTATGTGCTATAGCGTAAATACTTTTTTTTATTATTGCACAACACATCAAAGGGAGTTCAGAGTTTTCTTTAGTGTAAATGCTTCACGCGTTCTTGGGCTTGGGTGCACATCTCCCACCCTCAGTCAGTCCTTTATAAAGACTAACATCTTGTTCTTTGTTTCTTAGTAGTTCCTGCTGCCTTCCCGCTTAATTAAGCATAACACGTTGCACTTAAAACATGCAGTGGCATGCAACAGAGGCGCTCAAAACAAAGCTGCAAGTGCATTGTGGCGTACAAGTTTAAGCGTGTGACACAAGTTGTTGTTTTTTATTATAAATATTTGAACATCTGGCTGCAGTCACGCATGAGAAAGGCAGTTATTTAGGAGTGATGGAAAATTACAATTTAAGAAAATAAATTAGAAAAGTGGTATATCGTATGTTATATATCCCCAAAAGAATAATTCGATATTTCACTCATATACATTGAATTGGGTCACGGTCAAGAAATTTGAATAATATTTTTAAAAAGTAATAAAAATTTCTACTTAAAATTTGGATTATCTAAAAATGATTTGCAAAATATTTCATCCACGGGTCCAGCCGTCTATGAGCTAAGCGCTCTTGAAAATATCGCTAAAATCATGTTTTTGGGTGATTCCAAAATAAATCGACACAAAAATAGCCTTTTTGTTTATTGTTCTCCTCGTTCCCGCAATTTTTTTTGCGTCAATTTTAGATTTATTTTATATTAGTTTGCATTTTTTTGATTCGTCAAAGATTGACAATTTACAGTGTTTCTAGAAATAGATACACTAATTTAGGTTGATTTATTGTCCTCATGCATCATCGTATTATAAAAACTTAGGTATCTTCGAAAAGCTCTCGACGAGTAATTTAATATGATATATTCCTTGTTTTGATGGAAAAAGTAGGAAAATATCTTTTATCCTTGAATATCCGAACATAGCACTTCAGATGATTTGCAAAATTTGTCACAAAATTGACCACATTTTTTTTTATAAAACCCGTATTTAAGGAAGGGATCATTATATGGTCAGGAGATACAAGTTAAAAAAAATTTGGGGAATTCCAAAAATCACAATTAACGATCAGTACCATTCCAAATACAAATCGGTCCAAAAATGTGGAAGTTACAGGGGATTTTATAAAAAAAGGCATTAAAAGTAGAACAAAAATCTTAAAAAACTGACTAGCTTACAAATGATAATAAAACCGAAATATTTAGGGGCAACGCATAGAACAAACAAAAGATTAATGTCATAGTCAGGAACATCCATAAAATTTTTTATGTTACCATAAAATAAGTTGTTTTAATTATTTCAATTAAATAATTCTAATTATACTAATAATTCAAGTGTAATCACGTGTGGGTTCTCTGAACCTCATATGCGGCAATTTTGGTTATTGACATAGCCATCGAGATGAAAATGAGCATCATCTGAAAACACGAAAATTTTCCACGACTATATGACACCCTCCACTTTCTTCCCCATTACAATTGAATTTGGGCAAAAGGTAATATCGGGAACGATTTTTGTATGGGTGCTCTTATGTGGTTTATAGAGCGGAAAAAGTTAAACTGAAAGCGAAATTAGTCGAGGAGCCTAAATCAGAGCCAATCTTACTCACTTTCCTCATAGATGTCTCTAGATGAATTATAAGGTACTGTGCCAAATCTGAATTAAAATATGTGGTCTCTAGAGCGGAAAAAGTTAAATCGAGAGCGAAATTTGAATGGGAGATATATATAATTCTGAACCGATCTGGCTCACTTTCACCATAGATGTTTCTATTTGAAATATAAGGTACTGCGCCAGGTTGGAAGAAGATCGGTTAAAAATGGTCTCTAGGGCGGAAAAAGTCAAATCGAGAGCGAAATTTGTATGGGAGCTATATCTAAATATGATTCGATCGGACCCAGATGTTTCTAGTTCAATTATAAGGTACTGCGCCAAATTTAAAGCAAATCGAGTGAAATATGTTGCTTATAGAGCGGAAAAAGCTAAAGCTAAAACTATATCTAAATCTGAACCGATTTGCTTCAAATTAAAAATCATTCGTCCTTGGCCCTCAGAACTTAACTGAGCAAATTTTTGCTAGGATCGGACATAAATTGTGAACTGTACTTTGATTACAACAATAGATGGGCAATGTCGATTTAGCAATCGACTCAGAAAGTGATGCTAAGCCAATCTGTATAACAAACTATGGGTCTAACTCGTTTCCTTGTGGGTGTTACAAATGCACAAAGACATAATATATAATATAAAAATTGAAGAGGTACTTTGTTATTTATAAAAAAATACAAGAAAATGAAAAAATAAAAAATATATTTTTTTAAGATTTCATAATTTTCTATTATTTTAAAATTTATATATTTTTTTAATTGGGATATTGTCCTGGCTCAAGGCCATTTTGCATCTACATTTAATAGAATGCAAATTTATTTACAAATGACATGGTGGCATTTATTACTTAGCTGCAGACTACCACGATCATGATTTCGACCATGTCAAAAGTCTTTTCAAGCGACTTTTCAACATCAATCCCGGCCTCTATATTTTTTTAATTTTAAATTAGAATCGGCTATAAAGTACTGATTAGTACTGATTATTTTTTCAAATTTCTGGTTATATTGAAAAGGTTGAACTTTGTCATTTAATAATTGAACACGATATCGTTCATATGACTACCACGACTGGCTCGGCAGTACCTCAACCGATAAACCCAATTTTCCAGTACAGCCCAAAATATATACCAAACTGTGACTCGCTGTAGATGCATTGGCTTCTCAATAGTCACGTATGGGTTCTCTGAAACTCATATGCGGCAATTTTGCTTATTGACATAGCCACCGAGCTGGAAATGAGCTTCATGAAGGCTGAACTGAAGGCAGATATCTTCTCGAAAAATTTCCACGTAAAGTTGAAGACTCACTACTTTGCAAATGTCAAACGTAAACCTGACAATAAAAATAAAAATGAATGTTATTCTATCTTTCAAAGTAATCGGTAGTTCAAATTTAAAATGTTTAATGGTCCACCCTATTCGTGTATGTGTTCAAAAAGTACTGTCCAGCATACTTTTAGCCGAACCTAAAGGGTGATTTTTTAAGAGCTTGATAACTTTTTTAAAAAAAAAAACGCATAAAATTTGCAAAATCTCATCGGTTCTTTATTTGAAACGTTAGATTGGTCCATGACATTTACTTTTTGAAGATAATTTCATTTAAATGTTGACCGCGGCTGCGTCTTAGGTGGTCCATTCGGAAAGTCCAATTTTGGGCAACTTTTTCGAGCATTTCGGCCGGAATAGCCCGAATTTCTTCGGAAATGTTGTCTTCCAAAGCTGGAATAGTTGCTGGCTTATTTCTGTAGACTTTAGACTTGACGTAGCCCCACAAAAAATAGTCTAAAGGCGTCAAATCGCATGATCTTGGTGGCCAACTTACCGGTCCATTTCTTGAGATGAATTGTTCTCCGAAGTTTTCCCTCAAAATGGCCATAGAATCGCGAGCTGTGTGGCATGTAGCGCCATCTTGTTGAAACCACATGTCAACCAAGTTCAGTTCTTCCATTTTTGGCAACAAAAAGTTTGTTAGCATCGAACGATAGCGATCGCCATTCACCGTAACGTTGCGTCCAACAGCATCTTTGAAAAAATACGGTCCAATGATTCCACCAGCGTACAAACCACACCAAACAGTGCATTTTTCGGGATGCATGGGCAGTTCTTGAACGGCTTCTGGTTGCTCTTCACTCCAAATACGGCAATTTTGTTTATTTACGTAGCCATTCAACCAGAAATGAGCCTCATCGCTGAACAAAATTTGTCGATAAAAAATTTCGAACCGAACACTGATTTTGGTAATAAAATTCAATGATTTGCAAGCGTTGCTCGTTAGTAAGTCTATTCATGATGAAATGTCAAAGCATACTGAGCATCTTTCTCTTTGACACCATGTCTGAAATCCCACGTGATCTGTCAAATACTAATGCATGAAAATCCTAACCTCAAAAAAATCACTCTTTATAAGTCTCTGAATACACCAAAACCCAAAGCTCAACTTAAATGACAGAAATAAGTCAAAACCTAAAATTCATGTTAGACTTAATTTTGTACTTTTTTCCAATTGGTGCTAAAGGGTCCCACAAAACTGAACTGAATTCCTCCCATTTATAGGCGTGCGAAAGCCATTATATATTATCCGTTGTAGACCTTCTACAGTCAGGCATGTCAAAAGGCCTTATCAGTCCTTCCAAAAGTATGCATTCCACCCTCGTTGTTTTAAAAGAATAATTTCATGTTAAGCGATCACACAAATACTATTCGATATGGTGAATAAAAATGCATTTCCCAAAAATACACAATAAGGGTGGATCGAAAAAAATATTTAAAAAAAAAATTAACATTTTTCTCGTATCAGATATAAATATATTTTTTTTGGTGGATCGAAAAAATATTAAAAAAAAATAACATTTTTCTGGTAACAGATATAAATATATCTTTTCGTAATTTCAACAAAATCGCTTCCAGATTTGCATTGCAGGCGGGAGGTCTTCCACGCGAAGACCTTCTACGAGTCGTCATTATAGAAGCCGAATGGAAGGCCTTGCCTCCCAATATCACGCAATATTAAGGGGAATGGGGTTGGCAATGTGTCTGGAAGGCCTTCTGGATTCTAAAGCAGACCTGATAAAAGGCCTTACAGGTCAGGCCGCTGGGTACCATTGACAAAAATTGGAAATTAGAAATTTGTTTTTATAAGTCGGTATATGTCGAAATGTTAAATTTTATATGTCTGCCAGGACTTCTGTATATATTAAACTAGCTGAACCCCGCCCGCTTCGCCAGGCAAAAAAAACAAATGGTTAAATAGCTCTCAATAACACGCCCACTCCACCCACAAAATGAAAATCCAAATTTCTACATCATATTTATCATTCTCGTGGTCTGTAGTATATATATACCAATTTTCAGCCTTCTAGCTCCCAAAAACACCATTGCCACGCCCACTCCGCCCACAAAATGAAAATCCAAATTTCGGCATCATATTTATCATTTTCGTGGTCAGTAGTATATATGTACCAATTTTCAGCCTTCTAGCTCCCAAAAACACTATTGCCACGCCCACTCCGCCCACAAAATGAAAATGCAAATTTCCATTTTTTTAAGACCCGTGCTGAGAAAATACCTTTACAAATACAAATCATCAAAATCGGTTTGGCCAATCTCGAGTTATGGGATTACATCGCTTCGGACACTTTCTTTTATATATATAGATCATTGCATCATGATTATCTACCTACTCGGCCCTATATTGAAAATTTTGCATAGTATAGCTTTAGGTCTAAGGTAGGGATTATTATTATTTACCTCATTTTCCTCTCTCTAAAAATTCGAATATTTCATCTACAACCGATCACACCAAACCTCAACCCTTTTGAATAATTTAGCAAGTATGCAAATGTGCTTTCACACACATACACATTTAAATACACGGTTACAGTGCCACCAACGTGCATATCAACGTGCCACATTTATTGCTTAATTTGGAAGTACTTACTCAAATACGCACTAGTACACATACCTTCATCCTTCATTCACACTCACACATGATTCGCCGCTGCACATCCCTTTTTACGACGAATTGGAATTTATGCAAATGCAAAAGGTTTGTCAGTTCATGACATTCGGAACGAAAAATTGAAATGGAATTAATTTGAGACTAATTTGATCCAATTTATACTTCATTTTGGAAACTAAATGTTGAAACGAAGCGAACAAAAGTACTCAGCTGTAGTATTTGCATAATTGTATAACAGTTTGGGGGGAGAGAGGGCTGAAAAGAATGGCGTGAATTTAAATGATGTAGCTAATGATTGAATGCAGTGCTGAATATTAAGGCAGTGGAATGTGGAATGGAATAACGATAGATGGATTTGAGATATTTGTTTAACAGATTTGCAAATCCATCACGATTGCCAATGTGGAACAACATTAAAAGGGAGTGAAATTAATAAGTTATGGGATATCTGATGAAATAAATCATCCTTTAGAAATCGGCAGTCTTTTTGTTGATTTCGTTTCGCCCTATTTGAAGGAATGAAAGTTGGATCGATGGACATTTGAAATACCTTGGAAAGAACTTAATATAATATATGGATGGATTATCCAATGATTTAAATTTGTTATAAAAACTTTAGCAGTTTTTTTACCGAAGTAAATTTAAATAATATAGATCATACGCTGGGGTATACATCCACGCGAGCGTATGATTGATATTATTTCATTTCATTGATGGATATTTAAGTTTTATAAAATAAAATCTTATGATTAAAATGTTGTATAAAAAGTTTAAACAGTTTTTCTCACCGAAGACATATGTTTAATGCCCATTTAAAGCAAATTTAATTAATATTGATCATACGCTTGGGTATTCATTCAACCAGTAGAGCGTATGATTGATATTATTTGATTTCAGTTTGAATTACTCTACGGCTTAAGATTTCCTTATCGAATGAACGTTTTCTAATGAATGCGATATCAAATTGAGCACTATTCATGTCTGTTGATATGCGTTAAGCTATTAAGGTTATCAAATATGAAAAAAACAAAACACTCCACCAGTAGAAGAACTTGCTCCTCTTCTTTCCTGGACATTTTCATTTTTGATAATTTTGGAATTGTTTTCCCATCCTGTGTACGAATGTCGTTAAATCATTAAAATTCTCTTCTCAAAAATTCTTTCGATCAAACGTCGACCAAAAGTTCTCCTTCCCTGAAAAAAGTTGATCTTTGTCACCGGTTTTCCTTTTCTAACCGGCATTGACATTGATTTGTTTGACAGCTTCTTTATCCCTCGGCACGCTCATCCGAAATTCGACAAAAAAATGATTTGACATTTGTAATTGTCAAGTTTCAGTTTCAATTTAAAGTTTCACAAATCAAATTATACTTTTGGCAACTTTTGTGTGGCAGCACTTGTCAGTCACGGCGTTTAGAGATTTCTTTAAGCAACGGTACGGAGCAACTTTTGACATTTTGCAACTAAATGGTCGTGAGAAAACCAAGTGGAAAAAACTCTGGGAATGTGTTCGAGTGGGAGAAGTTAGGGAATCGGGGAGATCTGGAAATTAAGATTTTTCACCTTTAGTTTCTCCTTTTTGTGTGGAGGGGGGGGGGAGGGGTGGCTTAAATGTTTGCAACATTAATTTTTATGGCCCACACATGCTGTTGAACTTTTACTTTTACGTTTACTTTTTACCGCAACATTAAACTTTTGCCGCTGCTTAGTATAATGATAATTTAGTTTTCCTTTTTTCGCAGCTGGTGCTGGTGTTTCCACAAGGAAATGTTTTAATTTTTTGCACATTTCGTTTGTTTCGCGGGCAAGGAAAGGGTGGCGGGGAATATAATGAGCATTTTTGGCTTAAATGTAAGGTTAATGTCATGACATGATGTTGAGTGAATATTTGTGAGAAATATGCTCCAACGGAAATAAGAGACAGATGTAGGCGTATGCTTGTTAATATTCAAAATGAAATAATGATATTAATCATACGTTCAGGAGTACCACTACTCTGCTCCTACACTCCTATTATTCCAAAAAAATAAAAATTACTCCAAAAATAATACTAAACATAAAAATTAATTAAAATAAGGTATCTGTAGGCGTATGATTGTTTTTATTGAAAAGTTGATGATATTATTCATACGTTCAGATGTACCACCATTCTGTTCCTTGTCTTGCCCAATGATTTTTAGCGTATAATTGCCCAAGTGTGTGATAGATCAAATATGGCCAGAGGTGACTTCTCGAGGAGGCTTGGGGCAACAAAAATGTAGTGGTCGGTATTTCTCATGCTGCCCCCACTTTCCCTCAGGAGGTAACGAAATGACACAATGCATATTTCAAAATTTTTTAAATCCTTCTTTTTTACATTAAATACATAAATTCAAAATAAAAAATATTACCACTTAACGCATAACAATTACATAAGCGGACAAGGAGGGGGTGTAGGGTGTCAACTTTTTAGAACGTAAGTCGTATCACGAATATCTCAACAAAACTAAAATCGCTTCAGCTAAAAATGTACGGTAATCAAAGGAGTATTTTCCAGTTCTTCGTTTCAGGTTTTGGTTGCTAAAAGGTATTATTATCGCTTTCAAATCAACAAAGCAATATTTTGATAATCTTCATGACTACGGTCTGATGAAGATTTGTGCCCTTGTATTTTGACAAATTATTTAAAAAACATAACATGCATAATTTTCATTATCATCCAACATATAAAAATTATATCATATTTGGATTTCTTCATTCGCCTATTATCGATCTGTTAAACAAAATCTGAATTAATGACTTATGTGAAATATGACAAAACAAATATGGTGTTGAAAAGACATTTTGGCGCATTTCTTTTAGATTTCAGATAATCTTTAGATCTATTTTTTTCATTTCTGAGGTGGTACATAACCACAATGTCGATAGCATTTGTTTAATCTCGATTTAATTTACTCGAATTGAAAAAACGTATGGGTAATATTAATTGAATTTTAAACTAAATAATATTAGTCATACGTCAATAGATTTTTCGGGAAGTGGTATAAGTAATATAAATTGAGAGTTGATATAAACTATCGCGTATCAAGTTCAAATTTTTTTATTTTGATTTACTTATGCATTTTTTTAATTTATTCACGAAAATTTCTGATAAATGATTACATTTCAGTTCATTTTTAACATCGTCGTGGAGAAGAATAAGTTTTAGATTTTGAGTTACTAACGAGTTGGTCAGCAATATCTTAAGCGTATTTTATTATTACAAACGACAGTCGAATATTTTATATCCGGAAGATATTTAATAGATCCCTCAGATGAGGTAGGCTTTTAAATATACGCTACTTACACAAAAGGTTATTATATCGATCGGATTAGAATCTCTTTGTAAATGATTTAGCTATGGTCGTCCGTCCATCTGTTTTTGTAATCAAAGTATATGTGTTATAATTATTGTCCGATAACAACAAAACTTGGCACGAGTGGGTTTTGCATGGCCGGCAGTTTTTCTATTGAATTTGATGATAATCGTTTTAGATTTAAATATAGCTCTCATACAGATGTTGCTCCCATTTTTTAATTTCTTTTACTAAAATTTAAATTTTTGCGCAAAAATTTGTATTGTATTATAACATTTTATGATATATTTTGGCGATCTAAACTAGAAAATTAAATGGTTTTTATGTTTGTTTAACCTTCGCATTGTCAAAGAATTTTTTTTACGCAAACACACTGTATCTACCCGGGTAGATACAAAATATTCACTGCATTATGTTCTGCAAAAACGTAAGTACCAACAAAATATTAAAATAATTTGAGATAAAATCATAATAGAAAACAACGAATCAAGTGGCAATGGCATAATGACATATACGGTAAGATCAGGGCTCGTTTTGTTATTGTATTAAAAGAGTTGAGTTAAAAAATATAGCCTAATAATAATAAGACTAATAATACGTTTGTCCGTCAAGGAGCTCAGAATATTATACGCGATTCATTGTTTATGGGACCTAATCCAAATACGAAAAACTTATCTCCACTGGATACATTTTTTTGCATTATGAGTTCTCCCATTAGAGATCAAATTATAAGGTTTTCTAATAAAAAAGCCGAAGAATTTTATAGGAAGTGGAATACCGATAATCCTTCTAAACCGCCTGCTAAGTGGACGTCAATTACTGAGGACGAGTTGAAAGCATTTTTTGGAATTTTGCTAGTTATGGGCTCCCAGAAAGCTAGCCAGCAAAAGGCATCTGAGCTTTGGAAACAAAATTCTTTTCCCCTATATCGTGCGACCACGTCTGTGAAACGCTTTCAACAAATTTTACGCTTTATTCGTTTTGACAACCATACTACAAGAGCCATTCGCCAATCTGAAGATAAGGCAGCTCCAATTAGAGATATTTTTCAGATGATCAACTCGAATTTGAGAAATCACTTCAGACCATACGAGACTATTACAGTAGACGAGCAACTGTTTGGATATAGAGGCCGCACTAAGTTCACTCAGTATATACCTTCCAAACCAGCAAAATATGGAATAAAAATCTGGTGGGCTTGCGATGCCACAACGTTATATCCGCTGAATGGTCAAATTTACACCGGGAAAGAGGGAAATACTAGAGATGTAAACCAAGGTGAGCGGGTAGTGAAGGATTTAGTTGCTCCCTATAGAAATTCAGGAAGAAATGTAACGATGGACAATTTCTTCACTTCGCTTCCATTGCTCCAAGAAATAATCACTTGGAAAATGACTATTGTCGGTACTCTGAAAAAAAAAAAAAACAAAAGGTATATTCCGGAAGAGTTCAAGGCGTAGGTAGGTATTGCCAATGCGAAGGTTAATAAATACTATTTTTCCAGTATATATCCGATCATGTCGATACGGTAAACAGATCTAAAAATTTGCTGAATGTTATCTTTACTCAAAAGCAGAGGTTTAGAAACAGTCGGCAAAAAAAATATTTTTTGGAAATATAGAATAGAAAAAAAATCGCAAAAAATATTTTTTTTTTGATTAAATTAAAAAATGATAGCTATAAAAAATGTAAGATTATTTATTAAAGATTTTTTTATTAAATTAAAAAATGCTAGCTATAAAAAATGTAAGATAATATTTATTGCGACTTTTTTTCTTTTTTTGTTGGATTTTATTGCCAAAAAGGATTATTTAAATCAATCTTATTTATTTTTTGGAGATTTTGCCTAAACCACTGTTTATAAGTGAATGATAAATTCAGTAGTCCTTGTCCATACCTTCTGTTTAATGTATAACCGGTCGATATGATCGTTACTTTCTAAATGATTGTACAAATATTAAGGTTACCTTCGACGAAAATCGGAATTTTAGTAAAAATTAAAAAAATGTGTTGATTTTATGAATCAGTATGTCTCAATGCACAGAAATAATATGTGTTAGTAAGTTCCCTTTAAAGTTCCTTGGCTAATTTACACTAGATATTCCATTGCATTTGGTTTTATAATTTAGATTTCTTTGCAAATTTACATTGGATATTCTGCTTCCTTTTTACTTGTCGTCAAACTTTTTCGTGACAAACGATAGATGCTAAATTTACTATATTTTTCATGTTGGGATTAGTTTAGCCAAGGTTCTTCGTATTAGTTTCTCTCCAACACATCTACAATGATTTATCAGGAATATGTGATAAAATTCCTTTTAAATTCCTTTTTTATACACTCCACGAGAGTATTATGTCTTGGTGGGAGATAGACCCATTGTTAATTATACCGATCGGCTTAGAATCACTTTCTGAGTCGATTTATTTATTTCTATTGTTGTAATCACGATGCAGGTCGCAATTGTAGCCAGAACCAACCGAAACTTTGCACAACGAAGTTTTTCGGGACAAGGACGAACGCTATTTAATTTAAAGAAAATCGGTTCAGATTTAGATATAGCCCCCATACGAATTTCACTCCCGATTTGACCCTTTTCACTCTAGATTCCACATATTTCAACAGATTTTCTTCTAAATTCACAAAAAAACCTTATATTTCAAATGGAAACACCTGTGGTAAAAATGTGTTAGATCGGTTCAGATTTATATATAGCTCCCATACAAATTTCGTTCCCAATTTGAATTTTTCCGCTCCAGAATCCACATATTTTAACAGATTTTCTTCAAAATTGGCAAAACACCTTATATTTCAACTGGAGACACTTGTGGTAAAAATGTGTTAGATCGGTTCAGATTTATATATAGCTTCCATACAAATTTCGATCCCACTTTGAATTTTTCCGCTCTAGAATCCACATATTTTAAAAGATTTTCCTCAAAATTTGGCAAAACACCTTATATTTCAAATGAAAAAACCTGTGGTAAAAATGTGTTAGATCGGTTCAGATTTATATATAGCTCCCATACAAATTTCGTTCCCAATTTGAATTTTTCCGTTTTAGAATCCACATATTTTAATAGATTTTCTTCTAAATTCGCAAAAAACCTTATATTTCAAATGGAAACACTTGTGGTAAAAATGTGTTAGATCGGTTCAGATTTATATATAGTTCCCATACAAAATTCGCTCACAATTTGAATTTTTCCGCTCTAGAATCCACATATTTTAACAGATTTTCTTTAAAATTGGCAAAACATCTTATATTTAAACTAGGAACACCTATGGTGAAAATGGGTCACATCGGTTCAGATTTACATATAGCTCTCATACAAATTTCGTTCCCCCAGAAACCGCGTATTTTCAGAGAATTTCTTAAAATTTAGCATAACAAGATATACTTCAACTAGAAGAACTTATTGTGAAAGTTAGTCACTTGTTTGGATATAGCCCCGATACAAATATAATTCTTGATTTCGCAAATTGGACCAGGTCATATTAGCCTGTGATTAGGAAACATACAAAAAATTTTCCCGTTTCACGTTTTTACTGAATTGAATTGTATTCTGATAGAAAGTGGAGTGTATCATATAGACGGCCCGCCCGACTTTAGCCTTTCCTTACTTGTTATTAATATTTATTATTTTTTATTTTATTATCTTTGTATTTATTAAATATGATCTAACTCTCATATACACAGAAATTTGTCGTAGTTTTTAAGTATAATTTTGCATTGAAAATTCGTTTTATAACCTGTGACAAATGTTTATGTTTATGGGTGTAATTGTTTTAATATAAAATTCAATTGTACAATCGACCAACACATTTTCTTAAATTCTTTTTTATGAAAGATTATTAAAATTATTTGACTAACATTCTTCCTAGCATCACAACAAACGATTTAAACAATTAATATTCATAGGTATGTGTAGAAAAAACAGTCATACTGAGTTGTGAAGCCAACCTACGGTATCCTTCACAGGCAACTGTGCTGCGACCTCTAGACGACCAAACAATAACTGATGACTATGCCTATTTTTCGCAGAGGACACCTGCGGTTTTGCTTGCCACAAATACAAATACATGCCACCAATTATTGCTAACAGCCTTCAGTGCTTGCCAAGAAGACATTGATGACACCCCCCTCAGTTCTCTCTGAACTCTGTGAAGCGTTTAAAGCATAGGGGTTAACATTACAGAAACAAAAGGGCCATAAAAGTGAAAACATTTGCCAAGCATAACAGAAACACTTTGAGTAAACCGCAATATTGTTAAGATTATGGCGTAGATAAGCGAAGGAGGTACATGGGTAGTATTTCATGTGGAAACAATTATGGAAATTTTGTGAAAAGATTTAACGAAATGTTAAAATATTTACACGTATTCTGAAGTATGTTTTTTCAAGGAATGAGAGAGGTTCAAGCCGGACCGGGTAAATATTAAAAGTATATTTCTATTTAATATTTTTTTTTTGTTGGAAATTCCCCTTCAACTAACAGACAACTGTATTTGGCCAGTAAATTGGTGGCAAGGAGGGGGTCTACCGAGCCCATTTTTTTTTGACGTAACTATTATTTCGTCGAAGATTATAAATATCAAAACAAAAACATAATCAACAAGTAAGGAAAGACTAAAGTCGGGCGGGGCCGATTTTATGATACACTCCACTTTCAATCCGAATACAATTTAATTCGGTGAAAAGCGAAAACGGGAAGGATTTTTGTATCCTGTAAATGTATGTGTTTGAAAAAAGTTAAATCGGAAAGGACATTTGTATGGCGTATATTGAAACCTGGAACGAAATAGGCGAAATGTAATATGTATAGTTTGGGCCAAAATCCGTTAAACATTTGGGAACAACATTTGTATTTGGGCTATATCTAAATCGGAACCGTTCTTACCCACTTTCACCATAGGTTTTTTAGTTGGATTATAAGATGTTGTGCCAATTTTAATGAAAATCTGGTACAATATGTGGTTTCTAGAGGGACAATAGTCAAATCCGGAGCGTCATTTGTATGGGGGCTATATATAAATCTGAACCGATCTAGCCCGCTTTAGCCACAGGTGTTTCTAGTTAGATTATAAGCTGTTGTGCCAAATTTAAAGAAAATCGAGTACAATATGTGGTTTCTAAAGCGGCAAAAGTCAAATCGGGAGCGACATTTGTATGGGGGCTATATCTAAATCTTAACCGATCTTAACAAATTTTTGCATAGGTGTTTCTAGTTGGATTATAAGATGTTGTGACAAATTTACAGAAAATCGAGTACAGTATGGGGTTTCTAGAGCGGAAAATGTCAAATCGGGAGCGAGACTTGTATGGGGGCTATATATAAATCTGAACCGATCTTACGAAATTTTTGCATTAGTGTTTCTAGTTGGAGTATAAGATGTTGTGCCAAATTTAAAGAAAATCGGGTACAATATGTGGTTTCTACAGCGGAAAATGACAAATCGGGAGCGACATTTGTATGGGGGCTATATCTAAATCTGAACCGATCTTAAAAAATTTTTGCATATGTGTTTCTAGTTGGATTATAAGAGGTTGTGCCAAATTTAAAGAAAATCGAGAACAATATGTGGTTTCTACAGCGGAAAACGACAAATCGGGAGCGACATTTGTATGGGGGCTATATCTAAATCTGACCCGATCTTACCTAATTTCTGTATATGTATTTCTAGTTGGATTATAAGATGTTGTGCCAAATTTAAAGAAAATCGGGTACAATATTTGGTTTCTAGAGCAGAAAATGTCACATCGGGAGCGACATTTGTATGGGGGCTATATCTAAATCTGAATCGATTTGCCACAAATTAAATAGCGTTCGTCCTTGATGCACAAAACTTATTTGTGCCAATTTTTGTTAAGATCGGACTATAATTGCGACCTGTAATTTGATTACAACAATAGATGGACAGACAGACAGACGGACATTGCTAAATCGACTCAGAAAGTGATTCTAAGTCGATCGGTATACTTAACAATGGGTCTATCTCGCTTCCTTTACAAACAAATAAAAATGTATGGTTGGTTAAAGGCCTTTTTCTCGAAATTCCAATAACTTCTTACATTTGGTTCTGATTTTTACAGTTCAACGTTTGCAAAATATTGGTCGCTAAAAGGTACTATCGCTACCGCTTTCAAAGCAGTTTAGTTCTCAGCAGATTTATGCCACAGTCGAAATATTTAGAAAATCTTCATGGAAACGTAAAAATTCTTACTTTGGAAAAATTGTTGTAAATTCTGAATAACCCTTAATTCATGTGGAAACAATTATGGCAAAATTGTGAAAATATGTATTTAACGAAATGTTAAGAAATTTACAAGAATCCTGAATTATTTCAAGGAATGAGAGACGTTCAAGCCGGCCGGTCTACCTTTTATCAACTGTGAACTAGATTACGACGAATAAAAAGCAGGATCCATATTAGGTGTGAATTTAAAAATATATCCCAAAAAATTTTAATTTTATTATAATTTTTTGGGATATTGCCTTTTTAATCGCATCCTCTGGGAATGAGAGAATAAACAATTCAAACTAAATTCGTTAAAATGACAGCTACACGTATGTGGGAATTATTTTTATTCTGCTACTGTGCCTTCTCTAAATCTCTCTCGTTATAATTCTTTTTTTGCGACAGACACTATTTACAAAATGATTTCATGGTACTAATTTAATAACCCCATGAACTTAGAAGTCAAAGCCTTTTTGGCCTGACTTTTGTTGGGGTGATAGAAAAATGTTTTTTTGTGGAATGAATTTTCTTCCGAATTCATAACCTCTGGTCTGTGTCCTGTAAATTTTGTAAGTTTTTTTTCCTCTGCAAAACAAACTTTGGCAAACATTCATATTCTCTGTTTCCGTTTCCGCTTTGAGAAGCTAAACAAACTTATGTTGCACGTAACTAAGACAAGGCAACACCCAAGACGCTCACACACGTACTTGGCCATCATTGTAATATTCAACACATAACAACACGTAGCCCGGCGTCGTCAGTCATCAGAACATATTTCATCACGCACTTCAGCACGCACAACAGACAACAAATTTTCTGCAACATTTGAGGCAGTAAGAAATGTTTGACTGAGTCAGACCCCAGCCATTAACACCAACAATGAATGGGCCCAAACAGCAAAGTTTGTAGCAGGGACACACGAAAGTAACACTTTTTAGCTGCTTCGTCTATTTCCATGCTCAGCTCATTATGACCAAAATAACAATAAAGATGGCTGGGAAAAAAGTTCAACAGACAAGGAGGTTGAGGTGGGTGAGGAAGTGTAGCCCTGGGTTAGTTAAACACAATTTGGTTGCTTCTGCTAAACGGAATTCTCTAACTGTGCTGGAATCTGTCAGATGAGCTGTCATGCCAGCATCAAAGGACTTCGGTGGCTGGAGTGTGATTGGGGTCTCGTCGATGGCAAGAGGACAGAGAAAGTGCCAGAAGGTTAATATGAAGTTAAAAACTCTTATCTTGACATGACAGTCTATATGTGTGTGTGTGTGGGAGAGTGAATAAAACAAAGAATACAGTTGCACGTGTACATTAAAGTGGGTCAGGGGAAAAAGTGACTGCGTTTTGTTAACCTCGCGTGAAATTTGGGTTCATTTCTGATGATTTCGCAGTGTGATTAGAGCAGTTGGTTAATAAACAATGTTTTGAAAACTCCTCAAAAATCATGATATGTGTCCGATTTTTCTGAAAGTTCTGATTTAAAAGTTTTAGGGATTAAAATGTTTGAAGTCTCCTTTAAAATCGTTACATTTGCACTATTTTTCTGTTGAATTTCCTATGATTACAAAAATTTGCCGAAGGGCTTTCTATAACATTTTGTGGTGTATTTTGGCTTATTAAACTCGAAAATGATTTTAACAAAATGTTTAGTAATTTTTTACTAAAATTTCAATTTTCGCCAAAGGTACCTATGATATTTGTACTCTCATTTTGAAAAATAAAAGCCAATAACAACCGTTTTTATGTGCAATTAAAGGCAATTATGATGGATACAAATATGGCGAAAAATTTAGAAAAATTGTCTTTTTTTTCGAAAAAAAAAAAAATATATTTTATTCCGGCACGAAAAAAAATCATAAAAAATAAAATGATTTTATTTATAATAGCTTCCATTTTTCTACTTTCACATAGAAAGAGTGGAATAGGAATAGTCTCTAAAAAATGAGAAAAAACTGATATTTTTTCTAAAAAAAAAAAATTATGCCGGCACGAAAAAACCTTAAAAAAATAGAAAAAAAATCAGAAAATTTATTTTATTCTCTTTTTTAATTGTTAACATTCTAACTCAAAAAAACATATCTATATGTAAAAGATCTATTAATAAATGTGGAAGTTATGACACTCTTTGTGGCCGTAAAATTATTAAAAAAATCTTGATTTTTTAAATATTTGTTTAAATAGCGTTGAACCGTTTTACAAATCACATAACAAAATAGTTTGTTTTATTTTATAAGAGCTATTTGCTAAATGAAGAAATTAAGACCTATTTGAAGAAAGTCTATGGATAAATGTTTATGACGCTTATATCACATTCGTCCGTCCAGATATAAATTCAATATTTTTCCGACATATGTTTAATATTAATTTCAAACAACATGAAATAATATCAATCATACGTTTAGATGGGCACATTTTGTAAGTTCTCTAACTCATTTCTCGAAAATCTGTGCACTTATTTAAGTCCTCTTCAAGTTTACTTGGACAATTTACGAATACTCAATCACTGGAAATAATTTAATATCATCTCGTTTTATTGCTTTCAAAGAAAAGGTTTTCTTTTATTTATCAAATAAATTCTTGTCATTAATTTGAATAGAATACACCCACAAAAATAATTTTTTATTTAATGGAAGTTTGTCCTCAAATAAATTCTTGTCATTAATTTAAATATAATACACCCACAAAAATAATTTTTTATTTAATGGAAGTTTGTCCTCAAATTCTTCGAATTATTGGCTCGCGAGCGCATCTATAATGCCTTAGCTTAACATGCGAAGAATGGGTGTATTAAAAAAGTAACATTCGTCCATCCAGATATGGATGGACGTATGAAATAATATCAATCATACGTTTAGGTAGGCATATATATTTTTCTCTGAGAAAAATAATTTATTTTACAAAAAAAACATCAGAATCTACATTGCAAAATAATCCAAATCATCTCTTCAATGTAACTTGGTTCTTTAAGTCGACTTTTGAAAAGTCTCCTAATCGTCTTTTCGTTATTAAAAGTGAAGTCGACCTAACGACTTTTTGATAGAGCAAAAAGTTGGCGAACTTTCAGGTGCAACTATATAACACTACTTGGACAATTTAGCGTTACTACATCAGCGAAACTAAATTAATATTGCAGATTCTATGAATGTATTGATTTAAATCATAGATTATCTTTAAATAGGCCTTGCCTTCTTTTTTGAGAAGACAGCATTTAAAATCTACAAAAAATGTAGAAATTTATCCATAGATTTTCTTCCATTAGTGCTTAATTCCTTCATTCATATAACCGGGTTTTAATAATCAAAAATCTGTGACCTAATGTAATGAAGGCTATTTTAAAAATTATGATTTTTTTTAAATTCTTTTAAGTCTACAAAGAGTATTAATATTCTACATTTACCCATAAATCTTTTACATTAAAATATTATAAAAAAGCTATTCAAAATTAAAACAAAATATATTTTCCAAATTTTTATAGATTTTTTTTGTGTCAACATAAACTGATTTTTTCGAGAAATCCACTTTTCTCAATTTTTAATAGACTATTCCTTAACCACTGTCTCTATGTCAAACTAAAACTGGCAACATTTGTAGCCTATATTTCCAAATTGAGAGTACAAATAATAAAGGTACCTTCTACGAAAATTGGAATTTTAGTAAATTCTTTCTTAGAAAAATGTCGATCCTTAAAAAATTGTATTGATTTTATGAATCAGCATATCTCAGTGCAAGCAAAGATCTCGGTCACAGAATTTTTATATTTTGTTGGATAGTGGACAAGAGGGGACATTTCAAGAAAGCTAAACATGTTTTTGAATGCCAAACTTCAGCATAATGGCTTCGGGAAATGAAATGGGATTGTTTCAGTCGGGTAAATTTATTATTTTAATTATTATTATTATTTTAATATTTAAAAACAATTGACAGAATCAATTTTTTAGCATAATTAAATAGTTTTTTTCTGTCGAATCAATTTTTTAGCATAATTAAATAGTTTTTTTCTGTCGAAGAGCCATGTATAAGATTTTCTGGTGTATTTTGGTTTTCTAAACATGAAAACTACAATAGTAAATTTCTTATATTTGAACTGGGATATTGTCCTGGCTCAAGACAATTTTGCTTCTATATTTAATAGAATGCAAATTTATTTACAAATGGCATGGTTACTTGGCTGCAGACTACCACGATCATGATTTCGACCATGTCAAAAGTCTTTTCAAGTGGCTTCGCAGCGACTTTTCAACATCAAACCAGGCTCTATATTGAAAATGATTCTCACAAACGAACGAGAAGCACAACTCATTTGCCGAATTTGCGTTTAAAAAATCGCACCAAGTAATAAAGTACACATGCCATCTTACAAGCATCTCATTGAGTTGCATATGTAAGTATGTGTATATGCAGGTATAGTTACCCAGCAATACTTCTGCCGTGCCAACGCTCATTTGTTTTAGTTTTTTCGTTTGTTTTTTTGTCTGTAATCAATATTTGATTTGAACTGGGATATTGTCCTGGCTCAAGACCATTTTGCATCAATAATAAAAAAATTGATTACAGACCAAAAAAATACAAAACAAGTAAGGAAAGGCTAAAGTCGGGCGGGGCCGACTATATGATACACTCCAATTTCTACCGGAATACAATACAATTCAGTACAAAAGTGAAACGGGAAAATTTTTTGTATGTTTCCTAATCACAGGCTAATATGACCTGGTCCAATTTGTCAAATCGAGAATAATATTTGTATCGGGGCTATATCCAAACATGGAATGAAGTGACTAACTTTCACAATAAGTTCTTCTTGTTGAAGTATAACGTGTTGTGCAATTTTTGAAGAAACTCTGTTAAAATATGTGGATTCTAGAGCGGAAAAATTATAATTGAGAGCGGAATTTGTATGGGAGCTATATATAAATCTGAACCGATCTAACACATTTTTACCACAGGTGTTTCCAGTTGAAATATAAGATGTTTTGCGAATTTTGAAGAAAATCTATTAAAATATGTGGATTCTAGATCGGAAAAATTCAAATAGGGAACGAAATTTGTATGGGAGCTATATATAAATCTGAACCGATCTTACACATTTTACCACATTGTTTCTAGTTCCACTATAAAATGTTTTGCCAATTTTGAAGAAAATCTGCTGAAATATGTGGTATTTAGAGTGAAAAAGGTAAAATCGGAAGCGAAATTCGTATGGCGGCTATATATAAATCTGAACCGATTTTCTTCAAATTAAATAGTGTTCGTCCTTATCCCGAAAAACTTCGTTGTGCAAAGTTTCATTTGGTTCTGTGTACAATTGCGACCTGTATCGTGATTACAAGAATAGATGGACGGACAGACAGACAGACGGACGGACATTGCTAAATCGATTCAAAAAGTGATTCTAAGTCCATCGGTATAATTAACAATGGGTCTATCTCCCTTCCTTTTGGGTGTTACAAACAAATGCATAAAGACATAATACTCTCGTGGAGTGTATACAAAATTATCAAATAGTAAAAATATTATTTTTATTTTTTTTCTTAATTTTCTATAATTTTTTAGCAATCAAAAGAGGACCTTTTCGATTTTTTAAAACATTTTTTTATTCACTGCTACTAGTGCCTGTGGGACGCTCCATAAGTTAGAGATAGAAATACATTTTTTTGGCGCATTTATTATTTCTAGTTTAATGTGAAATTATCAAATCGTAAAAATATATATATTTTTTTCTGGTTGTTCCGTAACCTTTTAATAATTAATCAGAATCGCTTCAACTTTTTAAAATAACTTTTTATTTACTGCTAATAGTGGCATACATTTCACGTTGGAGTTCCTGGTAGTTACTCTACAACAATTACAAACGTGATTGCAGTTGGAAATAATAATATTTAATAGAATTAATTAAAACAACTTACTTTAAACTGTCTGCAAAAAACTTGTGGATGTTCCCGACTAAAGTTAATCTTTGGTTTGTTTAATGCGTTGTCTCAACGTATGTTTGCTTTTCACTGTCCATTTTTACGATTTTAGTGCATTTTTATTAGAATCAGCTATAATTTCCACATTTTTTGTCTGATTTGAGTTTTAAAGAACTTGCTGGAAATGTACTGAAATGACCACCCATTGTGTGGTACGCATTGTTTTGTTTTTTAAATTGTTGTTCCTCTATGGGTTAAGTTTGTAGTAAAAACTAAAACTGATTAGTTTTTTGTGCTATTTAAATAAATATTAAAAAATCAAAAATTAAATTGAAAAAAATATTTGAACCATTGTCCCAAAAATTGTTTTATCATGTCTTTATACGCTTAATGTTAACCGAAATGGCGTTTCCGCTCCAAGCTGTCACTCCCTGAGGATGCATTAGGTTCTAGACAATCTCGTGCGGGTTTTCCGATCTTCAGATGCGGCAGTTTTACTTGTTAACATAGCCGACTAGATGAATCTCTAGGTGGTATTAGGGCTAGTAGGTGACCATCCATATGGACTTTTGAAATGTTTGCCAAAAGTTCATGTATAACATTTTCTGGTATACATTAGTTTTCTAAACTCGAAAACGATATTAAAAAAAATTTAAGTTTTTTGTACTAAAATTCCTATTTTTGGCGAAGGTTTAATATTTGTAATCTTCATAAGTCCAATAATACTCGGTTATATGTTAAATTATAGTTAATCACGATGGATATAAATATTGCGAATTATACATTCACATAGAAATATTGGTTTAGGAACAAAATTTTGAGAACAAATATTTTTTTATTTTCGAAAAAAAATCTATTTTTGCTGGCACAAAAAAAATATAAAAATATAAGAACAAAGTCGGAAAAAAGTGTTTTGTTTTATTTTTTAATAGCTAGTGTTAATAAGTTTATATGTAAAAAAATCTATGGATAAATGTAGAAGTTATACTAAGTTAAGATTTTTTTTAAATTCTTGATTTTGAAAAATAGTGGAAAAACCTTTATAAATTATATAACAGAATATTTTGTTTCAATTTTTAATAGCTGAAATTTTGTCGAAGAGAACAAGTCCTATTTGATTCATCATAAGAACGTTTAGGGCTGCTTTTATCCTTTTGCACAAAAGGGTTCAATACATTGAGGAGCAAGATTGTTAATGTGTTCCACAAAGATTTTCCTTCGAGGATTATAA
This sequence comes from Polietes domitor, assembly GCA_947397865.1. NCBI lineage: Eukaryota > Metazoa > Arthropoda > Insecta > Diptera > Muscidae > Polietes > Polietes domitor. Next base: position 179,538,654 of record OX377620.1, on the reverse strand, counting down.
TATTGCTGAGCTCATCCTATACTTAAAATGAAAGGATCACAGGAGTTCCTATGCCGATTCATCATACGAAAGTTTAGGGGTGTTTTTCTTACCCTTTTCAAAAAAAGGATCGAAAAAGACCCCTATGTTGAGGAGTGAGAGGGTTAATATGTTCCAGAAAAATGTTAGCCATGTTGTTTTAAGTAATATTGCTGAACACATCATATGCTCCAATTGTAAGGATAATAAGGTTTCATATGCCGATTCTTCACAAGAATGTGCAAAGGGACGAAATATTCACCACCCCTCTAAAATGACCACAATAAGTATATTTTCAAAATGCTTATACACGTATATTCTTTTCTTACCCCCTCTATCAGAATCCGTTGTCAGAACTTTGTTAATTTTTATGCTCCATAGTGTCGTTTTCATATAGAATGCTTTTATCAAATAAAATATTTTTGGCAGATAAAATTTAACACCAGATTTCGGTTGATTGTTATTGATAACAGATTGTGAAATAGCATTTCGATCGAGTTTTCTCTTCCCATTATATATAGTGTCCCACTATATAGCCCCAGTCCTACTCTGCCATTTTTCGCTTATCCTTACACCTTCCCTCGTATCGCTCATTAGATACTTGCTCATCGTGTAATTCCTCAAATGTGCGTGAGTGAATTTAATTATTCGACGAATGACAAAAAAAAAAAAAACAAAATACTTCCACCATGCTCTCGCATACAAAAGAAATCGTAAAATTTTACTTTTTGTTTTCTTTCATGGTTTTGACAAAGACAAGGAGGGAAAACATTGCTAAATATCCTGCGGCAAGGAGACGACAAGAATAACATGAGTGAGATGAGCCAAGAAAGTATAAGCGAACAACGCTGTAACTCATCGTAATTAAAATTTCCATAAAAGATGTCCTTTTTCATTTTATTAGTGACATTTTGTAGTGCACAGAGAGTGAATTTGAATTGAATCTAGAGGAGCATAGCGAATAGCACCCTTAAATAATATTTTTGTGAAATACATTTGGAATTTAAAATAGGTTTAACTGAAAAAATAATGGAAATTATAGTGCAGGATATTCTTAAGATCTTTTCATTTTTTCACAATACAACGAAGAACTGTATACAAATTTCATCTGCACATGGATATAAACTCAGAATGAGTCGTTTTATTTTTTGATAGATATTTAATAAAAATTAAAAGTGTTTTACTACTCTTAAGGTGCTTCGTTAGGAAATACGCCGTATTTATAAGTATACGCCCAGCTGACTTACAAACTTCGAGTAATTTTAAAATAGCCTCAAAGTATGAAAAATTATGAAATTATACTTAGTTCCTGACACGGAACCGGAATATCAAATAATATAAATAACTCAGCTGAAATTTGTTTATTATTTTTTAAATTTTTATTATTTTTTATTATTAATTTTGATATAAATTCAATAAAAATCCAAGGGTCCCTTTCTCCTCAAAGACTCTTCGAAAAGGAAATGGAACACGTTAAAAATTCAATATTTCTAAAATTCCTCCCAGCTGACATACAAACCTTAACCATTTTAAATGTAGCCTAAAAGTATGCACAGCTTAATTATAAAATACACTTACCTAGTTGCAGAAATTTTAAACTAAATATAAGGTTCACTAGACGCTTCGCTAGGAAAATAATTATTATTTCTTTTCGATTCTACAAATACGTAGGGTCACGTTAAAATTTCAATGCTCAAATTCTGAAGATTTTATAAATTCCCTAAGGTATGCAATTAATTGGAACTAGTCTTACCCACTCGCAGACATGGAAATTAAATACTGAGTGAGATAGATTTTACATGTTCTTCTTTACTCAGCATAAGTTGTAGTCATTTTACTAACAATTCTATAAGATTACGCATATGTATCTGCCCAGCAGACATATGAAACTAAAGATTTTTAAAATCGCCTAAAAGTACGCAATATATTGTTGCAGACATTAAAAGTGAATAGCGATTTGCGAGAGTTTTTCTCTCCGTCTGGTTGTTAACAAATAAATAAGTCCTTCTTTCTGTAAGGCATAATGAGTGTAATTGTCTGGCCTATAAGAGATAATAAACCTTTAGACAGTCGTCCTTTAAGTTCAAGTAGTGCCAAAGGACAAAATATGATGTTTTTTTGGGATAAACAAGAATTATGGGAAAATTCGAAAAAAATACTTAAATGCGGAGGATGATGATGGTTATTTTGACACAAGTACGGTCTCAATGTCATGGCTACAGAGAAGAGGGGAAAGTGAAGTGCCGAAAAAGTAAATAACCCTGTTTTGTTGTGTAAATATTGACATAATCTTGCGTCTGTTACTTTGTTACAAGATTAAAACGCAAAAAGGGAAAATTGCTATAGCCAACAGCTAAATGTAGGCAACATTAACAACAGCCTACAAATATGCTCTATGTATTATGTTTTTGGTGTTTTTTATTGTGGCGGATTTTATAACAAATGCATTAAATTTGAAAATATTTACATTGGAAATATTTACAAAGAAACACTGGTAGACAAAACATCTCAGGAAGAAAAATATTATCTGGATCGAGATGAAGACTTTATGATGGTCGAAAATGTGAAACAATAATGAAACATTTTTGCTATTGTTTGATGGTCACTTTCAGAGATTAAAACGCCAAAGAAAGAGCATGATATAGCCGATAGCTAAAAGCAGACAAGATTTCAAAAAGTAATCGGTACTTTTTTATAGCCGATTCTAATTTAAAAATTTAAATTGCCCACTTTATAGGTTTGAGATATTCAGATTTTTTTATCTGGAAAAAATGGCAAATTTTGCCTAGTTTTTTAATTCATTTACAGTTAAGTAGGGGTCTTATAAGCTTAACTCAAAAATCAGTAACTGATTCACGGTTACGAATATGTGCTTATATCAATTTTGGAATTTTGACTCTTATGATTTTTATACCCTCCACCTCCAGGATGGGGGTATACTAACTTTGTCATTCCGTTTGTAACACCTTAAAATATCGACCTGAGACCCTATAAAGTATATATATTCTTGATCGTCATAAAATTCTAAGACGATCTAGCCGTATCCGTCCGTCTGTTGAAAGCATGCTAGCATCTAAACGAAAGGAGCTAGAACGTTCAAATTTTCCTAAATGCGAAATCGGCCCAAAGGGAAAAAATTTTCCCTCACAAGGACTAAAAATACCCACAATAATCCCTAATATTTTAGCGTATTTAAGCATGTTTTTTGAATATGTCTGTTTATATTTGCTTGATATTTGGTATGCGCATTCCCCTTATAGCAAAAACGTGCACCATAAAGTGATTATTATTTGTAGGGAGTGAAATGGGGCAAAAAAGGGATAAAAATGGTACATATTAAACGACAACAACTAGAAACACGAAATTTGGTAATTGAGTAGATACATATTATAAAATTATTTTTTCCAAATTCGTACTTTTAAGGGGTAAAATAGGAATAGAGGGATAAAAATGGTACCAACCAAACGGCTGTACCTAGAATAATGAAATTCGGTGTATACATTCCTCTGATTGCATAGACAAGTAAAATACACGGATTTTTCGAAATTCGTACTTTTTGGAGTTAAAATGAAAAAAGGGGATAAAAATAGTACCAATCAAATGACCGCAGCTAGAGTCATGAAATTCGGAGTATACATTCCTCTGAGTGTGTAGACACGGAAAATAAACTGATTATTCGAAATTCATACTTTTTGGGGTTAAAATGAAAAAAGGGGATAAAAATAGTACCAATCAAATGACCGCAGCTAGAGTCATGCAATTCGGAGTAAACATTCCTCTGATTGCATAGACAAGTAAAATAAACTGATTTTTCGAAATTCGTACTTTTTGGAGTTAAAATGAAAAAAAGGGGATAAAAATAGTACCAACCAAATGACCGCAGCTAGAGTCATGAAATTCGGTGTATACATTCCTCTGAGTGTGTAGACACGGAAAATAAACTGATTTTTCGAAATTCGTACTTTTTGGGGTTAAAATGAAAAGAGGGGATAAAAATAGTACCAATCAAATGACCGCAGCTAGAGTCATGAAATTCGGTGTATACATTCCTCTGAGTGTGGACATGGAAAATAAACTGATTATTCGAAATTCATACTTTTTGGGGTTAAAATGAAAAAAGGGGATAAAAATAGTACCAATCAAATGACCGCAGCTAGAGTCATTAAATTCGGAGTATACATTCCTCTGAGTGTGTAGACACGGAAAATAAACTGATTTTTCCATATTCGTACTTTTTGGGGTTAAAATGAAAAAAGGGGATAAAAATAGTACCAATCAAATGACCGCAGCTAGAGTCATGAAATTCGGGGTATACATTCCTCTGACTGCGTAGGCACGGAAAATAGACGAAATTTTCGAAATTAGTACTTTCAAGGGATACAATGGTACAGAGGGATAAAAATAGTACCAACTAAACGACCAAAGCTAGAATGATAAAATTCTAATTGCGTAGAAACGTCAAGGGGGTAAAAATGGTACCAACCAAATGGGCGCAGCTGGAATCATGGAATTCGGTGTATACATTCCTCTGACTGCATAGACGTTTTTTTCCAAATTAGTACTTTTTCTTTTACGACAAAAATTGGTTGAATCATGAAGTTAGGTTATTTTGCACTATGTACGTCTGATAATGGAATAATGGAATGAAAATACAACCAACTGTAGCACCCACTATCTACCAATATTTATGGCTTTGAAAATATTTTTGAAAATATAAATATAAGAATATTTATTTTTTGAATTGACGTATTGGTAGCATTACCTTATAAGCGTGGTTTGAAATAATTAAAATATTATATTTATTTATAAAATTAACTTTTCAATATTTGTATTTGTTTTGGTTTGGCTATATTAAAAAAATTATATTTTCCTGTAATATTACTGCACTTCTACGAAAACCGACAACCTCTGTGGAATGCAATCCATGGTGGAGGTTATACAAAGTTCGGGCCGGCCGATACTTAACGCCGTTTTTACTTGTTTTTTCTTATTTCTATTTTTTACGATTTTTAAATCTCAGATAAAACTTCTGGTAAGTTGTAATGCACAATATTTACATTGAAAATATTTACATACAATGACAGACAAATATTTATTTTTACACTTCTGCAAGTATTTAAAATGTTGGAATTTTGTAGTCCTTTTAATGGGCAATAGGATGACTCTAGTCGCCTATCTAACTCTATTTCGACTATATTATATTATAATACCGTATAATATGGACTGTCGGGCGGTGTAATAATTTAATAATGAGTAAATTCAATCTTATATTAAAACTGTACTTCATTTTAAAACAATTTCTAAACAATATCGCCCAAGACGAATTCATTTCATTCATTTCTTTGTCCCGATTTACTTTCTAACTTTACTTTAAGTCCATTAACTACATTTTTCCATATCCATTATAAACATTTTCCCTCGTAAATTTTGCTTTTAATATTGTCTCTGCTTTCTTTTTGGTGATTATTTTTCCAGACACGCATTAAGCAGTAAAATTAATGTTTAATTCATGCGGCTCTAAAAAGGGTTGCCATAAAATGCCGCATATGAGGCAACCTCGATGTAGTCCCCTACTGTTGGTCTCTGTTCTGGCAGAGATTTTGATTGAGCCCATATTTGTTGTGTTAATAATTATGAGTTGGTGAAAATTACCGAAAATGAGACCGTGTTTGAAATAAATTTTGGGAAAATAGTTTTAATTGTTTTCTTAAAAATTTGAATTTTCCTACGGCATCTTTCCCCGGTGGTGGTTATCAATTATTGTCCAGGGCAACTTTCTTTATTAAAAGCCATCTTTACATTAGAAAAAAGTGAGCTTCATCCTAAATAGGTTCCTTAAAGTCGTCTTTTATCGCCTTTTAGGAAAACTCTAAGGAATTCTTCCACGAAATAAACCCTTCAATTTATGTTAACTATGAAAACGTGACGCGTCTACACAGCGAAAGAAAACAAAAATCACCCAAAAGTGGAATTCTCTCTCATTTGCGTATGTTTTGGCTTTTGCCTAATGGTGTTGCATAAAGGCAGATTGATGTTTTGGCATTAAGCCTAAAAGTATGCTGAAAGTAATAAATGGCCAGAAGCAGGCAAACGAAAAAAGTGTTGAAGTATAACCAAAAAAGAAAGGAAAAGCAAAAGAAAAATCCTTAAGAATATACACACCAGCAATGAATTGTGTACTTAATAACACTTTATTATGATTTTGGGTTTCTTCACACGCACACGCTCACGAGCACATAAACAAACGCCTTAACATATGCTTTAGCGCAAATGTGGTTATTCATAACCGGAGATTTGTCATTCCCAACCAAAACAAATCGTTGTTTCGTGGAAGATATCGCCTTTACCAGACCGCAACGAACGAGGAACGAGGCAATTATCATGTGTCTATTATCAGTTGATGTGTTGTTGGGTGGATTTGCATATGTGGCATATTTCATTTTAATGTTCATATTTTAAAGCATAGAAATATATATGCCTGGATGTATGCTGCGGAAATGATGTGTTTACATTATTTATATTTTTGAGATAAATCGTTTTATAAATCTGGTGAAATCTTTCTCAGCATGGTGTTGTTAACAAATTTGTGGGTGCATTTTTAGGGTAGACATGTATTGGTGTGCTTTTAGGCGCTAGAAAGGATGTTATTGCTGTCAGCTGTTTGGGGTGGTTCAAGACATTAGTGATTGTAGATCATTGAACTCGTGATGCATCGAAGGATTTAAGGACCCATTTTAATAAAAATGGGACAAACTTAAAGGAAAAATTGCTCAAAATTTAAATTAAGATATTTCTATTATTATTTCCAAAATGTGTTTGATGATATTTCAATAAATCTAAGCCGACTTCTTTTTTAGGTGTTTTGGAATATAATTCATTCGAGTTCCAGCTATTTCAATCAAGTTTTTTTCTTCTTACGAAGGATTTTTTGCTTTGATAATGGAAAGGATGAGAATATACACACCTCGGCCAAATACGTATTTCATATATTGGCTTCTATATTTAATAGTGTAGTCCAATAATATAAATTTTGTAAAATTTCTGTTGATATCGGATTTATTAAAATGTTTTTTTAAGACTCGCGATCCTTACGAAAAATGGTGTTAATATTTCTAAAAAATCAAATTTCTTGGGATTTATTTCCCCTCTCTAGGAGTGGTCAGAGTTTTATATGAGGCGCCTTTCAAAAGTTACTCGATTAAAAATTCTTGAATTGTTTTCAAAAACATATTTGTGATACCTCAATTGACATACTGCAATTCATAAAAAAATATTTTTTGGGATTTATTTTCCCCGTTTAGGAATTGTATATTTTTTATATGAGATAATACAAGATTAAAAATTCATGAACTGTTTTCAAAAACATCTTTGTTGTACTTCATATGAATTTACCGAAAATTCCTAAAATATCAAATTTTTGGGATTTATATTCCCCGTTTTAGGAATTGTGTGATTTTTATACCCTACACCACTTCGTGGGCTAGGGTATTATAAGTTAGTTTCGCCCCAAATGTTTGTAACACCAAGAAATAATCGAGCTAGACCCACCTTTAAGTATACCGATCGGCTTAGAATCACCAGCTGAGTCGATTTAACGATGTCTGTCTGTCCGTCCGTCCGTCCGTCCGACCGTCCGTCCGTCTGTCCGTCTGTCCGTCTGCTGTCCATCTAAGCTTGTTCGCACTCTACAGGTCGCAATTGTTGTCCGATTGTCATGAAACTTGGCAGAAGTTATTTTTTCTGGCCAATGACCATCGGTATTGAATTTGGAGGAAATCGGTTCAGATTTAGATATAGCCCCCATACAAATGTCGCTCCCGATTTGACTCTTTCCGCCCTATAAAGCACATATTGTACCCGATTTTATTTAAATTTTGGAGAACATCTTATAATCCAACTAGAAATACGTATGCAAAAATTGGGTAAGATCGGTTCAGATTTAGATATAGCCCCCATACAAATGTCGCTCCCGATTTGACATTTTCCGCTCTAGAAACGACATATTGTACCCGATTTTCTTTAAATTTTGCAGAACATCTTATAATCCAACTAGAAACACGTATGAAAAAATTGGGTAAGATCGGTTCAGATTTAGATATAGCCCCCATACAAATGTCTCTCCCGATTTGACATTTTCCGCTCTAGAAACGACATATTGTACCCGATTTTCTTTAAATTTTGCAGAACATCTTATAATCCAACTAGAAACACGTATGCAAAAATTGGGTAAGATCGGTTCAGATTTAGATATAGCCCCCATACAAATGTCGCTCCCTATTTCACTTTTTCCGCTTTAGAAACCACATATTGTACCCGATTTTCTTTAAAATTGGCACAGCATCTTATAATCCAACTAGAAACTCCTGTGCAAAAATTGGGTAAGATCGGTTCAGATTTAGATATAGCCCCCATACAAATGTCGCTTCCGATTTGACATGTTCCGCTCTAGAAACGACATATTATACCCGATTTTCTTTAAATTTGGCAGAACATCTTATAATCCAACTAGAAACACGTATGCAAAAATTGGGTAAGATCAGTTCAGATTTATATATAGCCCCCATACAAATGTCGCTCCCGATTTGACATTTTCCGCTCTAGAAACGACATATTGTACCCGATTTTCTTTAAATTTTGCAGAACATCTTATAATCCAACTAGAAATACGTATGCAAAAATTGGGTAAGATCGGATCAGATTTAGATATAGCCCCCATACAAATGTCGCTCCCGATTTCACTTTTTCCGCTCTAAAATCCACACATTGTACCCGTTTTTCTTTAAAATTGGCACAACATCTTATAATCGAACTAGAAACATCTATGGCGAAAGTGGACAAGATAGGTTCAGATTTAGATATAGCCCTCATACAAATGTTGCTCCCGAATGTTTAACCGATTTTGGCCAAATTTTACATATTATATTTCACCAATAAACAGACATGGTGAAAGCGGGTCACATCGTTCCAGGTTTCAATATACCCCCATACAAATGTCCTTTCCGATTTAACATTTTTTGTCAAACACATACATTTACAGGATGCAAAAATCCTTCCCGATTTCACTTTTTTACCGAATTGAATTGCAATGAGAATTGTTTGGGTGATGTCCATATGTCCATACTTTGAAATGACTTTGGTATACTACTGTATAATTTGTATTTGTCTGTCGGACAGTTAGATCAATTACCATATTATTTACCATACTCGTTAAATTTGACTGAAGATGAATTTATAGCATATAAATTATATGAATATAATTTATATAATTTGTTTGAACTACACAAAATTGCTCCCATGAAATACCTGGGTTTAGTAATCAAAGCGAGGTACATACGCAGGGAGTGGTGTAGGGTATTATATAGTCGGCCCCGCCCGACTTTAGCCTTTCCTTACTTGTTATATTTGGCATGATATAAAAGTTTTTTAAATGTAACATAATTTTAAATTCTTGAAATGTGTTTAAAAACATGTTTGGGTTAATTCATATAAAAATCCCACAATTCCTAAAACCGGGAAAATAAATCCAAGAAATTTTATTATTTTTTAAAAAATTAACGCAATTCCTTAATTTCGAGCATGGACAAAAGTGAAGCATAAAATAATTCACGGGAAAACAGGGGTTTTAGGTCACAGATGACATCGCCCAGCGACAAAATATTGTTCAGATCATCATTAAACAAATCAATCTTAACTTCAAGGCGGAGGCTGCAGTTACGAAATAATTTTCAGATCATCATTGAAAAATCCAATCTTCATTTCAGCAAAACAAATTTTTTCTTGGCCCAGCCTACTGTACAGTGAGCTAAGGTATATCTGTTATACTTCCAACTTAGTCTTGATAATGCGATAGAAACTTTCTTTGTATCGGTTGGATATATTTCTGCAAACTTTTAATACGTAGGAATTATTGTATAAGGTCAAAATTTTGCAAATGCTGAATTCCAAGGTGTTAGAATAGGAATCTTTCACTTAACATACCACAATATCTATATTGCTTCCCCAATTTTATCCATTTTGTTCCCGTTTCCCCCTTAAAAATTTCTCAAAATACATTTATATTGCGCCGAATGTCATGATTCCAGCTTCAGCAGTTTTGTTCGTTCTAGTTTTACCCATATACCGTTTAAAAGTATCCCAATGTACCCTTTAAAAGTATGAATTTCGAAAAATTCCTATATTTTTTGACCCATTTTTAGGGTTTGGGGTCCGGGAATTCCCGAATCGTTTTTCCCGGGAATTCCCGGAAAAATTTGGACGGGAATTCCCGGGAAAAAATTTTAAATTTCCCGGGAATACGGGAAACATTAAAAATATTTTATTGATTATTTTGAGCACTAATTTAGTTTTACTGTAATTGGGAAATTATTTTTTATATATTTAATTATATTTTATAGATTTACTTATATTTTAAATTCATATATTTACATTATTGACAATAGTAATGAACATTTCTTTACATCATATTACTGCAAAAAAACTTTTTAAATTCGCTAAGTCGCTATTTTTGCTAGCTAGGGGAATACACACTTTTTATTAGGATATTTGCAGGATTTTTAATAAAGGGTGATTTTTTAAAAGCTATAGGAAAGTTTTAAAAAAAAAAAAACACATAAAATTCAGAAAAATGCATGAAATCTTTATTTGAATCGATAGTACGGTCGATATAATTTAATGTTTGAAGATTATTTCATGCAAATGTTGACCTTGACTGCGCCTCAAATGGTCCATCCGCTTAGTCAAATTTTGGCGTTTTTGAGTAACAGAGGCCCAATTGCTGCGAACGGCGACGAATCGATAATTGATGGTCATCGTTAACACTGGCCGATACAGCTGCGATATTTTCTTCAGTTCGCACTCTACGTAAGCGTGTTGGTGGTTTAATGTCCAACAATGTAAATTTGGTGCGAAATTTAGTCACAATAGCCCGAATAGCCGCTTCAGTGGGTCGATTAAACTGACCATAAAATGGAAGCGCGCGATGAACTTTCTTAACAGAGCACGCATTTTGATAATAAAATTCAATAATTTGCAAGCGTTGTTCGTTTGTAAGACGATTCATTGTTAAATTATAGACCAAACTGAAGATGTTTGACAGTGAAACAAAACACGAAACGTGCGTCAGCTGTTTAAACCAGTGTTGCCAAAAAGATAATAGCTAAAAAATCACCCTTTATAAATCGAAAATATCATACTGACAATACTATGGCTGACATAGTGTCAATACTTAACCCCTCGTGCTATCTGGTTTAACTTTAAATTTCTTGTTTTACCAGAAGAATCTACGAGATAAAAGGTGAAAATATTTTTAATGAAGAATTTATTTTACACATGAAGCCAGTAAGAAATGGTATAAAAATAGGGAAAACATTAAAATTGTTCACCTGGAAACTTTCGAGAGAAATCTAATAGGAATAGAAATATGTATATCATACGGTATATTTAAATGACCTTCTGTAAGAACTAATGACTGGACTATTTCAATGTTTTAATTTTTTTATGAATTTATTTAATTAATATTAATTTTTTATAATGTTTCTCTTGCTTTTACAGTTTAGAATATTTCCCCCCGTTGCTGTTAAATATTTTCGTCTCTAGACGAATGAATCTTCTAAATTAAAGACGTTCTCAGCCATACGAGTTATTGTTGTCAGGCACTTGTGCCTATGATTTAAATGTCCAATTTTATGACGACAATTAGTCTAGAATAAAATATTTGTAAAATGTAAAATATTTTGACAAACACATTCGCTTTTAATTTGTACTATGACAGTATTTTTAAAAAGCACATCCGTTACTAAATATTGTTATTTTGAACCATATTGGACATACCTAAAATAAATTACTTTTTTCCCGGGAATTCCCGGGATTCCCGGGAATGAAACTTTTCATTCCCGTTTTCCCGGGAAATAAAAAAAGTCCGGGAAACCCCAAACCCTACCCATTTTACATGTACGAATTTTGCGAAAATCTTTTTTTATTCAAGATTTTCAAGGTACCGGCAGCAGCCTTTTGTCCAGGGTTATTCCATTTTGAACCCCGTTTCACTTTTCTTTGTCCCCTTAACATTAAAAATTTGGAGAAATCCTGTCGAAAATCAACTGGGCACAGCAGGATTCACGAATTTATAAGAAATTCTTAAAGTAGTCTATTTGAAAATTGAAAATATATTGAAAAATTATAGAGAAGGCGAAAATTTGTGCGATGGATTGAATTACTGAATTTTGATGTACTATTCTTTAATTTTTTTGGGAGAAAAATAAGAAAAAGTGTTGTAAACCAGAGGTTGATGCCATTATAAATAATGATATATCTTTCTTAATAGTAAATAATTCACAATTTCTTAGGATTTCAAGTAACAATATCTAATAATAATAATAAAAATATATGTCACCCCAAAAAAATAAGTTTTATTTTCTTCTTAAAGCGCTAAAAACGACGACCTTCTTGCCACATACTAACATGTGAAGTATGTAATAAGTTAGTACTTGCATTTGGAACTTTTTGATACAAGTTTACTATCACCTTTTGGTATTTCCTCTCTCAACTTTAGCAAACTACCATTGGTTATTAACTGGCAATAGGCAAATGTTTTCACCAAAACCCGAAGTTGTCATAATTAAATTCATATGAATGTCTTGAAATATATGCTGTCATTCTTGTCATTGTTATATCCTCCAAATACAAGCAATTGGGTGAAAACATTAAAAGGTAAGCAAACATTAGAGGACAAATAAGAGTAGGAGGAGATTTTGGATTTTCCTATGAAACTCCCATCTAACTCTTTCTTATCTACCTTCGAAATGAAGCCAAAGAGTGTGAGGACGACTAAACGTTTCTGAAAAGAGAAAAATGTTCCCTGATTCTCTTAAAATATACCACAACAATCAAACAACGACAATAAGCATAAAGCAAAGGAAGTACCAAAGACAATACAATAAGAGAAATTTTGCCATGCTTCTCTTAAAATATAACACAACAATAAAAAGTAAGAAAAAACATTTTCCTGCTTCTCTTAGAATAACACAACATTAAAAAATTAAATAAAGTACAAAGGAAAGTACTACCAAAGACAGTGCAGTACAACAACCAAATAAAGGAAATTAAATACAAGACTTTTTTAGAAAAAAAAAATAAAATAATACCAACGGCAACGACAACATATAGACAACGAAGTCTATAAGTTTACAAAGTAATATTAAAGATCTGTTTAGATGATGTTAGCAAATCATTGCAATCGCATAGAATTTACTTCATTGAAATTGCACCCATGTGTATTAAAGTGTAAATAAATCAAATTATTTTGAGCGTTTAGTAGTCAGAGAAATGTTCACACAGCCTTTTTTGTATCCTTTCTATACCCTCCACCTCCAGGAATTCTAAGACGATTTAGCCATGTCAGTCCGTCCGTCCGTCCGTCTGTTGAAAGCATCTAATCTAAACGAAAGGAGCTAGAATGTTCAAATTTTCAATAAATGCGTCTTATAGTAGTAAATCGGTTGGGATTGAAACGGAGCGAAATCGGCCCAAAGGAAAAAAGTTTTCCCTCACAAGGACTAAAAATACCCATAATAATCCCAAATATTTTAGCGTATTTAAGCATGTTTTTTGAATATGCCTGTTTATATTTAATTGATATTTGGTATGCGCATTCCCCTTATAGCAAAAACGTGCACCATAAAGTGATTCTTATTTGTAGGGGGTGAAATGGGGCAAAAAAGGGATAAAAATGGTACATATTAAACGACATCAGCTAGAAACACGAAAGTCGGTGTGTACATTCCTCTAATTGAGTAGATACGTAAAATAAAATTATTTTTTAAATTTCGTACTTTTAAGGGGTAAATGGGAATAGAGGGATAAAAATGGTACCAAAAACGACTGTACCCAGAATTATGAAATTCGGTGTAGACATTCTGATTGCATAGACAAGTAAAATACACAAATTTTTCAAAATTCGTACTTTTTGGGGTTAAAATGAAAGAAAGGGGATAAAAATAGTACCAATCAAATGACCGCAGCTAGAGTCATGAAGTTCAGAGTATACATTCCTCTGACTGTGTAGACATGGAAAATAAACTGATTTTTCGAAATTCGTACTTTTTGGAGTCAAAATAGAAAAAGGTAAGATACAATGGGTACGGAGGGATGCAAATGGTACCAACCAAACGGCTACACCTGGAATAATGAAATTCGGTGTATACATTCCTCTGATTGCGTAGACATTTAAAATAAACAGATTTTTCGAAATTCGTACTTTTTGGGGTTAAAATGAAAAAAGGGGATAAAAATAGTACCAATAAAATGACCGCAACTAGAGTCATGAAATTCGTAGTATACATTCCTCTGACTGCGTAGACATGAAAAAAAGTTTTTTGTCCAAATTCGTACTTCAAGGGATACAATGGGTACGGAGGGATAAAAATGGTACCAACCAAACGGCTACACCTGGAATAATGAAATTCGGTGTATACATTCCTCTGATTGCGTAGACATTTAAAATAAACAGATTTTTCGAAATTCGTACTTTTTGGGGTTAAAATGAAAAAAGGGGATACAAATAGTACCAACCAAATGATCGCAGCTAGAGTTATGTAATTCGGAGTCGACATTCCTCTGACTGCGTAGAGAAGGAAAATAAACGGATTTTTCGAAATTCGTACTTTATGGGGTCAAAAAAGGAGATAAAAATAGTACCAACCAAATAACTGCAGCTAGAGTCATGAAATTCGGAGTATACATTCCTTTGACTACGTAGACATGAAAAATAATTTTTTTTTTTTTCAAATTCGTACTTTCAAGGGATACAATGGGTACGGAGGGATAAAAATGGTACCAACCAACAATTCGTCTGATAATGGATTTTCAAAATTTGTACTTTTGGAAATATAGAAATTAAATATTAATAGAATGGAAATACAACCAACTGTAGCACTCACTATCTACCAATATTTATGGTTTTAAGCTTTTTGAAAATATAAATATAAGAACATTTATTTTTTGAATTGACGTATTGGTAGCCTTGCCTTATAAGCGTGGTTTGAAATAATTAAAATATTATATTTATATGTTTTGGTTTGGCTATATTAAAAACTTCTACGAAAATCGATATCCTCTGTGGAATGCGATCCATGGTGGAGGGTATATAAAGTTCGGCCCGGCCCGGAACTTAACGCCGTTTTTACTTGTTTTGTCGCACTTCCTCCTTTAAAATACAAATTTCGAAAAATTAATTTATGTTGCGTGTCCAGATTGTCAGATGAATCTAAGTACAGAATTGTACGACAAAATTTCACGATTCTGGTTGCCATACTTGCGATGGTACCACTTTTATCCCTCTTCCCCTTAAAAATATAAACTTCGAAAAATATAATATATAATTTCGCGATTCTGTTTGAAACACCTTGTTACTATTTTTGGTATCTACACCAGTTTGTATTTGTACCCTTTTTATCCCTTTTTGGTCCCGCTTCCTCTTAAAAGTAAAAGTTTCGAAAATTCCTCTAATTTTGAGAGTCTATATAGTCAGGGGCATACACACTAAATTTAATGATTCAAGCTATGTTTGGTACCATTTTTACCCCTTTTGGCGCAATTTTTACCCCCTCAAGTACGGTAGGATTATTTAGCCCATATTAAAACTATTAGTATATGGGGTCTATAACAAATTTAACAAAAATACGTGGCCGTATGTAACTCCTATATGTGTACGTCAGAAAATGGACCGATGTGATCCTTTTGTCACGCAGGTGTGGTTGTAACAAGTGAATCTTCTATTTGCTTCCTTCCTCTGCTGTTTGCCTCCTTCTTCCATTTTGTATATTTTCTTTATCCTCTGCAATGTAATTCTGTTAAGCTACAAAGTGGGTGTCTTGCAACTGACTTAAATTTGTTTTTATTTACAATTTCCAGATATACTTTTATCTCCAAAGAAAGACAGAAAGGAAAGCCACAACACAAAAAACGCACGCATTGCAATGCAATTTGCGCCGAACACCATAAATCTTAGTTCGCCATTAAGTCTCTCAAAGACTTTCAAAGGTTAAGTGTTTTGTAAATACTATTTTCATAGAATTTCACAATCAACAAATAACAGTCGTCCGTCCAGGCTGCCAGTCCTCCTACGCGGCAGTTGGTATCTGCTGCTCGAAATGAAAATGTAATTTATAGTTTTAGTTACTATCGCACAGCAGTCGTTTTACCCGCTTATCTGCTGCTTTAGAGTTTTTGAGATGTTTCTGTTTCTTGGAATTTCAGCTAAAGACTCGCATAGTTGGAGCTTGAGCTGCTTGAACTAAAAACGTAGTTCACACACACGCACACTCCAATCCTCTTGCTGTGGAGAATTTAGTTTGCCAAGCAATTAATGTTGTAATTTTTCCTTGTTGATCCTTTTTTGTTTTTCGATTTCCCCGCGAAATGTTTGTAAATATTTACAAAGAAGTGCACTAGAGTTGTGCACAAATAAGGAGAAGCAGTGCACAAGGATTCCAGAGTCGAGGACAAGAAAGCTGTAGCTGAAGAGCTTAAGGTTGGAATGGAGTAAGAAATATAAACAACATGTTGTACAAATTTATGAAGCTAAATTACGGTTTTTGCCCCCCCCAGGGCCAAACAAAAAAGGTGGACACTAATGGAGTATGTGCCAGGAATTAATGAAACGAGTTGCGTATTTAGCTGGGACTTTAGCGGAATGAAACTTTAGAGCCATAGTCATTATTAAAGTTTACGTGATAAGTCAAGCTGAAAGTAGTTACAGTTTTGAAACAAGACAATTAGTTTGGGTGAAGTTTCTTATGGACGAGAAAATAACATATTAAATTAAAGATTTTAATAATTTTGAAATTTTCCGGGGTAGTTCCTAAATATGACGTAGACGTCGGCTAAGAAAGGGTTTTACGAAATTCGTACTTTTAGTGCGTAAAATGGGACAAAAAGGTATAAACATCGAACCTTCGTCCTGACTAAACGGCAGTAGCTGGAAACATGAAATTCGGTGTGTCCCTTGCAATGACCATGCAGACGTGCTACAAATAGGGATTTTTCGAAAATTGTACTATTAAGGGAGGAAAAAGACAAAAGGGCAGCTATATTCGTGAAAATCGGTATCAAAATTTCTCTGACAACGTAGACATGCAACATAAATGGATTTTTTCGAAATTTGTAGTTAAATGGGGTGAGCGGGAAAAAGGGATAAAAATGGTACCAACTAAAGTATTACAGCTGTAATCGTGAAATTTGATATGTAAATTCCTCGTGTGTGTGAAGTTAAATACGTATTTAAATAGCCAAGAATTAAACCAACTGTAATAGATTAGGCAAAATGGAATTTGGGTATTTTCGGAAAAAACTAATTTTCTCCAAAACTAGATGGAATAAGACGATAAAAATTGGAGTATACGTTGCCAGGAGATCACTCTATCGTAGCAAATAGCCACTTCCAAGATTGGTGCAAAAAACTACAGTTGGAGCAAAAGGAAATCTGGGAAGGATAAAGGATCATATATGGAAAACGGTGATTCAGATACAGCAAGGATACCATAGGTAGTCCCACGAAGGGTCTATCGTCCTGTATATACAGTATTCCCAGATTCAATTTCTGGCATCCAATATTGTACAATATTTGTCATTTTTTACGTGAATTTCTGGCGAGGATCAGTGGCAATATCTGGAGATCGGGTACGACCCTTGAAACAGCAAGAATACACTTTTTCAATATTCAACATATAACCTCTCGAAAGTGACCATGGAAATTGAGTCTTTTTTAGACTAATTTCTGGCCAGGATCACTAGACAGATGTGGAAAACAGTCATACCTTACGACATAGCACGCATACCGTAAGTAGTCCCAGGAAGGAGCTATCGATCGGCTTTTACACTATTTCCATATTCAATTTCTAAGCTCAAAAAAGTGGTCATGGAAATTTGGTCTTTTCAGGGGAATTTCTGGCCAGAAATTCACTTGAAAAGGACCAAATTTCCATGGCCACTTTTTTGAGCTTAGAAATTGAATATGGCAAAAGTGTAAAAGCAGTTCGATAGGTCCTTCAAAACAAAACGGGATAAAAATAGTACCAAATAAAGTATTGCAGCTATATTCGTGAAATTTGGTGAGTAAATTCCTCTGACAACGTAGAATCGCAATCTAAATTATTTTTTACTCGAAATTTTTTACTTATAAGGGGTGAACTGGATTAAAATGTTACCATCTAAAGTATTGCAGCTATAGTCGTGAAATTTGGTGTGTAAAATCCTCTGACAACGTAGAAGCGCAATCAAAATAAATTTTTGTACTTTTAAGGGGTCAGTGGGACAAAAAGGGATAAAAATGGTACAAACTAAAGTATGACAGCTATAGTCGCGAAATCTGGTGTTTAAAATCCTCTGACAACGTAGAAGCTCAATCAAAATGGATTTTTTTTCGAAATTTGTACTTATAAGGGGTGCGCGTGACAAAACGGGATAAAAATAGTACCAACTAAAGTATTGCAGCTATATTCGTGAAATTTGGTGAGTAAATTCATCTGACAACGTAGAAGCGCAATCAAAGTAAATTTTTGTACTTTTAAGGGGTGCGTGTGACAAAGCGGGATAAAAATAGTGCCAACAAAAGTATTGCAGCTATAGTCGTGAAATTTGGTGTGGAAATTCCTCTGACAACGTAGAAGCGCAAACAAAATAAATTTTTGTACTTATAAGGGGTCAGTGGGACAAAAAGGGATAAAAATGGTACAAACTAAAGTATGGCAGCTATAGTCGTGAAATCTGGTGTTTAAAATCCTCTGACAACGTAGAAGCTCAATCAAAATGGATTTTTTTTTTCGAAATTTGTACTTATAAGGGGTGCGCGTTACAGAAAGGGATAAATGTGGTACCAAATAAATTGCATGTTTTTAGGAAGCAAAAACACATGTAACCTATAGTGATTTTTCAGAATGTGTATATAAAAAAGGCTATGAAAGTTATGAAAATGAAAAAAATATACATACGAAGGGAGTTCAGCTAAAATAGTGCACATCGACAATCACATTATTTTGACTGTATATTACTTTTTTAGATTTATTAATATCCACAAAAAAATAAATAAATAAAAACTATACAAAATTAGATAGGGATAAAACTAATAGTAAATATCTGGCTTTTCGCGCGCGTAGCAGCGGGTACTGCTGGTGCTTTATAAATCCTTTTTACCGGTGCTGAATTCCATTATGAATTCATATTTCAATAAGTTTTTAAGATTATTAACAAATCTGGAAGCTGGGTTCAATCGGCACAAACTTCTAGTAGCTCCCACAAATGTACACCGGCGCTAAGCAAAATGTAAGTCCTTCCATACATACCATAGTGATCCCAAATCCATTTTTTTGGCAGAAATTCGATAAAATTAAAATTGGAAAGTGGTAAATGTGTATATATTTTCTTTATGGCAACACTCCAAGCAAGCAAGAAAATATATTGGAGAAAATTAGGTGGCAACACCACAAGCCTGAATGGTACTTAAACTTTGCGGTTCAAAAAAAGTGGGATTAATTTTGATATAAAGCAGTTTTACAAATTAATTAAAATCAAGACTTAAAAAGAAAATAATAAAGTGACTATATTATGAAAATTGACGGCAAGTGTTAGTAGTTGAAAAATTGTATTTAACATTTTATGATTATTGTGGTCTTGTAAGTATTCATAGGTATTGTAATTTTGTGATTTGTAGAGAACATAACCTATAAATGTCGTGGACCAAAAGTTATATGTATGACTCAACTCGACTCAAAGTGTAAATGTGAAAGTGTTCGTCTGAGGTTGTAGTTTATGGTGGAATTAATATCTCGTCAGCATTTTTCGGCAAACTCCAAAAATTGTCATTTTATTGTAGCACAGTTTTTGATTAGCCATAGACATATATATGATTATATCTCTGAATTAGTTTTGTGTACGAGACCCATCAATATTTTATTTAAAAGGTATTGAAAGTATCTTTAAAATGGTATACAACATCATTCACCTTTTTGTACACATGTATACATTTTACTTTATTTCTTGAAATAATTATTTAAATTGCAGTTTAAAGTATACTATTTGTATGCTATATTTTGCTTTTGTAATAATGTTTAGAAAAATACATTTCGTCAAAATAAACAACTCTTCATTCTTTTTTTTGGTCACCCTGCACCAATTCAGGGTGATAATTATGTTGGTTATATATTGAGTTTATATGGGAGGTGGTAGTGGGCGTGGTCCGATCGGCCCAATTTTATTTTTATTTTTTGCGTATGATATGTTTAGCAAATGTGCAAAATTACAAGACTGTATGTTTATTTTTCGACTTTATGCCATAAAAAATGGATTTGGGACCAGTGTACAGTCGGTCTAGCCGACTGGCGTTTTCTTACATGTTATATTTATACACTCCACGAGAGTATTATGTCTTTGTGCATTTGTTTGTAACACCCAAAAGGAAGCGAGATAGACCCATTGTTAATTATACCGATCGACTTAGAATCACTTTTTGAATCGATTTAACGATGTCCGTCCGTCCGTCCGTCCGTCCGTCCGTCCGTCTGTCCATCTATTCTTGTAATCAAAGTACAGGTCGCAATTGTAGCCAGAACCAAATGAAACTTTGGACAACAAAGTTTTTCAGGATAAGGACGAACGCTATTTAATTTGAAGAAAATCGGTTCAGATTTGGATATAGCCCCCATACGAATTTCACTCCCGATTTGACTCTTTTCACGCTAGATACCACATATTAAACAGATTTACGTCAAACTTGGCAAAACATCTTACATTTCAACTAGAAACACCTATGGTGAAAATTGGTCAGATCGGTTCAGATTTAGATATATCCCCCATACGAATTTCACTCCCGATTTGACTTTTTCTGCTGTAGAAACCACATGTTTTAACAGATGTTCTTCAAAATTGGCAAAACATCTTATATTTCAACTAGAAACACCCACGGTAAAAATGAGCCAGATCGGTTCAGATTTACATATAGCCCCCATACGAATTTCACTCCCGATTTGACTCTTTTCACTCTAGATACCACATATTACGACAGATTTTCCTCAAACTTGGCAAAACATCTTACATTTCAACTAGAAACACCCACGGTGAAAATTGGTCAGATCGGTTCAGATTTAGATATAGCCCCCATACGAATTTCACTCCCGATTTGACTTTTTCTGCTGTAGAAACCACTTATTTTTACAGATCTTCTTCAAAATTGGCAAGACATCTTCTATTTAAACTAGAAACACCCATGAAACAGACCAAATGAGCCAGATCGGTTCAGATTTAGATATTGCCCACATACGAATTTCACTCCCGATTTGAGTTTTCCGCTCCATGAGAAACACCCAGGATGAAAATGAGTCAGATCGGTTCAGATTTATATATAGCTCCTTTACAAATTTCGCTCCCGACTTAATTTTTCCGCCCCAGAAACCACGTATTTTAAATGGGTCACTTCATTACATGTTTGGATATAGCCGTGATACAAATATTCTTTTCGATTTGACAAATTGAACCAGGCCTATGATTAGGAAACATACAAAAATTCTTCCCGTTTTCACTTTTTTCCGAACTGAATTGTATTCTGATAGAAAGTGGAGTGTATCATATAGTCGGCCCCGCCCGACTTTAGCCTTTCCTTACTGGTTTTTGTTATAATTTTTTGTGACAATTAGAAAACACTATTTTTTCATTTATATTTAGTTATCAATTTTTCATTGGTTGATTAATTAATACCTTCAACTAAAATGTCAAAAACATTAAAAAAGTAAAGTTATAATTATAAAGTTTTCCTTTTTGTAGTAATAAACATAAACATTTTATTGCTCTCGAAACTTAGTTTGCCTGTTTAACTATATTTTCTGATCTCGTCTGGGATTTTCAATAGCTGTGCGTATTTGTAGTTTTCCACAATTGTGTAATTTTTTTATTAGCAATAGGGTCAATTGTTACTATATTAATCAGCTATACCTATACGCATCGACATATAAAAACTTTATTTAACTTTTCTCACATTTTGGCCTTAATGTGTTCAGAAGTCTTAGACATAATAATTAGTGAACAAAAAGCACCGGAAAAAGTGAATTCAATATGAAGTTGTCGAGTTTAGAAAGGCAAATACAGAAAATGTTATACATGGCCCTGCAGAACATTTTTTGTTGCACAATGTTGTTGGAAAATAACGCAGCGAATCCGATTTGTATACCAAATTGCAGAATTGGCTCTCTACGAATTATATTTGTATTTTTGGTGAAATTACGATTTCTTTTGAAAAATTGAAATAATTGACCAATATTAATGTACCAAAATGGAATTTGAAGGTAATTTCAAATGAAAATCCTTCAAAAAAATTCTTGACTCAGTTTTTATTATTTTAATCCTTTTATAATTGAATAAATTTGTTTCTTAATCGAGCTCATTAGGAATATTTTTGTCCAAGATTTTTTAAGAACTTAGTTTTACATATTTTATTTGATGTTAAATATTGACTTTTGTTCTGTAAAATTCTTTCAAAATTGTATGAAATATTACTTCTGTCCTTAGCAAGCCGAAAAAATTTCATTTTTAAATATTTTCTTGGCGGCGAAGTTTAAATATCAACATTTTTTGATAGCCTCAAAAAAATTAAAAAAATACATAAATTTATGGATATTTTTATATTAATTTAATTTTTTTAATATTCACTATGGAACATATTAAAAGATACACTCATTCATGCCATTTATAGATTTTTACCCCTTTTTGTCATTTTTCATGCCATTTAGCAATCTCCTCAGCGACTTTCAATAATTCATCATATTTTTTCTATTGTAACCGGACTGAGACGGATAAGGTATTCAACCCTCTGAATCTTTTCCTCGTCAATTTAAATTAATATAAAAGTATTTTAACTCGATACCTAGCCCCTGGAAATGCGTACCAACAAGAGTAGTGCCCTGTCAATACTGAAGTAAATTGAAAGAAGTTAGCTCGACCTCTTCGTATCATTCTTGCCATCTTTCTCGATTTATTTCACCAATACTAGCGCCTCCTGCTTGAGGTGAACATATTGAACGGCATAACATGTAACAGTACTTGTAATTATTCTATAGAAGTTGCACTTATTGCAACGCATTTACTGATGCTGGACATTCCCTATACTCCACAGATTATCACCAAACCAATACTGTTCAACATACAATGAAGTCTATAAAAATCTGAAGAATAACAGCTGCGAAGGTCTCCAGAATTTTCCGCTAGCACATTCTGCAGCTGTAAAGGGCGATAATATAATGTTCTCCCCCCCCCTTGCTATCCTGAGGGATGATCCGAAATTTTGAACTACTCGAAAAAAAATTAGCTCTGTTCCTTTTATTGAGCGACAATTTAAGTGAGGTATTTTCTTGCTCCTAATGGAGATGACCAACTCAATTGTGGTCGGATTTGCTACTAGACTACAGCTCCTAGTCTAGACTACTCCTAGACTCTACAGCTTATTTAGAGAATACTACAGAATTTATCTCAGGGTTGTAGGGAATTTCTTCCACACACTGCACTGCAACGTTCCCTTTATCCCTTGTCTGCTCCTGTTTATCAAAAAGTCATTTGTCTCACTTCCTTTTTTTTATAAAATCCCACACAATGCCTTTCGGTTGGCTGTAGAGTGCTTTCAAAGCTATAAATAAAAGCTATAAAAAAATATAAATTTTTAAAATTAAAAGTATACTTCAAAGCTCTACAACTACTAGTGCATACTTCCCATGCAACTCATCATATTCATCCTATCCTATTTTAGGCTTTGAATTTGCAATTGCACTTGAGACCCTTAAAAATCTATTGCCCAAAAGCTTATTACTATTTTATCTACTCCTGCTTGGAACAAAGGCAACTCTCAAACAACCCTGTTTGACTCATCAGGTTGTAAGTCTGCATTTGAGGGCAAACAAACGTCGTGCATTCCTACTTTGCTTCCATTCATACTTGAAATGTAGGGACATGAAAAAATGTCGTCCTTTTATGGCCTGGCCTGGCAAAACCTAAACAATTAAAGTCAAGTTGTGTAGTTGGTTGATTCGTCCTTTTGTGTGAATGGTCATCTCGGCTTCTCTTTCTCCGGCAAATTTGGTCGTTTCATGTCACATTTGTAAGCCTACAATTTGCCGGGAAAAACGTTTGTGGCATTGCTAAATACCAGGGCGGTGCAGAGCAGAGAAGTGTGCAGATGTCCAAGAAGGATGGTGGGAGGGACACTTGGACAGCAGCATGTAGCGTCAACACGACGTTGTCAGGACTGTGAATGTCGTACTACATGCCTCGTCGTGCGCTGCCCTTCCTGTCTTCTTTGTTGATGCACTTGTAGAGGTCCTTTAGGTAGGCCTTCAGCTGTGCCCACAAACATTGAAATTCAGAGTCAAAGTCAGTGCGAGAGCTGTTCTGCATCGTTAACAACATTTCGTTTCATTCAATTGAAAATGGATTTTCATTGTTTTTTCTTGTCTTTTCCGTTTGTCTTCCGTGTTTTTGTGGGTCTCGCTCTATCTTTAGACATTGCAAAAAGGGTAACCAATTAAAATTGTATTTCGTGTTTTTTTGAGTTCTCTCAGTTTCACAAATCTTTAGCATACTCTAAGGAGTTCCCCAGCCGGCACGTATACTATTATATGTGTCCTAACACAGGAAGCACTAGAAGGAGGAAACGTTTGGCAAATGCAAAAGGCGTATGAATTTAATGAATTCTTAAGGGATCCATAAATGATTTTCCTCAAGTTTCCTGGCTGCTTTTTCCTGGCATTACTTTGTCTGCACGTTTTACGGGATATGGAGCGGGAATCAATTACTTGCTGGGTTTGGTTTTGTTTGAGGAAATTTATTATTTTCCAAAATGTTTAGCATACATTTAGGATTTCGATTTTAATCAGTTGTGCCGTGAAAAATGATTGCGTTTTTGTGCAAATTTTAGACGCAACATTCCAATTTGTATAGAGTGATAATAAAAAAGTGCCGTTTTTATTACTTTTGTGGTAATGCCTTTTTTCGGAGGGAATCTTTATTAAGTTGTTGTAGTCTTTTGTATAATGTATTTTCTGTGATTTTTTCGGTAATAATATTTGCATAAATATCTCATACTTTTTGGTGTAACAAATCATTGTGAAGGTAGGTGGTACAGTGTTATTGTATGCATGGCATACTTTTGGGAGTTTTAAAAAGCTTAATATGCTTTTGAAAGAAAAATGTAGCAAATTGGTTGACTATGTTTTAATGTTCGACTGAAAATACAAAAGAAATATCCTGAAGGGGAGACTTCGAGACATGGGAAGGGAAGACTGTGGAAGACTCTCATTTAACTTTTGGTGTTTTTGACTGGATGGGTTACGTTCAAGACCTAGAAAGAAATTCATAAATCGTCCTAGACAAACAAAAAAATGTAGAGTGATGTTAGTTTGTTAAACTTTTACAAAATTTACAGCGGACTCTAGGAAAATTCGCTTGGAAGGATTTTTGACTTAAAGAGTTCGGGTATTTCAATTAAAATTCGAATTTTTCTGAAGACGGTAGTCATGGGCTAGAAATCATGATAGAGGTAATAAAAGTCACCATATTATTTTCATAAAGCTTTAGAAACCCATTTATGTTTAGGGTACATATTTGACTCTCACCTAGTAGGTGATCCCAAAATTTAGTTAATTAGCGTTTTTAGTTTTTCATTTTCTCATCCTGTTGCCCCTTAAAAGGACTATGAATGTTCAAAGGTTACAATATTTCAAAAATTATTTTTAATATTTATTTGCACCCTATGACACCGGTGTAAATGGCAAATCAAAGAAGAGAATATGTGCTAAAAATACTTTAATTTTCAGACATTTACAAGTTTGCCTCTTAAAAAGCAAGATGTGAATAAACTAAGGGGTACAATTGAAATAGGTTTTAATGTTGAACTAATACAGATAGAATCGTCATTTTTGAAGTGTTTTTAAAAAATATTCCCCTTTTTAATTTGATATTAATACCGCTATCATAGGATGCGAACAAGTATATATATTTTTTTAACTTGTATCCATTGGTATCCATTTGTAATGAGAAAGTATAAACGCCAAGTAACTCCATTTTGCTTATGGTTTCAGACGTATTTCATCCGGTTCAAGTGTAACGAATTTTTTATACCCTACCCCACAGGCTATTAAGTCTTTGTGCATTTGTTTGTAACACCCAAAAGGATACGAGATAGACCCATCATTTATTATACCGATCGACTTAGAATCACTTTTTGAGTCGATTTAGCGATGTCCGTCCGTCTGTCCATCTATTCTTGTAATCAAAGTCGAGATCGCAATTGTGGTTAGAACTAAATGAAACTTTGTACATCGAAGTTTTATGGGATAAGGACGAACGCTGTTTAATTTGAAGCAAATCGGTTCAGATTTAGATATAGCTCCCATACAAATTTTGCTTCCAATTTTACTTTTTCCGCTCTAGAAACCACATAGAAATACTTATGCAGAAATTGGGTAAGATCGGTTCAGATTTATATATAGCTCCCATACAATTGTCTCCCCCGATTTGATTATTTCCGCTCTAGAAACCACATATTTTAACAGATTTTCTTAAAATTTGGCAAAACATCTTATATTTCAACTAGAAACTGCTCGGGTAAAAATTTTCCACATCGATTCAGATATATATGTAGATCCCAAACCAATGTCTCCCCCGAATTGATTATTTCCACTCTATAAACCACATATTTTAACATATTTTCTTCAAACGTGGTAAAACAAATTATATTTCAACTAGAAACAACTGTGGTAAAAATGGGCCAGATCGGTTCAGATATATATATATATATATAGCTTCAATACAAATTTCGCCACTGAATTGATTATTTCCGCTCTAGAAATAGCATATTTGAACTGATTTCAATTACAAACATTTATGGCGAAAGTGGTTCAAATCGGTTCAGATTTATATATAGCGCCCATATAAATGACTTCCCCGATCTAATTCTTTCCGCTCCAGAAACCACATATTTAATAGATTTCCATCAAATTTGGGAAAGCGTCTTATATCAGAAAACCTATGTTAAAAATGTGTCAGATCGGTTCAGATTTATATATAGCTCTCATACAAAGTGTTCATTTTTTTTAATACAAATAGAAGTATGAAATTTGTTGTATATATATACCCGGTTCAAATGTAACGACCTTTTTATACCCTACACCACAGGGAATATTGACTGGGTGTAGGGTAACATTACTTGATTTAAATTGTCGTACGGTGTTGCACAAAAAGAGTTTTGTTCTAATATTTCTTTATGAAAATTGTGATATTTCTATACGATTCTATACTATCACACCCACTAGAGGTGACATAGGCTGACCCCCACTGACAGCCGCATAAATACAGTTATAGTGTGGCAGATATGCTATATTAAAGTAGTGATTATCATTAATTACTTGTGACACAAAAATATTTATATAGTTGTGGAGTCGTAAGTCATATCTGTAAGTAATAGTTTAAGAATCTGAAAATAACAACAAATGTTTGATAAAGGAGGTAAAAGAGAATATACGTGTATCTGCGTTTTGAAAGTTTACATATGCAGGTAATTTTAGTCAATATTTCCACCTTTTGCACATGACATAGGAAACCTTGTGATCCTTACATTTTATGTATAAGATAGTTTTAGTAATATTACTTAAAACACTACGAGGAAAATTTTTGTGGAAGACGTTAACACTCTAACTTCTCAATATAGAAGTCTTTATGGCCCCTTTTTTGTAAAAGGGTTAAAACACCCCTGAAACATTGTTGTCATGAATCGGCTTAGGAAACCTTGTGATCCTTAGATTTTAAGTATGGGATGTGTTCAGCAATATAATAAAAACTCCTAAAACGGGACTTCAACGGTTCAATATATTCTACATAAAATTAATTTTAGCGCTAATTTCATATTTTTTCCGAATTGCTGCTAAACTGTCCCACAAAACTGAATATTAGGGGGGTGGTGTGAATGGAAAAAATATTCTACACCAAATTTCGCAATAAGTCTCCGAAATAAGAAAACTGTAGATATAATATATATAAATAAAATATCAATAGCAATTTGGGTATTTAAACAAGAAATTATTTATTAAATTTTTAATTTTAGCTCTTGGTAATTCTATGTCGTTATCAACAATGCCCAGTATTTGTTATTTTTTTCTGTGTTCCATAGTGATATTTGAAGACTTTTTCCAAATCACAAGTCTTGTTTTGTGGCAATTGCTCCTAGACAATTCAAATTTTTTTTGAGTCACAACATGACATCTGATGACTAATAATCTCCCAACAATCTCAGTCTTGTAAATTTGTTGCCTAATCTTGGAAAAACCTCTACAGCAGTCGCGGCCAAGTGTAGGTGGCTGCTGTTGGTTTTTTTCTTCCTCTCACCCTCCGCTTTCTAACATCTGTAAATGTTGATGTTTGATTTTTTTTCTTGCGAAAATAACTGTGGCTTTTGTATCCGTCTTCCTATCGTGGATTATGTTATGGTGCTAATGTTATCAGATCTTTGCAATATTTATCAATTCTTCGCTTTGTCTTTGCTTTTCAATTTCATCACATTTTCAAATTCAGTATACACAACATTAAGAGTTTTATCGCATTATGACAATGGAACCCAATCATGCATTCAATGAACTCGCTTTCGTGCCACTTTGCCTCCGTCCGCGCATTTTGTTTTGTTTTTTCTTTACTTTTCGATATAAATGCCACATAAACATTATCAGGACAGTTATGCTTGATTCTTTATATTTCTGAATAGAAGGAAATGGCAAAAGCATATATAAAATATATATGTTTTTATACATATATTAAAGCATAAACCATTCCCGGCTATCTCGAACTGGAATAGCAACAACTCGGACTGCCATAATGACAACGCCACCAAGCCAACTGAAATTGGCGCAATAAGAGGATGTACAGGAAGGAGTACGTAAGCCTACCCAGCAAGAAGCTCCACGTAATGATGTCTCAGTAGTCTGCCGAGAATTTGCTGGCTAGCCTCTTATTAAGCTTATTATGATTGTACATTAAAGCCCTGAATACAGGATGAGAGCACACGACCATTTGTATCTTACAGACACAATCAATGTTAAAATGGCAAGACTGGACAAATGCGAAGACAACCCACGCAGACACGAATTTTGCGGAAATGTGTCAGTGTTGCTGTGCACAAGAGGCAACAATTCAATTGTAAAGATCTAATTTTGTTTGTTTAGTTGGTTTTTTAACGTTTATGCAGGTCTATATTACCGTGTAGTCGTGTCTATGTTATAAAGATAATATTTTTGAAATAAAAAATTGACAGAGGCTGAGGAAGTCCTTGGCGTGTAGTCATAATATAAATGTAAAGGACTGATAATTTATAAATACTACAGAGCGTATAAGCAACGTGTCGCAATGGAAAATGTTTAAATTACGTATACGCATTGGTGCTCTCAAAGCCTTAGGGTATGTGAGAGAAAAGGCTGAAAGAAAATATGGAGAGTTTAAATTTCAAATATAGAAGTCTCAGTAAAGCAAATCTTAATCTTGATATTAAATTTAAAAAATAAATGAAATTGCTCTGGGAATTTTAGTTTTATAGGGAACACAATTAACAAGGGGATCTGGTCGCATATAGAGTAGGGAGGAGGGTGAAAACAACATTCTTTAGAATTTGAAAATAGCATAGATAGAAAAAGTTAGCAAGTTCGTTAGAAAAATATTGGATTTCTATCATCACGTGTTGGGTTGCCTTATCGGGGTCACAAGTGGTGGAAAAGTGGCCAAAATGCACAAAAAGATCCCAAAACAGCCTCGGAGTCGCCCCTAGAGTGGTATAATGTAAGACCGATCCATATTATATGTTAGACCGTCTCACAAACATTTTTTCCAAACAAATCTACCCCATATCCCCACTCTTTAATGGGGTCCCATACGAACAAATTATTTTTTTTATAAAATTTGCTCCCACCGGTCTGACAGCTCCAAGAGGACATCAGTGAAGTAAATATTTTTTCAACCCACTCTAATCAGAACATACCTACCATCTTTCGTTAATACTTAAGGTGGTCCTCATACGTTTTTTTATTTTATATATTTTTTATGAAAAAGACCCAAAACCACACCGAACAAGTCACCCCAGACAAGATTCTTTATATTATAGAGAATTCTACATTAATTTTAAGCAATATATCAAAATCTTTTTTTTTTAATAATGAAATCATCTCTTGAAGATACTTATATATATATATATATCTGATTCATTATTCTGTTCTAAATTAATGCGCCTTTTAATGTCGTTATGCTTAATCTACATAACCAAATAAGCTTAAAGTTATGCTGAAGCAGTTTTTGAAATTCAATCTCAAGTTTGCCAATTAAAGCGACGCACAGTGGTTCGGAATCAAAATCCATCGGTCAAAATTCAATAACTTTTTCGACTTCTGTAAAAATGCAAAATTAGACAAGAACCCAAGGATTGTTTTGAGATACTAACGTTAAAAATCGGGAAATGGGATATATTTTAGAAATCGGCCCAAAGTTGACAACTTTTCGTATTTTTCGATTTTAGAAATATATACGATATAGCCAAAATCTTTTAGAATAAGCTTGACTGGAATGTTCATGAATTCAATCAAAAAAGTGGTAATTGGAGATTATCAAATGTGTGAGTTTTTGTCGCTGTTAAAACACTGTGCGCCGCCTCACAAATCTACTACACATGTCATCATTCGAAACACCCAAATGTATACTCAAGTTGCACGACTACTTCATTAGCCTAAAAGTATGCTCCTCCAGCTGCAAGCTATACAATTTCACCTAATGGAATCCCAACGCTTTTGCCATCATCATCATCACAATCAGCTGTCTTGATTAATGCAGTGTTCCAGTTTCGTTTCGTTTTCTTGCCTTACACACTCTACTCAATTACTGGCCTGTTTTCTTTTTTGGCTGAAAGGAAGGAGGTCCGCAAAAGGCACGTTTTAATGTTATGGCCTCTTTGTACAGATATCTCAGATATGTGACCACTTTAAGAACTCTTCATCAATGGCTTGCGTGCTTCCCTCTTTCTTAATTCTTATTCCTTTTAAAGGATTTCAAAAGACAGAAAAAGTGAAACAATAAAGCCAACGGCGGGAAAAGAAAAAAAATCAAGAAAAGGGATACACCATCATGAGGCATGAGAGAATACCAATGAATGCGAAGAATACGACACACATGTATTGTTGTCGTATGTCTGTAGTCTGTACGTGTTACATTAAGACAAACAATGGCCATTGTTTTAAGGCTGTGTGACGGACTGGCATGGCGGCATGCCAACAATTCAGATGAATACCTTTTGAATGAGAAAAGAAACTCCAATAAATGACGATATACAGGGTGGCATGACAATATGGTCTTAACAATGATTTAATTAAATAATACACAAACACTGTATATCCTGGAAAAAAGAAGCAACAGATCCAGAAGTATTAAATTTTCAACTTCAGAGTTCAAATAAAAAAATTAAAAGAAAGATTTTGACTTTTTTGTAGCCACTTACCACCCTATACTTAACATATAGAACTCTGACAAATATAAAATCGTATGGGAACCACCTTAAGTTTTAAAGACAGAGTATATGTATGTTCAGATAAAATATGGGAGTTGAAATAATATTATTGTGGATCAGTCATATATTTGACCGGTGGGTTTAAATTTTATAAAAATGTATTTTTTCTATGGAAGCCCCCCTTAAGATGTGAGGATATGGGACAGGTTTATGTGGAAAAAATGTTGGGAGACGGTCTTATATTTAACCCTGGTCGGTCTTGTATTTAAAGACTCCGAGGCTGTTTTGGGACTTTTTGTGTATTTTTGCCCATTTTCTCCACCTTTGACCCCGATGAGTTTTGATAGAAATCCAATATGTTTCTAACGAACTTGCCAACTTTTTCTGTCTATGCCAATTTCAAATTCGAAAGAATGTGGTTTTCACCCTCCTCCTTTCTCTATATAAGACCAGATCGTCTGGTTATCTGTGCTCCATATAAATCTAAGATTTCCAGAGCAATTTCATTTAATTTGAAATTTAATATCAAGACTAAGATTTGCTTTATTGAGACTTCTATATTTGAAATTTAAACTCTTCATATTTTCTTTCAACCTTTTCTCTCACATACCTTAAGGCTTTGAGAGCACCAATGCGTATACGTAATTTAAACATTTTCCATTGTGATACGTTGCTTATACGCTCTGTAGTGTTTATAAATTCCCCAGTCCTGTACATTTATATTATGACTACACGCCAATGACTTCCTCAGTCTTTATCTACGCTTTGCTTGAAAAATATTATTTTTATATAATATATATTATATTATATATTATTTTTATATATATATATAGACCTGAATAAACGTTAACAAATCCAACTAAACTCACAAAATTACATCTTTACAATTGAAACGCTGCCTCTTGTACACAGCAATATAAGTAGATTTCCCTCAAATTCGTGTATCATTGTCGGTGGGTTATCTTCGCATTTGGCCAGTCTTGGGATTATGACATTGATTGCGACTGTAAGATACAAATGGTCGCTTGCTCTTATCCTGTATTCAGAACTTTAATGTACAATCATAATAAGCATAATAAGAGGCTAGCCAGCAAATTCTCGGCAGACTACTGAGACATCATTACGTGGAGCTTCTTGCTGGGTAGGCTTACGTACTCCTTCATGTACATCCTCTTATTGCGCCAATTGCAGTTGGCTTGGTGGCGTTGTCATTAGGCAGTCCAAGTTGTCTGGGTGGTTGTTATTCCTATTCGAAAATAAACCATTCCCGGCATTCTTTTGCCATTTTCTTCTATTCAGAAATATAGAGAATCAAGCATAACTTGCTGATAATATTTATGTGGCATTTGTGTCGAAAAATAATGAAAAAGAAAAAACAAAACAAAATGTGCGAACGGAGGCACGAAAGCGAGTTCATTGAACGCCTGACTGCGTTCCATTGTCATAATGCGATAAAACTCTTAATGTTGTGAACAATGTTCGTGAAAATGTGATGAAATTGAAAAGCAAAGACAAAACGAAGAATTGTTAAATATTGCAAAGATCTGATAACATTAGCACCGTAAGTAACATAATCCCCGATAGGAAGACGGAAACAAAAGCCACAGTTGTTTTTGCCAAAGAAAATAAATCAAACATCAACATTTCGAGATGTTAGATGGTAAAGGGGGAGAGGGAGAGGAAAACCAACAGCAGCCAACACCACTTGGACCCGATTGCTGGAGAGGTTTTTCAAAGATTAGGCAACAAATGAAAAGATTTAGATTGTGGTGGGATTATTAATCGTCAAATGTCGTGCTGTGACTCAAATAAATTTGAATTGTCTAGAAGCAATTGCCACAAAACAAATCTTGTGATTTTGAAAAATTGTTTCCAGTATCACTGTGGAACACACACAAAAATAACAAGGTTCTGACATATGGTGGGCGTTGCTTGATGAAAAAGTTTATTATTTTTTCGTATTAAATACCCAAATTGGTACTGATACTTTATTTATATATATTATTTGTATATTGAAGATATACAGCTTTCATTTATTCCTTGACTTATAGTGAAATTTGAAATAGAATATGTTTTCATTTTACACCACCCCCCTAAAATTCAGTTTTGTGGAACAATTTAGCATAAATACGGTGAAAGTATGAAATTATCGTTAAAATGAATTTAAATAATTTCTGGCATTTAAGTTGAGTTTTGAGTTGTGGTGTAGTCAGAGACTTGAGGTGAAATTTTATGGCGTTTTAGGTGTGTTTTTTTAAACTTTTGCATAAAAGGGAACCAAAAGACAACTATATTGGGTGTTCCACCAAAATGTGTTTTCGGTAATATTTCTGAATACATACAATACATTAAATGTAAGGATCACAAGGTTTCCTACGTCAATTCATCACAAGAATGTAATGTTGGGTAATATTGACTCCCTCTAAAATGACCACCATATGTAAACTTTCAAAATGCCGATAAATGTATATTCTTTCTACCAGAATCCGCTAAAGGAGCCTTGCTATTTATTTTGTGTTCTAGAGTGATATTATTATACTCTTATGTAATATTTTCATTTAATTTTCACTCAGTCTATATTTAGGTAAGGGAAGGTTATTAAAGGTCGAATGACTTTTTAACGCGTCATCGAATTTTTACGATGTTAGTATGAAATGAAAGGCCTCAATCTTTACCTTTGAATATATAAAAATATGCTGTCTCACTGATTTTATATGTACATATATCCTTTTATTCCATTAGCTACCAGTGCCACCTTTGATGATTTGTACGTCAGGGCGTATCAGTGTTATTAATATGGGATCAACTGTGCGTATACGCAATGACATTGCCTCAATTAAGAGAAAACAAGTACTGCGACTAATTTATATAATTTTCTCAGTTTTTGGCTTTATTTTATTCCTCAATGACTCGTACGTCATAGCATGTCAGTGTTATTAATATTTAATTCCACATATTGCTATTAATATAACATTCATCTGTGTGAATACTCGATGACATTGTCTAAAGCCCAGCGATTTGGAAAAAATAGTAATTGTATTTAACTACTCTACTTATATCAAAAAATACTTATTTGATGATTCGTATTTCAGGGGAATCAATGTTATACTCGTCGACATTGTCTATCATCAATTTATACAAAACAATAGCAGCTATTTGGAAAAATTGATTTAAATATAAATGCAATTGTTTATAATTTCCTGAGATCTCGCTCTTTTTATCCCATTGGTCACCAGGGCGTATAGCTGATTCGATGATTCGTACATGAAAGTATCAGTGCTGTGCGTATACTCAATGAAACTCTCATTATAAAAAAACTCATACGTCACGGTGTACCCAAAGATAATTAAATTCCTTTGCGGTTGTAACAGTAAATAGACACTTTTTCCACGCGTTCTAAGGTCTTCTTTGTTGATTACACATTGCGTTGATTACGCATCCATAGTAGAACACGAGTATTAATCATACGCCTTGATGAATTTTCAACTACAAAAATATTCAGAAACGAGACTTGAATAAGAGTAGATTTATGTGAGTCAATCGTTCGATTTTATATTACCAAAAAATGTTGACAGCAGAAACGTGATGGCGATAGACGCAATTACAACAAAAAATAAAAAAGGAAAAACAACATATATATTTTAATTCTTATTTTTAAATGAAAAAATACATATTTTTTATTTTCAATTATTTTTGCGCTAAAAACCAAGAATTTTCCTGCAAATTTTTTTCTCAATATATTTTACAAAACAAATGTTATGACTGATTGAGTAAAAAACGTTGCAGGGTTGCCCAGATTTGAATTCTCATTAGCGACAATCCATGCAGACGACCATAGATTTATCAAATATAAAAATATCCAGTATCTGTCTCTCATGAGATAGGTTTAATAAAATAACACCAAAAAATCTACAAAAATAAATTGTCTCTATAAGGCTTAGCCTATTAATCACTCTGAAAGAGTCATGATTCGACGAATATATGTCCTGATGAATGATCAAATATGAAAGGAATGCATAGTAACAATTTAATATATCCGAAAATTTGCGAAGAAGAAGTTCGAGTATTAGGCGCAATTATTGTGGCATTAAGACTAGATATCCTAAAACAAAGGTTCTTCACATATGTAATATTCAGTTTAAGTTCATTGTATTTTCATCTGTATTATACACTTTCATCTAAAGTACTTAATGAGAGGCAATAGTTTATTGGAATCTATGCCACAGGAGTCTTTCACGAAAGGTTTAGATAAAGTACTCACTCTAAGACTTCTCTCATATATATACTGCATATTTTCCATAATATCTGACGGACACCATTTTTTGGTGGTTAGTAGTTTGAAACTAATAATATTCGGCTTTAGCTCAACGTCATGATATCAGAAATATTGACAATCTTTGAAAAAGCTTTCATGCATAGGACTTTTCTTTGAAATGATTTTATTCTCGAAATTTTATCGCTCCACCCTTATTTTTGCAAATTTCAAAAATACCTCAATTATAATATAATATCGATAATATCGAATGAATAAATGAACAACGAATATTTATATTTAATAATAATGTTTAATAATTTAATAATGTTATGTCCTCAAGACAAATATAATTTTTCTAGGTTCGCTCTCCTTCAACATTGAATTTAGCTACTTCCACAAACTTAAGCAAAAAACTTATCCAAAAACTACTTGCCATCATTAGAAGATTTTCAATTTCGCCTACACACTAAACTTGTTGCAACAACTATTAAGTGTTTGTAATCTGTTTATCCTAATTACTTTAGGCAACACATCAACAACTTGCACGCATCAAAAAAATTTTCACACCTCGTTGCTGGTACATCCGGAAACTTTTAGCCACACCATACACCTTCCTCATTCTGGAAGGATCAAGAACAAGAAGCCCACACAGCTCATTCGCATGCACTGCATGTGCAACACTCTATTGCAAAAACAATTGCTCAAAGTTGCAACCAGCCAGAATGTGATCTGCTGTAGATGATAACTCCTCTAGTTGCCTCTTTTGGTTTTTTTTGTTCAGCCAAAAACCTCCAAAAGGGTGTTAAGAGAATGTAAGGAAATGCCAGGGTAATTTAGATGAAAGTGGATGGGATGGTGGTGGCAACTGCGGTATCACCAACATGATTGCGAGAAATTGTCTACAAAAATTTCTCAATTTGTTTTACACTAATAGGTGAGCAATTCCTTTTAGCTGGTTTCACATCAAGGCGTATGATTAATACACGTGTTCTACTAAGGATGTGTAAGCAACGCAATGTACAGGAGACCTTAGGGTGCGTGGAAATCGACAGCATATGAGCAATATTCAACAAATTTGAAGATTTTCGGTAAAAATGTCTCAATTTATTTGTTATAACCGCAAAGGAATTTAATTTTCTTCGGGTACACCTTGACGTATGATTCATATTTATTAATTGCACTGATACGTCACACAGTGGGATAGTTTCATACATTTGAGTGCAAAAAATTATAAGGAGTGCTCGTAGAGTGATGAAACTTGGAACCGACCATTTTCTGAACGAAATTAAGGAAAATATGAAATCGACCACGCCTATCACATACCGCCCATGGAACTTAAAATTAATTTTTCATACAAAATTGTTTGTTTCGCTCCGAATTTCTTGATAATTTGCACGGATTTTACAATTAACAAAATAAAAAATTTTTCAATATTCAACAATTTGGGCACGCTCATCATATACCACCCAGATAACTCAAAGCGAATTTTTTATACAGAAATTTTTATTTTTTGTTTTTATTTTGATCTGAATGTTTTGAAATTTTGCACAAATTTCTAACACAAAATATTACTTTTTACTAAAAGTGGCAGGGATATTTCTTAGGAAACACATTTCTACAGAACTGCTTCATTAGATTTTTTAATTGCCGCAAAATGTAGCTTTTGTCAGCAAAATACCACTGTGCGCCATGATGTACGAATTATCTGGAGTGTTTACGCACTGATGGCCAATGAAATAAAAATATTGCGAGAAAGTGAGGAAAATATATAAAATTTGCTTTATATATAAAGTTTGCATTTTTAACTAGACATTGTCATCGAGTATACGCACAGATGACCATATATTAATAACACTTATACGCCACGATGTACGAATAATTGCATAAGTATACGCACTGGCGTCCAGTGGAATACAAAGATGAGGGAGCAACTGAGAAACTATACATATAAAATCAGTTTGTGTTATTACATTGTAAAACAGAATAAATAACAAGCTTCTGACAATGGTGGGGAGTCAATATTTAGCCCTTTTGCACATAGGAAACCTTGTGATCTTTACATTTTATGTATAGGATGTGCTCAGCAATATTACTTAAAACAGTACGAGGAATATTTTTGTGGGACATTCTAACCCTCTAGCTCCTCAATATAGGGGTATTTTTAGACCATTTTGTGCAGAAGGAAGAAAAAGCACCCCTAAAACAGCGATTTAACGGTTCAAAATGTACTACAAACATATTTGCCATAAAATTCTACTATAAGTCTCTAAGTACCCCACAACTCAAAACTCAACTTAAATACCTGAAATATGTCAAAACTGAGGCTTAATTTCATACTTTTGCCGAATTGATGCTAAACTGTCCCACTAATCTGAATTTTAGGGGGGGGGGGGTAGTGTGAATGAAAAAATATACTACGACAAATTTCGCTATAAGTCCCCGAACAAAAGAAAGCTGTATATATAATGTTTATAAATAAAATATCTGTAACAATTTGAGTATTTAAACAAGAAATTATTTATTGATTTTTTTAAGCTATCTTGGTAATTTTATTCTTGTTACTTAATTTTGTTCCACAGTTTTATTAAGGCAACTAGACTAAATACTAAATTGCTTCAGGTTCCACACAGGCGCCATGTAAAGGTACTTTTGGTGCAGTACATTTGTACAAGATTGGTGATTCATCTTTGATTAGTCCATATCATGCCTTTTCTGTAACAACCATTTCGGAAATTCCAAAATTATAAAATCGAAATATTATTACTAATATAAAATTTCTAAACTTATATAGTGTTGGCTATTTAAAATATTAAATAAGACGTGGTTATAAAAATTCTGATTTTTTTTTCAATTTTCTGGTTTTATTGGAAAGGTTGAACTCCCTCATTTAATAATGGAACACAGTATCAATAATATGAGCAGTTTTTCAGTACATGGCCCAATGATGCCACCAGTCCAAAATCCACTCCAAAAAGTGACTCGTTGTGGCTGCATTGGCATCTCAATGGTCCCGTGTGGGTTCTCTGAACCCCATATACGGCAATTTTGCTTTTTGGCATAGCCACCGAGATGAAAATGAGCTTCATCTAAACACGAAAATTTTAGCAATTTTATTCGAAAATTTCTAACATAAAAATGAATGTTATTCTACCTTTCAAAGTCCATGTAATATGTAGTTCGAATTTAAAATGTTGCATGGCCCATCCTATAGGATTAAAGTCCGGTGTAAAACTATCCATAGTTTTGAGGTAAATTCATGATTGATTTCATACGTTTGTACATTTGATTTACTACCTTCTACCTACTTTTTGTCCAAAGCAAGTGTGTTTCATCTGATTCCTGACATGACTTATTTCACTCCCCTTTTTTGTAAGAATTCAGATTATTCTTCAAAGCTCAGTTGTTACCACACTTGTTGTTGACATACCCCAAAATACACACACAGAAGAACTCTTGTATAACTCTTTTGTGCATAATATTTTGCAGTCCTCTGGGCTATTGGACAAATACTTATCCTGGTATGTCCTGTGGAGCTAGTACTTATTTGTAAAAGTGTTAACATCCATGCTTTTGACTCCTCGTGTTAATCCTGCTGGCAGCTCATAATATTTGTATTGTCCAACAATATCTGTCCGGGCTTCTTCATTGTTAAATGACTTATGACCATTTGTGAAATAAACTAGAATTTAGCACTTCTTCTTTTTGTTTTTTTTCGCAAAGTTTTTCTATTCTCATTTCTTTGTGTTCGTTCTTCTCTATAGAAAAGTTATAAATATATCAACAGCATTTATAAGAACACATACACGACAAGGGCAACAGCAGCTACCACAAAAAAGCAGTAAATAATAATGGTTTAGTAAATATTAGTCTTAACCCTTAGAGTGGAAGTCCAAAATTGGTGGTTGAATTTGGGGAATGCAAATAGAACTTCGTGAAAAAAGATCGAAGAAATAGTATTCATCACAATCTTGTTCAGAAATATGGACAGAATATCTAATGAAGAATTTAATAAATAGACAGAGAGCTGCAGAAATGGATGATTAGTATTTTACGAGGAAATTTATTTTTTGCTATATTTATAATATATAGGTATATTTATAAATTATATCGCACATTAATACGTATGGAAAAGTATGAAAGTGTAGATAGGACAATGAAAAAATCTGTTGAATTGAAGTATGGATGTAGCTTATTATGATCTCTGTTGAACTACTTCTTTCGATGTTAATATATTTAAGTCATCACATGGCCGAAAGAATAATTAAAAATTAATTTTTCGTGGTTATGGAATTTATAAGAAACTTCTTAAGGATTGTTTTTAGGGTTAATCACGTGGTTTATGACATAGTACAGCACTCTGACTACAAGAAACATGCTGCTATCACAGACATACACTGAAGCACAGGAAAGTACAAATTTGCTGCTTCAACACGGACGAGTACAACGATAACTCCGGCACAACCATCGTCTACAGCAACGAATATTTAAGTCACTCTTAAATACAAACAAAAAAAAAACTAAAAATATCTTGGGCTAGGTCGAATCGTTGAAGTCCAGTATTAAGGAGTAATTTATAAAAGGAACTCGATAGAATATTCGCTGAAAGTCGAGTTGATTATAACGCTATTATTAAGGAGAGTAAGCGAAAAAAAAAGAAAATGAAGTTGAAAAAAGATATCTGTCTTATCATTTAAAAAATTTTTAAATAATGAATTTGGTTGGCAATAATTTAAAAAGTTGTCAGTGTTCAAAATATTTGTTATACTTTGTCTCACACAAAGACAAACTTAACATACCCTCCCGTCCATTGGTAGAGACAAAGCAAAGGGTTGTGAAAGCTGAAAGGATGGAGACTAACAAGATTTATGATGAGGTATTCATATTTCACAACAAAATATGATTTGATTTTCAAAAGTTCGTTTTTTGCCGAGGAAACAGAGGGTATTTATTCTGTTCCTGCAAGGATGGAGGCCATGGAGACAACTTTCGGCTATTGTCAACTCATCTGGGGCAAAAATCATAAGGCTTGGAATTGATGAATGTGGTTGTTTCAACGGGTAGTTTTATACTCAACATAGAGACACAAAGAAACACTTGCCAATACAAACTAAGAGAGTGCAGTATTAAAGATGAGAGGTCAGTCTGGGATATATTATTGTAGATTAGCAACAGCAAGCTTGAAATTGGAAAAATGTGATTTACAGAGGCAATTTATGGATACAAATTAAATTGAATATTATTAAAATGGAATAATATTTCTGCCCGGGCCTTTCTGTTTTCTATGCTGTAACATTAAAACATACTTGATATTGGGTACGCGCATTCCCCCGATAACAAAAAGGCTACAGCTAGAATGATGAAATTCGGAGTCCATCTAATTGCGTGGTCACGTAAAATAAAGAGATTTTAGAAAGTCGTAGTCGTAAGGGGGTAAAATAGGAAAAATGGGATAAAAATGGACCAACCAAATGACCGCAAGATTTCCCATTTAGGGTTAATTTAGTTATTGTCAGTAGGGGTGGGATAGAGCACGGCTTTTGGATTTTGATATGCTAGAACCCCCTATTTTGTGAGGTTCCGAAATAAAATTCATGAGCAAAAAAATGGTGGTGGTGGGGTGAGTGTAAGTGGGCGCTCATCGGGGTCAAAGGTAAGTGGTAAAAATACAGGAAAAGTCCCAAAACTGCCTCGGAGTCGGTGTATACATTCCTCTTACTACATAGACACGCAAAATAAAAAGATTTTTCCAAAATCGTACTTTTTACTTTTAATGCAAAAATTTGTTGAATCTGGCTTTTCAAAATTTGTTTTGGTTTGGTTATATTCAAAAAATATATATATTTTCCTGTAATATTACTGCACTTCTACGAAAATCGACAGCCTCTATGAAATGCAAGCCATGGCCGCCGTTTTTACTTGTTTTTTTTTTTGCTCTGGGCATACCAGAGATGAGATATATTTTTGAACGATTTTTCAAATTCAAAATTAGTAAAACTTTTGTGGGAGAAAATGAAAAAAAAAAATAAAATTTTTTGTGCGATTTTTATTATTGCATTTATTTTCTCATTTTGGGTCATTTTTAAATATTTTTTATTCTTTGATTTTGGGTCATTTTTCATAATATTTTTTGTACGATTTTTTATTGGACGAGTTTTCATGTCGGGACTTTTTTTTTTGATAATTTCTAGGGTTATTGCTTCTTTCATTTCTTTGTATCCCAACCCGTTGGAACAAATATGCTAATATTTTTCTTTAGTATAAATAACTAAAAATAATGCAAATCAGAAGGCAAACAAAAAGTAAATGGCCTATCGACTGGCAATTTCATTGTAGCCCACTTGATAGGATATATTTACGTTCGGTTGGCCGTGGTGCGATATCTTGTAAGGAATAATTTTTAGAGATGATACGATCACGAGAGTATTTCGTTGGGTTATATTGCTCACATGTATCAATAATGTTATCGCAGCAGCACAAATAAATAAAAATGTAAAATGGTTACATCGGAGCGTATGAGAGATATTAATATAAAAAATCACTTATACGCACGGTGATTCGAAAGCTCCTTATATAAAAAAAGTTATTAAGCTCTTAAAAAATCACTCTTTATTTATATGCTATTTATATGCTGTAGCATCTAAGCTGGTCGGCTGGTTGTGCATCAATTCATTCATCTAAATATGGGGATTCTCTGAATGGACACGAACTCGATGCACAATGTCTTCTGACATGTCATACTTGTACTTGATTCGACCATTTAGAAGATATTAATTGTACAGAGGGACAGTAAATGTAAATATAAGATTTCACCAAATCATAGCTAAAGTATTTTCATCACAGAGCAAGTAGCAGGTCGCTAAAGTTGACTTAGAGAGAGAGAGAAGAAAAACAAATATTATTAATTCAAAGAATCTAAGATAATTATCCTTTCCTTGTTTCGAATATTTTCTTGTATAAAAACCGATGTTTTCACCGAAATTGGATCAATATATTGAATTGTTGATGTTATTCGAAGCTTACTTCGAAGAATACTTTCAAAATTTATCGTTGCTGCAGGTGAGATTGTCGTAAAAGTCCTTTGATTTCTAGTCTATTTCAAATTGCGGCGAATCGATATCCCTTCAGCTGCACAGACTTGAAAAGTTGGAAAGATATAGCAAAAAATCCTTTTAAAATAATTCGAAAATTGTTTTATTGAACTTACAACCACTACTTTGTGTATTTTGTATATTTTACAAATAAAGAAAATATATTTATATAAGTTGTTGTTTACCCTTTTCTTTAATATTCCAAATAAATAATATTTATCAAGTTCGAGGTCATAGTAATTTTTATATAAAATTCTTTATTGTATCCAATATTTCGCAATTCCGTGGAATTGCATCCTCATCAGTAACTGAACCGCAAGTTGCAGGTCGCTAAAGTTGCCTTAGAGAGAGAGAGAGAGAGAAGAAAAGGAAAACAAATATTATTAATTCAATAATCATTTATTCAATTCTGACTTCTTGCAAAGTATCTAAAATAATTATCCTTTCCTTGTTTCGAATATTTTCTTGCATAAAAATCGATGTTGTCACCGAAAAAGGATCAATATATTGAATTTTTGATTTTATTCAAAGCTTACTTCGAAGAGTACTTTAAAAATGTATTGTTGCTGCAGGTGAGACCGTTTGACTTCAAGTTTATGATCTGAGTTTATGAAATGATCTCTTCAGCCGTTGGAAAGATCTTGCAAAAAAATTCCTTTCGAAATAATTCGAAAATACTTGCAATAAACCTACCTTTTTCTTTAATATTCCAAATAAATAATATTTATCAAGTTCGAGGTCATAGTGATTTTTATATAAAACTCTTTATTGTATCCAATATTTCTAAATTTCTTGGAATTGCATCCTCAGGGTTATTTCTACAATAATTATATTCAATTTTTGTTAACATATTTATTGTACCCATATCCCTGAGGATGCAATTCCACGAAAAATGCGAAATATTGGATACAGTAAAGAATAAATATTACTATTACTTGATAATATTATTATTACTTGATAAATATTATTTATTTGGAATATTAAAGAAAAAGGCAAACAACAACAATTTTTTAATATGATAAATAAATATTTTTATTTGGTAAATATTTGATAAATATTTTCTATTTGGAATAGATAAAATACAAATAATCAACACAAATATTAAAGCAACTAGCCCCTCCAATTTCAATCTAGTTATATATTCCATGTTTTTCCTGTACATCCTTTCTTCAATATCTTCATATAAAAGGGTTTTAAGAGTACCTGCGATACTTTCACTGAAATGAATATCCTTCGAATTCTTAAATTACATATTCACTTCCCAAATTCTGCGTCCAAACCCCTATCTCTTCTGGGTAGCTACTGCATTTACCCATTAATCCCTTTACACACATCCGTATTATCTTTAATTAATCATCAGTTGTTATCAACTACGAGAATCTATCATGTTTGACTTAATGTCCACCGCAAGCTCTTGGCTTTTGTTTGACACATGCCAACATGGAGTAAGCTGTCCAGTGAAGGGTCATTCCACTGAAAGTCAATGAACCTTTGAATATGAATATGTACAACAGTTGGGAAAGTGAGCCAGCG
Organism: Polietes domitor; assembly: GCA_947397865.1. Lineage (NCBI taxonomy): Eukaryota > Metazoa > Arthropoda > Insecta > Diptera > Muscidae > Polietes > Polietes domitor. The sequence continues at coordinate 179,494,202 of OX377620.1, read as the reverse complement.
AGAGAGAGAGAGACAAGAACATTGAAGTAATTAACTTGAGATGTTAAGTGTTCTACCCAACCCAATGCCCAAGGATATTACTTGTATTTCAATAGTACAAAATGACAAATTACGATTTCGGGAGGGGGTTGAAATAAGTGTCTCAGTTTTGGCAGTATGTGCGTGGTTGATGGCCTTTGAGTACTGGAAATTAAGCTCTTATCGAGGTCAAATAAAAAGGGGTGACGGCGTGGAGATTTCCTGGTCACTAGGTTAAGTGCGTTAATATTTCACATGAGAGTGAACGACTAAGGTTTTAATTTAATTTTATTTCTAGGAACTACTGATTAAAATGTAGCCTTTGTGCATATCGAGGTCAAATAAGAATTGGAGATTACATATGCCTCCACTGTAGACAGGGAAGAAAATGATGAGTCCTTGCGTCCAAATGTAAAGGAGGCGGCTACTTTATGTATGATTAGACTGTGCGGTTCAGTTAATGATGTTAAATTTTATTTTTAGTTACTATTTCTTAAACTTCACCAGCCTAAGTCCTTACATTTTAATTTAAATATATACTTCGTGTAAAGTATTCATAAAGTCATTACTGTGGACTCCAGCAACTGTAAACTATAAATCCAACTTCATTGTAAATAGTTATTTAACAGAAAAGAAAACATTTCAAATTACCACCAGACTGGAAAACCAGATAACTTATTTTGCTTTATTTGCAGTTATGCGAATGCAATACTCACATACAAGGACATTAGTTTGTTACTTATACTTTTGCACAGGTAACATTTGCAGTGCAGAACTCAAATAAATCCAGTAAATAAACGTTGTACAGATTAGCAAAAGTGTTTGCAAACTGGAACAAAATGCCTGAGGGAGAGATTAAAAGGACTGCCATGAAAAATGTTTAGTTTTGTTTTTGGAAGAAAAAAAACAAGAGTTTGTTAGGTTTGTTGAAAACTATTGGGTAGCCTATATTAAATTTATATTTGAGGTATTGCAAAATATTAAGTTAAACCAACTTTTGTTTTAAATTTTTCATATCTTTATTTCATATATTTTATTGATTGATAAATATTAAGAAAAATAAGTATACTCAGAGTTGTTATTTTTTACAGAATAAATAAAAATTAAAAAAATGATTTTTTTAAATAATAAAAATTATTTTTTACAGAATTCAAATTCATTTACAAATGGCATGTTGACATTTATTATTTGGTTGCACACTACCCACGATTATCATGATTCCCACCTTGTGAAAGGCTTCGTCAGTTGGCTTCCCAGTGACTTTTCAACAACATACCCGGCCTCTTCAAGTAAACGATTCTCACAAACGAATGAAAAGCGTAACTCACTTGCCGAATATGTGGCATTTCTGCTGTATTACTACTTAGTCCGATATTTTAAAGAAAAAAGAAAATTTTCTAAAATATAAGAAACAAATACATTAAAAAATAGATTGGTCAACCTATAACATATCATATTTAAACTAGCAACCATGGTTTTAGTCACGCCGGCTCAATCCATGGACCCAAAATTAGAATATAAATTTACTTTGTCTTGTAATTCATAATAAATAAATAAAAAATAAATATTTATTTGGTATAGTAAAGAAAAGGGTAAACAACAACTTATATAAATATATTTTCTTTATTTGTAAAGAATACAAAATACACAAAGTAGTGGTTGCAAATTAAATAAAAGTATTTTCGAATTATTTTGAAAGGAATTTTTTTTGCAAGATCTTTACAACTTTTTAAGTCTGGGCAGCTAAAGGGATATCGATTAGCCGCAATTTGAAATGAACTTGAAGTCAAAGGTCTTTTACGACAATCTCACCTGCAGCAACGATACATTTTTAAAGTACTCTTCGAAGTAAGCTTTGAATAAAATCAAAAATTCAATATATTGCTCCATTTTCGGTGAAAACATCGGTTTTTATACAAGAAAATATTCGAAACAAGGAAAGGATAGTTACTTTAGATACTTTGCCGGAAGTCAGAATTGAATTAATGATTATTGAATTAATAATATTTGTTTTTCATTTCTTCTCTCTCTCTCTCTCTAAGGCAACTTTAGCAGCCTACTATTTGCTCTGTGAGGAAAATACTTTAGCTGTGATTTAGTGAAATCACATATTCACATTTACTGTCCCTCTGTACAATTAATTTCTTCTAAATGGTCGACCAGCTTAGATGCTACAGCATATAAATATATGCTCTGCTCTTTGGTTTCGAATAGGGTTTGGGGTCCGGGAATTCCCGAATCGTTTTTCCCGGGAATTCCCGGAAAAATTTGGACGGGAATTTTTTCAATTTCCCGGGAATACGGGAAATATTAAAAAATAATTTATTTATTATGTTGCTCAATGATTTAATGTTAGTATATAAATTGGAATTTTTAGATGTATTTCAAATTCATATATGTATTTAAATTACTGACAATTTGACATTGTTGAGTATTTGTTTATATTATATTACTACAAACAAAACTTTTTAAATTCGCTAAATAGCCATTTTATGCGAAACCCAGCTAGGGGAATAAAAACTTTTTGTGAGGCTATTTGCAGGATCTTTATTGCGAAATAAAAATATTATGCCGACAATACTATGGCTTACATAATGTAAATATTCTTGTTTTCCTAGAAGAATCGAGGTGAACATATTCTTCAAGAACAATTTACTTTACATAAGTAGCCAGAAAGAAATGGTCTAAAAATAGGAATACAATAAAAATTGTTCGACTGGAAATTTTCAAGAGAAATCTATTAGGAATATAAATATATGCTACGGTGTATTTAAAAGGCAGAAAAAAAGAATTAATGACTGGACTATTTCAATATTTTTATTTTTTATGAATTTATTAAATTAATATTAATTTTTTATCTTTCTATAGTTTTTACAGTTTAGAATTCATTATATTTTCTCATTATGAATTCATATTTTCTGAATATGAAAAAGTATTTTCTGATTATGAATTTGGATTTTCTGATTACAAACTTGTATATTTCATTATGAAATGGTATGTTCCTATTATGAATTAATTGTTCTCAATATAAATTAACAATTCTCATTATGAATTAACATGTTCCTATTATAAATTTACATTATCCAATTTATATGTTCCTAATATGAATTTACATTTCTCAATATAAATTTGTATGTTCCGAATATAACCTTGATAAGGTGTAGAGTAAAATATTTGTAAAATGAAAAATAATTTGTAATTTAATTTGTAATATGACAGTATTAAAAAAAAACACCAGTTATTAAATGTTGATATTTTAATCCATATTGGACATACCTATAAATAAATTACTTTTCGGGAATTCCCGGGAATGCAATTTTTCATTCCCGTTTTCCCGGGAAATGAAAAATGTCCAGGAAACCTCAAACCCTAGTTTCGAATCACCGTGCGTATGAGTGATTTTTTTATATTAATATCTCTCATACGCTCCGATGTAACCATTTTACATTTTTATTTATTTGTGCTGCTGCGATAACATTATTGATACATGTGAGCAATGTAAACCAACAAAAAACTCTCCTGATCGTATCATCTCTAAAAATTATTCCTTACAAAGGTAGCTCAAGCAGAAACCGACAACCAAGATATTGCTCCACCGAACGTAAATATATCCTATCAAGTGGGCTACAATGAAATTGCCCAGTCGATAGGCCATTTAGTTTTTGTTTGCCTTCTGATTTGCATTATTTTTAGTTATTTATACTAAAGAAAAATATTACCAGATTTATTCCCATGGATTTGGATATAAAGAATTTAAAGAAGCAATAACCCAAGAAATTATCAAAAAAGCAACTTTCAAAATAAAACTTCTGACACAGTCGACATGAAAACTCGTCCAATAAAAAATCGTATAAAAATATTATGAAAAATGACCCAAATCAAAAAATAAAAAAATATTTAAAAATGGCCCAAAATGAAAAAATAAATTATTCCCAAAAATAAATGCAAAATCACCCAAATGAAAAATAAAAATTTCACAAAAATTGGATTATTTTTCATTTTCTCCCACAAATATTTTACTAATTTTTAGTTTGAAATATGGTATGGTATATAATGGTATGCCCAAAGCAAAAAAAAAATGATTTAAAAAAAACATGAAGAATAGAAAACAAGTAAAAACGGCGTTAAGTTCGGCCGGGCCGAACTTTATATACCCTCCACCATTGCATTCCACAGAGTTTGTCGATTTTCGTAGAAGTGCAGTAATATTACAGGAAAATATAATTTTTTTTAATATAGCCAAACCAAAACGAATACAAATATTGAAAAAATAATTTTATAAATAAATATAATATTTTAATTATTTCAAACCACGCTTATAAGGCATTACCTTATACGTGAATTCAAAAAATAATAATTGTTATATTTATATTTTCAAAGCCATAAATATTGGTAGATAGTGGGTGCTCAAGTTGGTTGTATTTCCATTCTATTTTAATTCCAAAAGTACAAATTTTAAAAATCCATTATCAGACGAACATAGTGCAAAATAACCTAACTTCATGATTCAACCAATTTTTGCCGTAAAAGAAAAATTACGAATTTGGAAAAAAACTTTTTATTTTGGGTGTCTATGCAGTCAGAGGAATGTATACACAGAATTCCACGATTCCAGCTGCGGCCATTTGGTTGGTACCATTTTTACCCCCTTGACATTTCTACGCAATTAGAATTGCATCATTCTAGCTGTAGTCGTTTAGTTGGTACTATTTTTATCCCTCTGTACCATTGAAAATACTAATTTCGAAAAATTCGTCTATTTTCCGTGTCTACGCAGTCGGAGGAATGTATACTCCGAATTTCATGACTCTAGCTGCGGTCATTTGATTGGTACTATTTTTATCCCCTTTTTCATTTTAACCCCAAAAAGTACGAATTTCGAAAAATCAGTTTATTTTCCGTGTCTTCACACTCCGAATTTCATGACTCTAGCTGCGGTCATTAGATTGGTACTATTTGTATCATTATTTTTTTCATTTTAACCCCAAAAAGTACGAATTTTGAAAAATCCGTGTATTTTACTTATCTATGCAATCAGAGGAATGTATACACCGAATTTCATTATTCAAGGTGCAGCCGTTTGGTTGGTACCATTTTTATCCCTCTATTCCTATTTTACCCCTTAAAAGTACGAATTTGGAAAAAAATACTTTTATGTTATGTATCTACTCAATTAGAGGAATGTACTCACCGAATTTCGTGTTTCAAGCTATTGTCGTTTAATAAGTACCATTTTTATCCCTTTTTTGCCTCATTTCACCCCCAACAAATAAGAATCACTTTATGGTGCACGTTTTCGCTATAAGGGGAATGCGCATACCAAATATCAAGCAAATATGAACAGTCATATCCAAAAAAACATGCTTAAATACGCTTAAATATTAGGGATTATTATGGGTATTTTTAGTCCTTGTGAGGGAAAAATGTTTCCCTTTGGGCCGATTTCGCCCCATTTCAATCCCAACCGATCTACGACTATAAGACGCATGTATGGAGAATTTGAACGATCTAGCTCCTTTCGTTTAGATGCTAGCGTGCTTTCAACAGACGGACAGACGGACAGACTGACGGACGGATCGTCTTATAATTTTATGACGATCAAGAATATATATACTTTATAGGGTCTCAGGTCGATATTTCAAGGTGTTACAAACGGAATGACAAAGTTAGTATACCCCCATCCTGGAGGTGGAGGGTATAAAAATTGGAAAAATAATTAACCGAAAATTAAAAAAACATAATTTAAATAAGTAAGGAAAGGCTAAAGTCGGGCGGGGCCGACTATATGATACACTCCACTTTCTATCGGAATACAATCCAATTCAGTAAAAAAGTGAAAACGGGAAAAATGTTTGTATGTATTCTAATCACAGGCTAATATGACCTGGTCCAATTTGTCAAATCGAGAATAATATTTGTATCGGCGCTATATCCAAACATGGAATGATGTAACTAACTTTCACAATAAGTTCTTCCAGTTGAAGTAAAACGTGTTATGCTCAATTTTAAGAAATTCTCTGAAATACGCGGTTTCTGGGGGAACGAAATTTGTATGAGAGCTATATGTAAATCTGAACCGATGTAAACCATTTTAACCATAGGTGTTCCTAGTTTAAATATAAGATGTTTTGTCAATTTTGAAGAAAATCTGGTAAAATATGTAGATTCTGGAGCGGAAAAATTGGGAGTGAAATTTGTATGGGAGCTATATATAAATCTGAACCAATCTAACACATTTTTACAACAAGTATTTCCAGTTGAAATATAAGGTGTTTTGCGAATTTTCAAGAAAATCTGTTAAAATATGTGGATTCTAGAGCGGAAAAATTCATATTGTGAGCGAATTTTGTATGGAAGCTATATATAAATCTGAACCGATATAACACATTTTTACCACAAGCGTTTCCAGTTGAAATATAAGGTGTTTGCGAATTTTCAAGAAAATCTGTTAAAATATGTGGATTCTAGAGCGGAAAAATTCAAATTGGGAGCGAAATTTGTATGGAAGCTATATATAAATCTGAACCGATATAACACATTTTTACCACAAGTGTTTCCAGTTGAAATATAAGGTGTTTTGCGAATTTTGAAGAAAATCTGTTGAAATGTGTGGATTCTAAAGCGGAAAATTTCAAATTGGGAGCGAAATTTGTATGGGAGGTATATATAAATCTGAACCGATCTAACACATTTTTACCACAGGTGTTTCTAGTTGAAATATAAGATGTTTTGCGAATTTTGAGTAAAATCTATTAAAATATGTTAATTCTAGAGCGGAAAAATTCAAATTGGGAGCGAAATTTGTATGGGAGCTATATATAAATCTGAACCGATCTAACACATATTTACCACAGGTGTTTCCAGTTGAAATATAAGGTGGTTAGCGAATTTTGAAGAAAATCTATTAAAATATGTGGATACTAGAGCGGAAAAAATCAAATTGGGAACGAAATTTGTATGGGAGCTATATATAAATCTGAACCGATCTGACTCATTTTTACAACAGATGTTTCCAGTGGAAATATATGGTGTTTTGCCAATTTTTTAGAAAATCTGTTAAAATATGTGGATTTTAGGGCGGAAAAATTTGGGAGCGAAATTTGTATGGGAGCTATATATAAATCTGAACCGATCTAACACATTTTTATCACAAGTGTGTTAAGTTGAAATATAAGTTGTTTTGCCAATTTAGAAGAATATCTGTTAAAATATGTGGATTCTAGAGCGGAAAAATTCATATTGGGAACGAAATTCGTATGGGAGCTATATATAAATCTGAACCGATCTAACACATTTTTACCACAAGTGTTTCCAGTTGAAATATAAGGGTTTTTTTGCGAATTTAGAAGAAAATCTGTTAAAATATGTGGATTCTAGAGCGGCAAAATTCAAATTGGGAACGAAATTTGTATGGGAGCTATATATAAATCTGAACCGATCTAACACATTTTTACCACAGGTGTTTCTAGTTGAACTATAAGATGTTTTGCCAATTTTGAAGAAAATCTGTTGAAATATGTAGTATCTAGAGTGAATAGGGTCAAATCGGGAGAGAAATTCGTATGGGGGCTATATCTAAATCTGAACCGTTTTTCTTCATATTAAATAGCGTTCGTCCTTGTCCTTGAAAACCCTCGTTGTGCAAAGTTTCGTTTGGTTCTGGCTACAATTGCGACCTGTATCGTGATTACAACAATAGATGTACAGACGGACATTGCTAAATCGACTCAGAAAGTTATTCTAAGCCGGTCGGTATAATTAACAATGGGTCTATCTCTCTTCCTTTTGGGTGTTACAAACAAATGCACAAAGACATAATACTCTCCTGGAGTGTATAAACAAAGACATAATACTCTCGAGGAGTGTATAATTAATGGGAAATAATAGGAAAGGATTTGGCTTTTTTAAGTGATTCTTATGAAAAATTATTACAATAATTATTATTTCAACAGAAAAAACGTTAAATAAAGTAAAAATGATTAAAAATGATACTTTATAAATTTAGAAAAAACTAAATTCGTACCACTCCTCAGCTATTCAGAAAGTGTAAGAGTATTCAATTCCGTCTGGAAATGCAGTTTTTAACATAATTTTCCTTCAACAGATAGAATTTGCTATTTGAAGTAGTTTTAGTAGATATTCTACTCTTTAATTTGACACTAATACATTTATCATTGGCTGTGAAGAAATATATAAAATAGTTTTTTGAAAAATAGGAACTGTGTAGTCCTGTAATGGGGCAATAACTCAAAACGCCAAGTAACTCCATTTTGCCTATAGTTTCATACGTTCAAGTGTACGTTTATATGCTTTACTTCTGACATCATATTATGAATGTCATCATAAGTCGTTATGTGTGGCTCCCAAGCACAGAACTCAAATCTTCTACTGCCTACCTATTCCATTTGTAAAGGAACACTTTAACAATTGCCTAACATATTTCCCCCTTTAGAACGTCACTTCGTCGCCTTTAAGTCATTGTTCTCCATCTCCCTTAACGATGTTCAAGAATCGAGGAAATGTTAAAAACTTCAGTAAAAAATTACTCCTACTCTCGTGACGTGGGCGGAATTTTATCGTCTGCACTTTTTTTCTCCGCCATGGCATTTTTATGCGACAATGATATGCCATTAGTCATAACACGATAGAAATAGGAAAGACCATTTATGACTTTCGCTTTAACCGACTTGCCACTCCTAGTGGCAACAACAAATATGATTAATGATGCCACATTATCAATAGCCAACAATTGCCACCAAAGACGGCGGCACGCAAAAAATCTAAAGTTTTTGCAATAGAATTCTTCTTGGCAAAAAGGGAGAACTAAAACGTTTTGAAATAGGATGGCTGGAAATACAAGGAAATAAAGTCAAGGACGAAAGTTCTTTGAATACATGTTGATGGAATGTTAGCATTGAGTAGTGTGGTGGGAACTGTGTTTAAGGAGATTAGCAGAGGAGATATTATTTTTCGGCAGAAGAAGTAAAATAACTTTTGGGATTTTCATTTGGGCTACAGCGGGATTTTTTATCAGATGACATAGAATGGGGACATGCAAAGCTCTAAATTTTACTGGATAGAAGGGCTTTAAACAGGCTGATCAGATGGTCTACGTGGTTCTCCTAGAATCTATATATAAAAGAGTTGCGTGATTGAGTGACTGACTGACTGATCACTCCCCAGACCAAACGGCTAGAGCTAGAATCATGAAATTTGGTATGTACATTTCTCTTACAGTGTAGAGGGATTTTTCGAAATTCGTACTTTTAAGGGGTAAAAAGGGATAAAAATGGTACCACCGCATTGACCAAACGGCTGGGCCTAGAATCTTGAAATTTAGTATGGATATTCCTCTGGTAGCATGAAGACATCCCAAAAGTGTCATTTTAAAAATTTGTACTTTTGGGGGGTTCAATGGGACAAAAATGGTACCTACAACATAGTTGAAGCTGGAATCATGAAATTTGGTATGTGCATTTCCCTTACAGCGAAGAAATCAGATTTGAAGGAAGTTTTTCGTAATTCGTACTTTTAAGGGGTAAAATGGGGTAAAGAGGGATAAAAATTGTACCACCGCAATGACCAAACGGCTGGGACTAGAATCTTGAAATTTTGTACAAAAATTTCTCTTTTAGCTTCAACGCGCCCAAGAAAATATTTAAAAAAATTCGTACTTTTTTGGGGTGAAATCGGGTAAAAAGGGATAAAAATAGTACCACCGCAATGACCAAACTGCTGGGCCTAGAATCTTGAAATTTAGTATGGACATTCCTTTTATAGCATGAAGACATCCCAAAAAATGTCATTTGCAAAATTCGTACCTTTGGTGGTCAAATGGGACAAAAAGGGACAAACATTGTAGGAAGGATTTGAAGGAAGTTTTTCGTAATTCGTACTTTTAAGGGGTAAAATGGTTTAAAGAGGTATACAAATTTTACCACAGCAATGACCAAACGGCTGCGACTAGAATCTTGAAATTTGGTACAAAAATTCTTCTTATAGCTTCAACGCGCCCAAGAAAATATTTTTAAAAATTCGTAATTTTTGGGTGTGAAATCGGGTAAAAAGGGATAAAAATAGTGCCAATAAAATGGATGGAGCTGAAACCATAAAATTCGGTGTGTACATCCCTCAAAATGTTTAGAATCGCAAAATGAAAGAATTTTTCGAAATTTGTTTTTTTTTTTTTAGGGAAATAAAGGTACCAAAAGGTACCAACAACACGGATGACGCTACAATAATGAAATTCGAAAGTTTTACAGTGCAGATCACTAATAAGAAATCATTTTGCGAAATTTGTACTTTTAAGGAATTAAATGGGATACAAATTGTACCACCGCCCTGACCAAACGGTGGGGCCTAGAATCTTGAAAATTGAAACGGGCTTTACTATTATAGCACGAATGCGAACAAGAAAATATTTTTCAAAATTCTTACTTTTTATGGGTGATATCGGGTAAAAAGGGATACAAATAGTACCATCCAAACGTATGGAGCTGGAATAATAAAATTCGATGTGTACATACCTCAAAACCCTTAGAAACGCAAAATAACCGAATTTTTTTTAAATTCGTACTTTTAATAGGTAAACGGGGAAAGGGGATAAAAAAGGTACCAAGAACACGGATGACGCTACAATAATGAAAGTCGGTGTGTGTATTCGTTTTACAGCGCAGATCACTAATAAGAAATAATTTTTCGAAATTTGTACTTTTAAGGGATTAAATGGGATAAAAATTGTACCACAGCCCTGACCAAACGGTGGGGCCTAGAATCTTGAAATTCGGAACGAGCATTACTTTTATAGCACGAATGCGAACAAGAAAATATTTTTCAAAATTCGTACTTTTTGTGGGTGATATCGGGTAAAAAGGGATAAAAATAGTACCACTCAAAAGTATGGAGCTGGGATAATAAAATTCGGTGTGTACATTAGAGCGTACCAGGTTACAAGTAAAAAAAAAAGTTCGCCGTACACCTTCGAATATGAAGTATTATTGAAAGGTAGTTTCAAAAAAATTTTTTTTATTTTTTTATGCCGAACGTAGGGGTCGCGCTTTTACATTTTTCTATATAACTTCTGCATTTATAAACGGATTTTAAAGTGTGATACATCGATGTTTTTGTCCGATTTTTTTGTCTTTGAAGTCATTGAGCTCAAACATGATTCATGATTTTATGCGAGCTTTAATTTTCGATTATTAGAGTGGTACATTAGGGTAGTAGCAACTGAGAAATGATGGGTAAGTACCAGAAGGGGGTGCTTGAGCTCAATGACTTCAAAGACAAAAAAATCGGCCTCGTCGAGACAAAAACATCGATGTATCACACTTTAAAATCCGTTTATAAATACAAGTTATATAGAAAAATGTAAAAGCGCGACCCCTACGTTCGGCATAAAAAAATAAAAATTTTTTTTTTGAAACTACCTTTCAATAATACTTCATATTCGAAGGTGTACGGCGAACTTTTTTTTTGAGGTACGCCCTAGTGTACATACCTCAAAACCCTTAGAAACGCAAAATAACCGAATTTTTTTTAAATTCGTACTTTTAATAGGTAAACGGGGAAAAGGGGATAAAAAAGGTACTAACAACACGGATGACGCTACAATAATGAAATTCGGTGTGTATATTCGTTTTACAGCGCAAATCACTAATAAGAAGACATTTTTCGAAATTTGTAATTTTAAGGGATTAAATGGGTTAAAAATTGTACCACAGCCCAGACCAAACAACTGGGCAAAAAATCATGAAATTCGGAACGGGCATTACTTTTCCAGCACGAAAGCGACTAAGAAAATAGGACAATATCCCAGTTCAAATCAAAAAAATGCAAAAGAAAAAACTAAAATTTTTTTTTTTCAAAATTCGTACTTTTTGTGAGTTAAATTGGGTAGCAAGGATACAAAATTGTACCAATCAAACAGACTGAGCTGGAATCATGAAATTCGGCGTGTACATCCCTGAAAATGCAAATTGAAGGAATTTTTCGAAATTTGTCCTTTTAAAGGGTAAACGAGAAAAGCGGGATAAAAAAGGTGTCAACAACAATAATAAAATTCGGTGCGCATATTCGTCTTACAGTGTAGATGAGTAATAACTAGGAATTTTCCATTATTTGTACTTTTAAGGGACCATATTTGGTTAACTATTATTTGAATAAGTAGCGATTCTTCAAAAGTTGTTAACGTTTACAAACGATTTACGCTGAATGTGATATCCTTACACTAAGGCAATTTCAAAATATAAAAAACCGATAAAAAATACTGTTAATACCATACTATTTTTCCGCGTACGAAGTAGCGTATGAGTACGTATGAGTTCTTGCTTTGGTTCAGTATTCCTTTCAATCCTGCATTCTTCTTTGAAGAACATAAATACTTCCAAATTAAAACAGTTTCAGCTGCCATACATTTTGCCATTACATTTATCCCGAATAACCACTAATGGAATCATCATAAATATCCACTTAAGTACTTAATTTCCGTTAAACATAAATATAAATACGGCCAACAAATTCATTCTCGCTTTCACATTGTCCTACACAGCCTAAAAAATGGTCTATTGAAACTTTCGGCCATAATAGCTTGTGGTTAGAATTGATTTTGTGCGGCCACCGAGCAGAAAAAAAAGTTATTTACTTCCATACTCTGTCTTGTCATGTAGTTATTCTCTGTATTTTTTTGTTTTGCCTAAGGCTCGAGCCTTGTTAGTCCTTTGAAGGTTATTGTCTGTTGATGGTGTGAAACCAATTTAGGAAATTTCTCTATTCGCACTCGTAAAGTGTATGTCGTCCTTACTCGGTGTTGATGTGTAACCAATTTAAGAAATTTCTCGATACTGACATAAACCCAAACTGGGAGACAGAGCTAAAGGACATTTTTGTCCAATTTATGTAAGTCTGAGTGCTTAACTTTGTCCTTGTGTTCTGTAATGCTCTGGCATGAATAATAGACAATGTCTGAGTGTATCTGTATCGGCATTTTTGTATATTTCTGTAACTAAACTGCTGAACGAAGAGATTCCTTTGAGTGTTTGTAGGCCGGGATGGGGGTGGGGGTCATATTTCAAATTGATTTTTGTGTGAATTTGAAAACATTCACTCCACAGCACCCTCACCACATGCCTAAGATAAGGACTCAGAAATCAACAGAAATATTTCGCATTGAAATTCCATAAGTGATTTGTTGTAGACGATATCTAGTTGGAAAAAAAGTAAAGCAACAATTGAAGCATTGACAGATTTAAGATAAGACCACATGGAGAAATATACAAAAAAACCCCTACCCTTAATATGCCATAAAATAGCCAGGCTTTGCTCAGATTTATGGTATATAAACCACAATTCCAACTACTCTTCCGTTTCCTTTCTTTCTTTTCATTTTTATGCTTTCAATTTTCTCAATCTATTTCGATTTTCTCTTAGTTAGCATTTTTTTTTTTGAATTTTTAATCAATTTAAGAAAGCATCAGCAAATTGTTATCAATTAAAATTGATTGGAAAATATATTGGTTTCGATGCTTCTCTATTTCTCTTCTCTTTCCAATTCTCTATTTTCCTGTGGTTTTATTAAGATTTTTCTCCATTTTACTTTGGTTTTATTTGCTTTTTTCCCTTTTACGTGTTGTGAAAGATGTTCAAACTCTATTAATTTAATGGCTGTCTATTGAGGTTTAATAACTGGAAATATTAATTAATTAAAAGTGGAAGGTAAAAATAATAAAGATGATTGCAAAAAGGAATGAAAATCGTTAAGAGCAGAATGTTAGAATACAAGATAGAAGTATGATTTGAGATAGTTTCAGCGGATTTGTTACAAGATTCCGCACAGTGGCCTATAGGGATTCATTGCGATTATCCTTGATTTGTACAAGTAAAACTTGCAGAAATGAATCATAATAATTCGATATACAATTTATGAATTTCTGATATCATTATCAGCCCCCTTAGCCCCTTTAAAGCACAAAAAAGGACCAACAAGTAAAAAGGCGTTAAGTTCGGCCGGGCCGAATCTTATATACCCTCCACCACGGAGTGCATTCCTCAGTATTGCCGAAATATTAGAGGCGGAATATTAGGTGTCAGTCGTCATTGGGGAGAAACAGTTTTCCTCAGGGCCGATTTCTCCCATATTGGAATGAACGCATTTAATTTCATGATTCTAGGTACATCCGTTTGCTTGGAGCCAATTTTTTCCTTTTTATACACTCCACGAGAGTATTATGTCTTTGTGCATTTGTTTGTAACACCCAAAAGGAAGGGAGATAGACCCATTGTTAATTATACCGATCGGCTAAGAATCACTTTCTTAGTCGATTTAGCAATGTCTGTCTGTCCATCTATTGTTGTAATCAAGATGCAGGTCGCAATTGTAGCCAGAACCAAACGAAACTTTGCACAACGAAGTTTTTCGGGACAAGGACGAACGCTATTTAATTTGAAGAAAATCGGTTCAGATTTAGACATAGCCCCCATACGAATTCCACTCCCGATTTGACCCTTTTCACTCCAGATACCACATATTTTAACCATTTTCTTCAAAATTCGCAAAACATCTTATAGTTCAACTAGAAACACCTGTGGTAAAAAATGTGTTAGATCGGTTCAGATTTATATATAGCTCCCATACAAATTTCTTTCCCAATTTGAATTTTTCCGCTTTAGAATCCACATATTTTAACAGATTTCCTCTAAATTCGCAAAACACCTTATATCTCAACTGGAAACACTTGTGGTAAAAATGTGTTAGATCGGTTCAGATTTATATATAGCTCCCATACAAAATTCGCTCACAATTTGAATTTTTCCGATCTAGAAACCACATATTTCAAAATTGGCGAAACATCTTGTAGTTCAACTAGAAATACCTGTAGTAAAAATGTGTTAGATCGGTTCCGATTTATATACAGATCCCATAGAAATTTCGTTCCCAATTTGATTTTTTCCGCTCTAGAATCCACATATTTTAACAGATTTTCCTCTAAATTCGCAAAACACCTTATATTTCAACTGGAAAAACTTGTGGTAAAAATGTGTTAGATCGGTTCTGATTTATATATAGCTCCCATACAAATTTTGTTCCCCCAGAAACCGGGTATTTTCAAAGAATTTCTTAAAATTGAGCATAACACGTTATAATTCAACAAAGAAGAACTTATTGTGAAAGTTAGTCACTTCATTCTTCTTTTGTTGCATAGTGTTATTAAAGATCGCTTCAAGAGCTATTAACCCATACATATCGCACATTCTGAATTCCATAAACATTATTCCCTCGTGATCATCTCAAAAAAGTCTGCAAGCCAAAATTAATTCCAATTATTCATATCGAACGTAGTAATTAACAATATTAGCATTTTTAGATCTAACTAGTCTGACTAACCTAGTATGTAGATCTAACAGTTCCATGCAATACTGTTCGGAAACCCTTCAGAGCCCGAAAATATGATTTATTCAGAAATACGTCCGGAAACCCTTCAGGGGCCGAAAAAATGGTTCATTCAGAAATGCACCCTCAACTTCTGATCTCTTTTGATTCCAATGATAAATGGTAGAGTTGGGACACAATTTGTCCTTTCGAGAGTATTACTAAAAAATTATGACCTTATGTCCCACAATGGAACGATAAATATACTAAAAAATTGTCGTGCCTATTTTTTTCAAGTAATTCATACATAGTTGTGTTTCGATTCATCATCATTAGTATTTGTTCACTTATCAGTTCGTTCGACGTGAGAGCTCATTCAAGAGTTATTCCCTATTTTATTATTATAATAAACGCAGCAGGGATATATATATATATATATATATATACATATATTACCAGAAGTACCCCCTGCTTCGCACGCGAAAAGCCAGGTATTTGTTATTAGTTTTATCCGTCTCTGTTTTAGGATAGTATTTATTTGATTTCCTTTTCTAAAATAGTAAATTGGAAACATTTCACTCATATACAGTCAAAGGAATGTGCTTGTCGATGTGCACTGTTTTAGCTGAAATCCCTTCGTATATATATTTTTTATCATTTTCTACCCAGTTTTTAATAAAAATTACAATCGCAGAGCCTTTTATTCGAAAAAAAAAAAACATTTTCATGGCGCTTCTACATGGTCAGGGGAATTTACATACTAAATTTAATGATTCTATCTGTAATCCTACAGTTGAAACCATTTTTATCCCTTTTTGTCCCTATTTTTAATATTTCTATCCCTTTTTGTCCCGCTAACCTCTTATAAGTATAAATTTCAAAAAATCCAATTTTACTGCGCTTCTACATGGGTAGATGAACTTACATATCAAATTTCAAGATTCTAGCTGCAATACTTTAGTTGGTACCATTTTAATCCCTTTTTGTTCCGCTCACCTCTTATAAGTACAAATTTCCAAAGATCCAATTTTACTGCGCTTCTACATGGGCAGAAGATTCTAGCTGCAATACTTTAGTTGGTACCATTATTATCCCTTGTACCGCTAACCTCTTATAAGTATCAATTTCGAAAAATCCAATTTTACTGCTCGTCTACATGGTCAGAAGAACTTACACATCAAATTTCAAGATTCTAGCTGCAATACTTTAGTTGGTACCATTTTTATCCCGCTCACTTCTTATAAGTATAAATTTCGAAAGATACAATTTTACTGCGCTTCTACATGGGCAGAAGAACTTACATATCAAATTTCAAGATTGTAGCTACAATACTTTAGTTTTTACCATTTTTATTCCTTTTTGTCCCGCGCAACCCTTAAAAGTACAAAGTGTATTTATATTCCGCTTCTATGTGGTCAGAGGAATTTACATACAAAATTTCACGATTCTAGCTACAATACTTTACTTGGTACCATTTTTATCCCTTTGTCCCGCTCAAACCTTATAAGAAAAAATTTCGAAAAATCAATTTATATTGGAAGTCTACGTTGTCAGAGAAATGTAAATACCGATTTTCACGATTCTAGCTGCAATTCTTAAATTGGTACCATTTTTATCCCTTTTTGTCTCTTTCTTCCCTTAAAAGTACAAATTTCGAAAAATCCCTATTTGTAGCTCGTCTGCATGGTCATTGCAAGGAACACACAGAATTTCATGTTTCTAGCTACTGCCGTTTAGTCAGGTCGAAGGTTCGATGTTTATCCCTTTTTGTCCCATTTTACCACCTAAAGGTACGAATTTCGTACCTGGCTTCAACCGTTTGGTATGGGGGCTGGTCAATGATAAGTCAGTCGGTCTGTCAGTAACGCAACTCTTCTCTTCTTAGGGTCCGCCAAATAATTTTTTTTTAATGCTATAAAAAAACTACTGAATATTTTCTCAAATTTATTTTTTTTATTTGAAAGTACAATCCTTCCGGTTAATAATGGAAAACAATCTCATTCAAATGGCTGCCTCGGCACCCCACAAATAATAGTCCAACGGTTGAATAGTTGAAAAAAAAAACGTTAGATGGCGGACCCTATATATATATATAGATTTATTAATTTTTCATCAACAATAGTAATCCTTCGATTTTTCTAAAACAATAATTATTATTAGTTAATAGTGTCAGTAAGACCTTCCTCATATCTCTATCATATCTCTATTTGCGACGTAACTCAGTTTGCTTAATGTTTTGTGACTATTATGAATAATTCAGATATAAACAAAATATGACTTCAATTACATCACAACCAGCTCCTTCTCCATCCTGAACTCCCCATGATCAGTGAAATATTTACAGATTTATTTAGTATAATTTACAACACTCAATGATCTCTTATATTACAATTAAACAACACTTATCCAAATATTTAATAATGATTTGAAGTGTCCTTCGTTTGTACTGTCTTCTCTCTGCCGCAAGACATACAAGGACACATTTTGTCAAAATTAACCAATCAAGTATGGAATTAAAAATTAAAATTATTCAATGTTTGACAATGACAGTCCCTCCCAAGGACTTTGTGTGTTTATGCAAATACTGTACAAATCTTAAGATATTTGTAAACAAAATATATATCACTTGGAAAATGCCACCTCGTCCAAAGGACATGCCAATGTGGTGTCTCCGTACAACAAATCAAATGGGATTTGTCCTTAAGATACTTAAGGAATTAATTAAGAATACTCAGATAAGCTTAAACAAAATGAATATCCTTGCAAGGATAGCTTGTCATTTGTGTAAACATCATTTGGTCATTATGCTGACGGAGCTGCTGGAATTTTCTTTAACATTTACTCTTGAATTAAATTTGGAAAACTCATGCCACAGGTTTGCTCACTCTTGTGAGTGCCACACTTGTGAGTGCCTGAAAGTATGCAATTATTTATTCATCATTAGAAGTTGTGTTTTTGGGAACAAGGGAAACCGTTGACCAGGCAGAAGTTTTAAATTTCAATTAAAATTTAATGTTTTGCGGTTGACGTACCACAAGTTTTGTAAATTTGAAATATACTTTTGTGTGTGTTTGTTTTTCTATGTCGTTGTGTATTTTTCTATTGCACGAATTCATTTTATTTGCCGCAGAAAAAGGAAAAGAAATGAAAAAGTACATCACAATGGAACTGAAAATCCACATCATATCTGCAACCCAAAAAATCACTCATGCAGCAGGGTACGTGTATATTAGGCTGGGTCGCTATCCATACAAATGGAAATACAATTTCCGGACACCCCATGAAAATAAAGTTTGGATTGTTTAATGATGATTTGCAAAATATTTCGTTCTTAGATCAAGCTAAAGGCTCCTGAATATACCCCTAAAAATCATGTTCTTCCCGAGTAATTATTTTCTTGTTGCCTTTTTGTGCAATTTTTATCTGAAATAATAGACTCATGAAAGCACTTTAAATATAAATTTTTATTCTTGTCTTAGAGTAACTTATAGGTCGAATTATTGGACAAATATTTTTTTGTGTTTTTTCATTTTTTCATATTTGGTGTTAAAATGGAAAAAAAGGGATAAAAATAGTACCAACGGCGAAAATTGGTTGAATCATGAAGATAGGTTATCTTGCACTACGTACTTGAGATAATGGATTTTCAAAATTTGCACTTTTGGAATTAAAATAGAATGGAAATACAACCATCTGTAGCACCCATTATCTACCAATATTTATGCTTTTTGAAAACATAAATATAAGAATATTTATTTTTGAATTGACTTATAGTATTATTTCAATATGTAAACATATCGGTAGTCTTGTCTTATAAGCGTGGTTTGAAATAATAATAATATTATATCTGTATCTATATATATATATAAAAGAGTTGCGTTACTGTCTGACTGACTGACTTCATTGATAATTGACCAGCCCACAGACCTAACGGCTGAAGCCAGGCTCATGAAATTTTCAGGGTAGTTCCCAAATATGACGTAGACGTTGACTAAGAAAGGGTTTTACGAAATTCGTACTTTTAGGGGGCAAAATGGGACAAAAAGGGATAAACATCGAACATTCGTCCTGACTAAACGGCAGTAGCTAGAAACATGAAATTCGGTGTGTTCCTTGCAATGACCATGCAGACGAGGCATTTTTCAAAATTTGTACTTTTAAGGGGGAAAGAGACAAAAAAAGGGATAAAAATGGTACCAATTTAAGAATTGCAGCTAGAATCGTGGAAATCGGTATTTACATTTCTCTGACAACGTAAACTTGCAATATAAATTGATTTTTCGAAATATGTACTTATAAGGAGTGAGCGGGACAAAAAGGGATAAAAATGTACCATCTAAAGAATTGTAGCTAGAATCGTGAAATTTGGTATGAAAATTCCTCTGACCACATAGAAACGGAATGTAAATGCATTTTGTTCTTTTAAGAGTTGCGCGGCACAAAAAGGGATAAAAATGGTACCAACTAAAGTATTGCAGCTAGAATCTTGAAATTTGATGTGTAAGTTCTTCTGACCATGTAGAAGCGCAGTAAAATTTGATTTTTCGAAATCTGTACTTATAAGAGGTGAGCGGGACAAAAAGGGATAAAGATGGTACCAACTAAAGTATTGCAGCTAGAATCTTGAAATTTGATGTGTAAGTTCTTCTGACCATGTAGAAGCGCATTAAAATTGGATCTTTCGAAATTTGTACTTATAAGAAATGAGCGGGACAAAAAGGGATAAAAATGGTACCAACTAAAGTATTGCAGCTAGAATCTTGAAATTCGATATGTAAGTTCTTCTTTCCATGTAGAAGCTCGGTAAAATTGGATCTTTTGAAATTTATACTTATAAGAGGTTAGCGGGACAAAAAGGGATAAAAAAAGTAAAAATAGGGACAAAAAATGGTACCAACTTTAGGATTACATCGAGAATCATAAAATTTTGTATGTAAATTCCTCTGACCATGTAGAAGGGCCATCAAAATGGATTCTTGTTTTCGAATAAAAGGCTGTGCGGTTGTAATTTTTCGTTAAAAACTGGTAGAAAATGATAAAAAATATATATACGAAGGGAGTTCAGCTAAAACAGAGCACATCGACAAGCACATTCCTTTGACTGTATATGAGTGCTATGCTTCCAAATTACTATTTTAGAAAAGAAAATCAAATAAATACTATCCTAAAACAGAGACGGATAAAACTAATAACAAATAACTGGCTTTTTCGCGTGCGAAGCAGCGGGTACTGTTAGTTTATTTATAAAAATGTTTTTTTTTTTTTCAATATTTTTATTTGTTTCGGTTTGGCTATATTCAAAAAATTTATATTTTCCTTTAATATTACTGCACTTCTACGAAAATCGACAGCCTCTGTGCAATGCAATCCATGGTGGAGGGTATATAAAGTTCGGCCCGGCCGAACTTGACGTCGTTTTTACTTGTTCTTTGTTTTTTTTTAATTTTAACACCAAAAAGTACAAAAATCCGTTTATTTTACGTGTATACGCAATCGGAGGAATGTATACACCGAATTCCATGATTCTAGCTGCGGTCATTTGGTTGGTACCATTTTTATCCCCTTTTTCCTATTTTACCACATTAAGAGTGTGACTTTCAAAAAACTCTTCATTTTATGTTTCTAAGCAATTAGAAGGATGAACACACCGAATTTAATCTTCTATCTGCAGTCGTTTAGTCGGTACTATTTCCATACCTTTGTACCCATTGTAGCCCTTAAAAGTACGAATTTGGAAAAAACCTTTTATTTCTCGTATCTACGCAGACAGAGGAATCTATACTCCAAATTTCATGACTCTGGCGGCAGCCATTTGGTTTGTACTATTTTTATCCCTTTTTTTCATTTTAACACCAAAAAGTACGAATTACGAAAGATCCGTTTATTTTACGTGTCTACGCAATAAGGGGAATGTATACGCCGAATTTCATTATTCTAGGTGCAGCCGTTTGATGGGTACCATTTTTATACCCTCCACCTCCAGGATGGGGGTATATTCACTTTGTCATTCCGTTTGTAACACCTTGAAATATTCATCGGAGACCCCATAAAGTATATATATTCTGGGTCGTGGTAAAATTCTAAGACGATATAGCCATGTCCGTCTGTCCGTCTGTCCGTCTGTCTGTCTGTCTGTCTGTCTGTCTGTCTGTCTGTCTGTTGAAAGCACGATAGCGGCCGAACGAAATGAGCTAGGAGGTTCAAATTTTCCCTAAATGTGTCTTATGGTTGTAGATCGGTTGGGATTGAAAGTGGACGAAATCGGCCCAGAGGGAAAAATTTTTCCCTCACAAGGACTGAAAATACCCCTAATATTTTGAGTATTTCAGCATGTTTTTTTGAAGATATTAGCTTGTATTTAATTGATATTCACAATGCGCATTCCCTTTATAGTATAAAAGGCCACCATATAGTGATTTTTATTTGTAGGGGGCGAAATGGGACAAAAAGGGATAAAAATGGTACCTTTCAAACGACAACAGATAGAAACACGAAATTTGGCGTGTACATTCCTCTAATAGAGTAGATAAATAATATAAAAGTATTTTTTCTAAATTCGTACTTTAAAGGGGTTAAATGGGGCAAAAGGGATAAAAATAGTACCAACCTAACGGCTGCACCTAGAATAGTGAAATTCCATATATACATTCCTTTGATTGCGTAGACACGTAAAATAAAAGAACTTTCCAAAATTCGTACTTTTTGGGGTTCAAATGGAAAAAGGGGATAAAAATAGTACCTACCAAATGACAGCAGCTAGAATCATGAAATTCGGAGTATACATTCCTCTGACTGCGTAGATACGAAAAATAAAACGTTTTTTCCAAATTCGTACTTTCAAGGGATACAATGGCTACAGGGGATAAAAATAGTAACAACTAAACGAATACAGCTATGATGAAAATGATGAAATTCAGTGTGTACATCCCTCCAATTGTGTAGATACGTAAAATAAAGAGATTTTAGATAGTCGTACTCTTGAGGGGGCAAAATTGGAAAAAGGGGATAAAAATGGTACCAACAAAATGACCGCTGATAGAATCATGGAATTCGGTGTGTGCATAGCCACGTAAAATATTTTTCCCAAATTCGTTTGTTGCTTTTACGACAAAAAATGGTATAATCATGAAGTTGTCTTATACTGCGTACGTGAGAGATAAGGTATTTTCAAAATTTATACTTTTGAAATTAAAATAGGATGGAAATACAACCAACCAAACGACTGTAGCTGAAAAAACTCTCTCTGTCACCCAATATTTAGGGTATTTATGATTGCTCCCTTATATTTACTTTATGAATTGAAGTATTATATCCATTATATATAGTATACAAATATTGGTAGCTTGGCTTATTAATTAAATTTCTTATTTTCATACAGTTAAAATTTGTTGCGGGCATTCCTCTTGTAGCTTGGAAGCACCACAAAGAAAATAAAAGTTTTAGCGGGCGAAATGGGACAAAAAGAGATAAAATATGGTACCAATGATACGACAACAGCTAGAATCATCAAATTCGGTGTGTACATCCCTCTAATTGCATGGACACGTAAAATAGAGGGATTTTTCGAAATTTGTACTTTTAAGGGATATAATTAAAAAGAGGGATAAAAATGGGACCTACCAAACCGCTGAAGTTGAAATCATGAAATTCGGTGTATACATTCTGACTATGAAGACTCGAAAAAGGGTTTTTTCGAAATTTGTACATTTGGGCGGAGAATGGGGTGAATGGGGATATCTTTAAAATTTATACTTTTCTTTTCACTTTGTCTGTATCTGAAAATGCTTCTTTCTAATGGCGACTGACAATCGCCTAATATTTAGTCATGTTCACTTTCACAATTTCAGCATTTTATTTATATATAGTAGTCGATTTTAAACAGTGCGCATAAGTATAGATTATAGTTTGAAATAGTAATCAAATATAGTAATGTGCATAAAAATATCACAATTTTCGTAATATGGTACTGTGCTTCTATGTGAAGTCGACATCCTTTAGTCTGCTGGTAATACTGTGGAATACACTCCGGGGTGGAGGGTATATAAGATTCGGCCCGGCCGAACTTAACGCCTTCTTACTTGTTATTCCTCTATTTCTATTAAAGTACGAATTTACCCTTACCCCTTAAAAGTACGAATTTGCAAAAAATACTTTTTTCAATTAGAGGAATGTATACACCGAATTCCACGATTCTAGCTGCGGCTATTTGGCATCGAAGTTCGTGTTTCTAGCTGTTGTCGTTTTATAGGTACCATTTTTATCCCTTTTGCCACATTTCTCCCCCTACGAATATATATCACTTTATGGTGTAGGTTTTTGTTATAGGGGGAATGCGCATACCCAATATCAAGTAAGTACAAGCAGACATTTTGGAAAAATATGCTTAAATCTCTAAAATATTAGGGGTTATTGTGGGTATTTTTAGTGCTTGTGAGGGAATATTATTTCCCTTTTGGCCGATTTCGCCAAGTTTCAATCCCAACCGATCTACGACTATAAGACGCATTTATGGAAAATTTGGGCGTCCTAGCTCCTTCCGTTTAGATGCTACCGTGCTTTCAACGGACGGACGGACATGGCTAGATCGTATTAGAATTTTACGACGTTCAAGAATATATATACTTTCAATATATTTCGAATGATGCCTAAATGATGAACATCGGAAGGAAATTCATGTCGCAACGCTCATTTTTGTAAAAAGAGTTTGCAAATTTTGTCTCTAAAAACCCATCTCCTGTATTAAATTATTTTACAAGCTTGTAGTCAGTGGCGTCATTTTTCGTCCGATATTCATCATTTAGGCATCATTCGAAACGCATTGATCCCTTCTATTTATTTTGAATAATATCTCTTACAAAATATTTCCAAGAAATATGAGTTTTTATCTGTAACCTTGAAAAAATACAAAAAATCAATAAAAACGTCCAATAATACAACCAATAAGTTATTCTAAGACAAGAATAATCATTTTTTATTTAAAGTGCTTCCAAGGGTCTTTTAATTCAGAAAAAATAGACAAATTAAAAAAAAACTTGATTTTTAGAGGTGTTTTCAATAATATAACCAATAAGTAATTCTAAGACAAGAACAAACATTTTTATTTAAAGTGCTTCCAAGGGTCTACTAATTAAGGGAAAAAATTGACAAATTCAGAAATAAACTTGATATTTGGAGGTGTTTTCAATAATACAACCAATAAGTTATTCTAAGACAAGAATAAAAAAAAATTATTTAAAGTGCTTCCAAGGGTCTACTAATTCAGCAAAAAAAATTGGACAAATTAAGAAAAAAACTTCATTTTTAGAGGTGTTTTCAGGAGCGTTTAGCTCACAGATGGTTTGACACAGTGTCGAAATATTGTGCAGATCATCATTAAACAATCCAATCTTAATTTCTGGGGGTGACCGCTGCAATTTTTTTTTCGTGACCCATCCTAGTGTATATGTACAGTGAGAGATTAAATCATTATAACGTGAGCCTGAAATGATGATAATTTCAGTTTGAGTAGTCTCTTCATGGTTATTTTTCATCATAAGTTGGGCGCCATTTTATTACCATTTTTTGGAGTTGTTTTAAAGCAAAATAAAGCAATTTTAAAATTTTACTTTCTCTTGAGAACTTGATTTTGGGATTTCCCTTTGGGCGCCATTTATCTATAATAAAAATTAAAATCCATAACTTTACAAAATCTGAGATTTGCACAATGATTAAGCTCAATTTATAATATTTTTATTTATTAATATTTTTTCGTTAATACAAAGCCTTCTTCTTCCATCGCCTGTGTTACAAATAGTTCCCGCGACCTATCCTATTCCTTAGAGTAGAGTAGGACATTCACATTTTTGTGTGCTCGCTAATAGCTTGTGGGATACTGTACTATTTGGTATCATCATCATCATCATCTTCGTCGTACAAATAAATTGCAGTTTTTCTGTTGTTTTCTGTTTACATTGTCCATGTTAACACTTGTTTATTTAGAAATAGAGGTGACCTTATTGGCATGATAGATATTAGAGAAGATATTACAAAAAAAAAATCGAATATCAAGAAGTTTAGTTTTGATTATTTTTTAATTTCTAAATTTTGTATTTTTATGAATTTATTTCTCTTCATTGTAATTTTCAATGTGCCATCACTCCAATGCCAGCATCTTTCCCACTGCAAATTCATTTTCCCTGCAGTCAGTCCCTTCCTCGCTCTCTCTATCCGTTGCGTGCATTCATTCCATCCATCTGTTTGTTTGTTTATTGTTGGTTATTATTTTTGATGGCTGTGCATCAAAATTCGACATGAAACTTTATGGCCCAGCATTGTGTCTACATTGGCCCAGTTATCCACGTTCTCTTTTGTTGTTTAAAGATTTGTTTTCTTGTTCGGCTATGGTTGAAAAACATTAATCTTTTTGGTAATGCTGCCCAACAACGGAACATCAAAATAATAGTGCAACATAATCCACCGCACGCTCCGGATGTTTTGTTGAAACTGGGCGTGTGGTTCTTGGTGTTCGAATGAATCTTCAACGGTTGCACAAATTGGAAGCTGTGACATTGTTCAAGGATCACAAACTTTTTGAAGCGTCTTGTGGACGACTAAAGTTTTGTATTGCTCGAAGGACGTGAAACGAAGAAAGACCATTTGAACCTTAAGTTTGTGTGGCATAAATCACTTAAAGGTTCCCCTCAAACCAAAAATCATTTTACAAATGTCCATGAAACTGTTCGTGTTGTGTGTGGTCAGGAAATGGATTGCTAAAGTTTTGGAAATGTGTGCCAAAAATATGGGAAAGGAAAGAAAAGATTTTATTTATCTGTTTTGTATATTTTATTGACATGAGACGATAAAACAATTTTCTTTTCTGGTTGAGGTGAGTAATAAAATAATTAATAGGATTAGCTGAATTTATTGCTAGGCAATTTCAAAATGTTTCGCTAAAGTTCGTCATTCAATTCTGTTTCAGATTGGAAGGCATTTTCAATATGTGGGTAATCTAGATATTTTTGTTCCCAATCAATATCAATCCAAATCAGTATTTTCAAATAATACTGATACCAGATACCTTCTTTATGATCTTAGTAATATAGGGTTGGCCTTTTAAAATTTTAAATTTGAACTACCGATTACTTTGACTTTGAAAGGTAGAATAACATTCAGTTTTATTTTCTGGTTTATGTTTGACATTTGCATAATGGGACGTTATACGCTCGAAAAAAATGGGTAATTTACGTGGAAAATTTTTGAGAAGAGCTCGGCTTTCAATTCAGCCTTCATGAAGTTCGGTTTTATCTTGGTGGATATGCCAATATGCAAAATTACCGCATATGGGGTTCAGAGAACCCACGCGTGACTATTAAGAAGCCAATGCATCCGCAACGAGTCACTGATTGGCTTGGATTTTGGGCTATACTGAAAAATTGGGTTAATCGGATGAGCTACTGTCGAGCCTGTCGTGGTATGTGGTCATATGAATATTTTCAATAAAACTAATAATTTGAAAAAATAATTATTACTTTTTTATAGCCGGTTATAATTTAAAATTTTAAATTGCCCATCCTATGTATATTGTAAGTATACATTAAGCGTTTCGCTAACAACTTTGTCTTCGTTTAATTCTTCACGAGAAATTACAAGAATATATGCAATTTCATATGTACATTAGCAGCAATGTGTTCTAAATTAAAAATAGATTAACGGTTTAAAAGCAAAAATTCTTAAATTTAAAAAATTTAAAAAGAAGTACTCATTCCCACTGATGATAATTTGATATTAATGATAGCTCCAGGAATGATTTTTTAGGGAATTACTTTGAAAGTAACTTTTGCAGAGCTGTCAGGTAATATCAATTTAATTACGAAATAAGATATTGAACTGAAAATATGGCAGAGCAAGATATAAGCAAAACCAACATATGAATGACAAGGTAATGACATCACAATGGTGCTTGTAATATAACTTTGTAAGGAAAATAATTAAAATACAAAAATAATTATATTTTCATCACGACACGGAAATGTCAAACAAGATTGAAGTGTATACAAGAATTTACTACGGTGAGTGGGAATCTTTTACTCAGCAACAGTAGGTTCTCATAGGAAAATGTTTTTATACCCTCCACCTCCAGGATGATATGATGCTTGATATTTGGTATGCGCATTCCCCTTATAGCAAAAACGTGCTCTATAAAGTGATTCTTATTTGTAGGGGGTGAAATGGGGCAAAAAAGGGATAAAAATGGTACATATTAAACGACAACAGCTAGAAACACGAAATTCGGTCTGTACATTCCTCTAATTGAGTAGCTACATAATATGTAAAGTATTTTTTACAAATTCGTTCTTTTAAGGGGTAAAATAGAGGAATAAAAATTGGTGCCAACAAAACGGCTGTACCTAGAATAATGAAATTCGGTGTATACATTCCTCTGATTGCACAGGCAAGTAAAATACACGGATTTTTCAAAATTCGTACTTTTTGGGGTTAAACTGAAAAAAGGGGATAAAAATAGTACCAATCTAATGACCGCAGCTAGAGTCATGAAATTCGGAGTATACATTCCTCTGACTGCGTAGACACGGAAAATAGACGAATTTTTCGAAATTAGTACTTTCAAGGGATACAATGGTACAGAGGGATAAAAATAGTAACAAATAAACGTCTACAGCTACAATGATGGAAATTCTAATTGCGTAGAAAGGTCAAGGGGGTAAAAATGGTACCAACCAAATGGGCGCAGCTGGAATTATGGAATTCGGTGTATACATTCCTCTGACTGCATAGACACGCAAAATAAAAAGTTTTTTCCAAATTCGTACTTTTTCTTTTATTGCAAAAATTGGTTGAATCACGAAGTTAGGTTATTTTGCACTATGTACTGATGTTAATGGATATTCAAAATTTGTACTTTTGGAATTAAAATAGAATGAAATACAACCAACTGTAGCACCCACTATCTACAAATATTTATGGCTTTGAAAATATAAATATAAAAATATTTATTTTTGAATTGACGTATCGGTAGCATTACCTTATAAGCGTGGTTTGAAATAATTAATATATTATATTTATTTATAAAATTAATTTTTCAACATTTGTATTTTTTTTGGTTTGGCTATATTAAAAAATATGTATATTTTCCTGTAATATTACTGCACTTCTACGAAAACCGACAACCTCTGTGGAATGCAATCCATGGTGGAGGGTATATAAAGTTCGGCCCGGCCGAACTAAACGCCTTTTTTACTTGTTTTTTCTTTGTTTTTCCAAGTTGTAAATGTTGTGATTCGGTTTACTACTGTCAAAATACATTATTAAAATTAATGCATCTAACCCTTCTGAGGTCGACTCCGAGGCAGTTTTGGGGCTTTTTGTGTATTTTTAACCCAATTCTCTCACCTTTGACACCGATGAGTGCCCATTTGTATCCACCAAACCACCCCATTTATTGGCTCATGAATTTTTACTCCAACCTCACAAAATAAATGGTTTTTGCATATCCAAATCGAATTCTTAAAATTCCCATATAACACTCTAAAATTAAATGATACGAGTAAATTGTTCGCTCTGAGTTCACTTTCTGCTCTTAATTTTTAAGCATATTTTGAGGATTTAGACCATCATTTTGCAAGCCTTACTTTTCTCCACCTCTTTCAAATAAATAACAACATTTTTGTATCCACATTAATTAATTGTGTGTGTTCATTGACACCAAAATAATTTCAAGTTTTGGAATTTTTCACTTAAAATATAAAATAACACAGATACATCTATATCATCGTTTCTAACCGGACATCATACTGTAGAACTTGTGGCCGAAATAACTAATGAAATCAACTATGACTGACATAAAAAATACAAACATTTTACTCTATACCAAACATACAACTACAGTACTTTGAAATGACATTAGAATACTTGATAATCTAACTATTATTTATTATGAATTACAATAGAAAGTAAATTTATATTATAATTTAGGGTCCAGGGATTGAGCCGGGGCGACTAAGATCATTGTAGCTAGTTTTTGCAGCGACAGACCGGAGCCTCTGTGGTAATCGAACCCACAACCCCCACGCTGATAGCCAAGCATGCTACCAACTCGAATACAGGCGCGTTCAAAAAATCTATTATTGTAGATTTATTTTTTGTAGCCTGTTCCTGTTTCTATGTGTTTGTAGCCCTCACAATTCTCAATATTTGTAGCCCCTTTAATCGAACATATAAACGGGTGTTGTCAAACTTATAGCTCGAAAATGAGAGTAGAAATATTATATAAAGGTACCTTCGACGAGAAATTTTAGTAAAAACTGAAAAATATATCCATAAAAATAAAATTTAATACATTAGAAAATAATTTCAGAAACATTTAAGTTTCTTGTCAATCAATTTGATTTTAACCAGGATGTCAAGTCCTTTTTGCAAAATTATCTAAAGATGAAATTTATTACTTTTTAAAATTTAAGACTAGTGAAAAAGACATTCTAAGCTGGAGGAAGAAGTACAGACATTTTTGATTAATTAGGTTTGATTTATGAAGTTTACTTTGAGTGAATTTTTATAGTGCCTAAGGGAGTAGTTCCTTAAAGGCCTTTTTAGACATAGAAATCGTTTGTGCAAAAAGCCGCTTTGCCCAAATGTTTTGGATTTGTGGTGCAACAGCAGCGTATATATAGAATATATTATCTCAGATTTTGCGCGTGGAAGTGTATCGTGGGCAAACTGTCTACCCTCGTTAAAGGCCACAACATTTGATATTAATTAATCACATTAAATATTTGAAGACCATAGGCAAACATACTTGCTCTTATAATTGTCTAGGTGAGTATGCTATTTAACAAGTGAAAATGGCGTTAAGTTCAGCCGGGCCGAACTTTATATACCCTCCACCATGGATTGCATTCAACGGAGGCTGTCGATTTTCGTAGAAGTGCAGTAACAGCCCGATTTTGCCCAGTTGCAATCCCAAGCAATCTACGACTATAAGACGTATTTATGGGAAATTTGGACGTAATAGCTTTCGTTTAGATGCTAGCGTGCTTTCAACAGACGGACGGACATGACTTGATCTTAAAATTTTATCACGATCAAGAATATATATACTTTATAGGGCCTCAGGTCGATATTTCAAGGTGTTACAAACGGAATGACAAAGTTAGTATGCCCCCCATCTTGGAGGTGGAGGGTATAAAAAACATAAAATGTATTTATTTTTTTGTCATTTATGAACGTTGCTATTATTTGATTGGTGATCACGAATATGAAAATTAAACCATGATCGCTTCGTCCAAAAATGTATCCTTTTAACATATAAATTGCGTAGAAAGTTGTGGTGCACTATAGTTTTTTTATTCTTAGTCTATTAAAATAAAGTTAGTCAATTGCTTAGTGTATTTGTTGAGTACTATGGCGTATAATTTATATTAATATAAATGGAACACTTAGACGTATGATTACTATTAATTAGGTATTGTATTCACTATGACGTATAATTAATATTATTTCACTGATTTCGTTATTGTTTTCAATTGTTTTTATTTTAATGTTAACTGGGATATTCTCCTGGCTGACGACCTCGCCATATTGTAAGGAATGCAAATTTATTTACAAATTTCTTGTTGACATTTAATATCCACGGTCTACTGTAACTAACACGTAGTCCAAAACTAGATATTTGCATGTATGTTTATCCTTAATGTCACACCAATTTGTTAAGCAAATTTCTTGTGTGGTTTTTGTGAACGAAATGCAAATAAATATTTTCAGTTTAGACTAGCCACAAAATGATTGATGAATGCCTTTTGTGAGGGGCAAAAAAAGATTTTCTGGTATGACAATGAGCTGGGGCATACATATACTATGATACTATGTCTGCCTATGTCCATGGATGCGTTTGTTGAGGTTTTGCTTATGTGTTGTATTTGTCATTTTGTGTTTGTTTCAGGTCCTTATGGTTGGCTTAACTAAATCCTTTTCGTAGCTGTTAACAAACATGAGACTTGGCTGTCACACACATATGTGCATAGCTACCTACATTCATGTGAGTAGGATAGTTGTACAAATATTTTCACTAATTTAACTAGAGGTTTTTTTTCTCTCTCCTGACAATGACCATAAATTAATTTCGTACAAATATTTGCTGAAATTAGATAAAGAATATCCTTGTCAACAATGTGCTTAAATAAATTTTGTTGTTATCTTGGGTGTTTTATTGAGAAGTTTCGTATTGTTGAATGGGATGTCAAAGGAATTCAATTAAATTCATTTGAAACCAATGCAAGACAACAACAAAATACCTACACATCTCCAAGAACAAAGGGAAATATTATTAGGAAATAGTCCTGGAACGGTACACCGTGCGACATTTGCTTATGTATAGTTTTACCATATAGAAAACAATTCATGGTTTATTATGACTACTTTCAAACAATGTGATTTATCACTTCAATATTGCCAAGGACTCTCTCCCTCTGCATAAGTTTGTAAATATTTGGTGTTATTGAATTTGGCCAAGATTGATAAAGTTACTACGTGCTGGGTTAGCACGTAGCAGTTTCGATAAACAATTTTTGTTTAGAATATCAGTGTTATGATTTTAAGGAATGGAAGGAAAGTTTATCTTTGGAAATAAACAAAATTTGTTGTCAAAAACTTTAGTCCACCCTAAACGTAAACAGTAAACTTTAACGAAAGAAAATCGAAGAAAGGATGAAATAATTTTAAAATTTATTATTCAAGTGACACTCAATACCTGCAGACAAATAAGACGGGTCAAATAAGTGAACATTCAAGGCCACTATATTTGATTACAAAACCCATATTAAAGCTGTAGGTTATTATAACAAGATTTGAAAGTATTGAAAGAGTCGATTTTCCAGTTCATTTTTTATCTCTTTGTTTTTGTAAATAAATTATAAATTTCTGCTATTAGTGCCGTCCACAGACTGCTAAAGTGCGTTCGAATTTATTTTTATTTTTCCACAAGTATGATACTTGGTCTTTTAATTTTATAGCCAACGCACGTGCTGCAGACCTTTTTGCCATAAGTTAATGGCAACATTTGTTAATGATAACCCTTCGAATCACCTCCCCCCGAATTGTGTAATTTGCTTTTGTGGCTGTGTGTTTCTCCAGAAAAATATAAAAATACAATTGAGTTTAATTTATGGTTTAATATAAGTCAAATCTAATTTATTGTCTTTTTGGGTTTCAAAGAAAAAAAAAATGAGAAAAAAGAGAAATCTTAAAGAATTAAAGCGTAGCTTTAGGAGTGGAACGCCGGGGCGACTAGGGATCTATAAATCGACTTTCGACTAATCGTGTTTCAAAGAAAAAACAGAAAAATCTTAAATAATTAAAGCATAGTTTTAGGAGTGGAACCCCTGCACGACTGGGGATCTATAAATCGACTTTCGACTAATCGATTAATCGACTTTTGGGAGGATGAAGTCCAAAAGTCGAAATCGACTTTACCATTGCCAAAAGTCGACTTTCCAAAAGTCGAAAAGTCGACTTTTTTCGACTTTGTGCATCAATGAATTTAAGTTATTGAATACCGATTTTACTTTTTTCGCTCTAGAAAACACTTCCTTTATCCGATTTTCTTCAAATTTGGCACAACAACTAGAAAGATCTATGCGAAAAGTGGGTAAGATCGGTTCAGATTTATATATTCAATATAAATTTCTCTCGATTTGGTTTTGATTTGGTCTATTCGCCTTTTCATTCATGTGCAATGTCGTCTTTTTATTTATTTGCAACAGTCGAAAAGTCGAATTTTCAAAAGTCGAAAAATCGATTTTTCAAAATTCGAAAAGACGACTTTTCATATATTTGCAAAAGTCGAAAAATCGACTATTCGTATATTTCCAAAAGTCGAAAAATCGACTTTTTGCTCCAACTATACATCCCTAGGGACGACTCACATTGGTTCAGATTCAAAATCCATCGACCAAAATTCAATAACTTTTGTTCTAGTAGACATTTTGGAGTTCTGTAAAAAACCAAAAATAGACAAGGACCTAAGAATTTTTTTAAATATTAACATTAAAAATCTTAAAATGTGTGAGAAACAGTTCGACAAATTCAAAAAAAGAAATTAGGTTTTTTCAATTTTCACAATCTGAAAAAACCTGAAAATCTGTAATACAAAAAAAAAATTAAAAATTTTTCTTCGCAAATACGTAAAAATATGTTAAAAACCATAAAAACAAAAAAATAAAATTTTAATTTTCTTTAAAATCGAAAAATACGAAAAGTAATCAACTTTGTACCGATTTCTAAAATATATCTGATTTCCCGATTTATAATTTTAATATTTCAAAATAATCCTTGGGTTATCGTCTAATGTTGGTTCGTTACACAACTCAAAAATGTCAACTTGAACAAAAGTTATTGAATTTTAGCCGATGGTTTTTGATTCTGAACCACTGTGCGACGTGCTTTAAAATGTGAAGGTGGTTAAATGATATTTTTTAGTGACCATTAGTCCGTCAGTCAATCATATTTTATTTCCAAAGCCTTAAACTTAATCATCATAGTCCTTACTGTCAATTTAACAAACTACACGCTTGTATATGAGCAATTTCCACTTGATATCCTTTTCAAAAAGTAACTACAGAAGTAAATATGTTTATGTAGTTCCAGTAATGTCATTATATTTGCTATCTCCTGTTTACATTTGCACAAATTTCCCTCGATGGGGTGTTAAAAGTTGCGAAATTATTCCAGCGTTTTCAACAGACCATTATATTTGAATAAAATATACAGTTGCATCGGAAAACGCACAAAAACTATTAAAGTACAGTGTCGCAAAATTGGGCAAATATTCTGTAATATTCAAAATAATTTGGAGCTGTTTTTATATTCGCATCCACGTTTGGCGTAATTTATTCTGGCTAGATTTCATAAACTTCTAAATAAGTGCATAGCAGATCATCACAAGAGAAGGACGACACACAAAATTATTTTTGAAAAAGTTAAATATTTAAAGATTCTTGTCGGTTTTTGAGCGGGACTTGTTGGAAACTAATATTGCCTATAATTTTTATGTCGCAGATGCTATTAAGAAAATTGAAAATAATCTGGAGATTATAAACTGCTTAAGGCTATTTTGTTTTGTCTAAAAATCATATATACTTTAAAGAATATATAATGAAACTCACGTAACTTCCGAAGTTACAGCGCTTAGAATTTTTCCAATGACGTCTAACGGAGGAAGCATGCACAGCACTAGCAAAACATAGTCATTTTTATAAGTAAGCCATATTTATAAGTTTTTCATTTTATAACTTTTCCATTTTTTCTTATTATAAATATTGCCCAAAGGGTCCCCTATATATGTATAATAAAAGTTTTTTCGTAAGTTTTACATAAATAAATAAAAATTCCTTTTTATGTCTATATTTTGGGCTGTCAGGATGGTGTAACACCTTAATCATAGTGCAGCAAAAATATCTTGTCTTTAGTTAGGCCAGGATGGAAAATATGCCTTGGCACAGGATTTTCTTTTCTTGAATTGAATTTGTCATTCCGTTTGTAACACCATGAAATATCGACCTGTAAAGTATATATATTCTTGATCGTCATAAAACTCACAGACGATCTAGCCATGTCCATCTCTCCATTTGTTTAAAGCTCGTTAGCATCTAAACGAAAGAAGCTAGGATCAGTTGGGATTGCAACTGGGCGAAATGGGCCCAAAAGGAAAAAAATGCCCTCGCAAGGATTGAAAATATCCCTAACAACCCCTAATATGTTTTTGAGTTCCAGGATAATGAAATTCGTTGTATACATTGCTCTAAATGCGTAGATACGTAAAATAAAGGGATTTTTCGAAATTTGTATGTTTAGGGGGTAAAATGGAAAAAGGGCAAATTGGATCAACCATATGGCCCAATATGTACAATCACCCAACTGCGTAGACACGAAAAATAAAAAGGTTTTTCCAAAATCGTTTCTTTCCAGGGATTCAGGTAAAATAATGAAAGTTTTATTTTTAAGGGGATAAAAACGGTACCAACCAAATGGCAGCAGTTTGAATCATGGAATTCTCTTCCCTTGTTTTAATAAAGTTAATTTTCGAAGACTGTTGAAGTCGGAGCAATATAAAGAACAGCATGTAATTAAGTTTTTGAGTTCTTTTTTGATTTATCTAAATATAAAAAGAAAATAAATATTCAAAAGTACATGTCATAGTCTGTGTTGTTTCTAGATCAGGACAAAACAAATAGTTATAAGGTCTATTGCTTACCTTTCGTAGATGTTATTTATAAATTTTGGATTATGTATTCTGCAAAATATTTTTGCAATTATTTTCTAACGACATTTTTTAATTAAAGTCATGATTTTGAAATTCTGATTGTAAAATATTTTCTAATATATGCTATTACATTCAAATGTATAGATTTCAACCGAAATAAAATAAAAGAAGTACTCAATTTCACAGACAGAATCCCATATTTGCAGTGAAATAGTTACAAGGGAATTTTATCACGTTTTTCAAAATATAAAGATAAATCCAAATTCAAAATAATCCCCGGTCCACATTTTCGCCGAAGCGCAGTGTCCATGCATACATGATTGAGAATAAATGAATAGAATTCTGTCTCACTACTACGTGTTTTTGATGAAATATTTGTATTTGATTATTTTTTAATTTTCGTAAAACTTCAGTGTGAGTCAGCAGGGTTTTAGTATTTTATAAAAATGGAAGGCATATAACATTACAAATAAAATTATATTTTTTTTCCTAAGACAAGTATACCATAGTTTTTAAATAAAGTGGAGTCATGTGAAAATTTGAGTTAACGTTGGCGTTTTTAATGATCTTGTTGATTCGTTAAGGAGACACACTTAAATTATGACCTAATCACCGTTGGGATACAGTTTCTGGAATTCAAACAAAATCATTGATAGTTTTTTGGATAATCCACGACATTTCAATTGTTTTATGAAACACAATTCTTTTCATACCAGAATCACCTTTGGGCGCAGGTTTCTGAAGTCCGCTCAAAGTAATTATTTGGTAATCCAAATCGACTATTTAAGAGCATATTGTCATTTTGTGATTTTAATGATCGTTGGGCGCCAATTTCTGAAATCCTCGCAAAGTCATTGAATGATAGTTTTTTTTTTGGTAATACATGACATATCATTACTGAAGCATCATTTACAATATTCTTCATTATTCAATTTATCTCTCTGTGATCGAGATCTTGCATACAAATTAAGTTTTTTTACGAATTTTTAGGAGGCTAGGATTTTTAAAACATTTTTTATGTATTTTGTGACACTGTTCACCCTCACTTTATTTAATTGTCAAGCAGTTGTGGCACAACATGCAACAATTTGGGCAATGTGGTCCACAGCAGAACTTATTTGAACATTTGCCACAGCCCCAAAAAATTTAACCCCAAACTCATGCACTTCGCCGCATCGAAAACAACAAAATAATTGAGAACAAAATGTTGAACAATTAAATGTGTGATTAGCATTTTATTATGGAGCGGCTATGTAAAAATTTGCAATGGCAACAACACTGGTCATAAACTATGCATGCTACGGCGTGAGGCAAGTGTGGCAAATAACAATTGTTGTCAATCCTTTGTTAGCCATGTTGTGTTGAAAAGGCCGCGCTGTTGCCGCGTTTTTGAAGGACAGAACGTGATGGGTTCACAAAGTTTATTTAAAAATTAATTAAGCTACAATCGTGGGCATTGCACTGTAAATGTGAAAAGTTAGTCAAACATTATTTAAAATTGGTAGGGGGCAAGCTGAGGACTAAGTGTGTTTGGCCTAGAATTTCAGCAAGTCCGATGAACACTCTGGGCTTTAGTTTGTTGATGGGCAGAAGTTTTGGATAATTGGTTTTCCTTCCTGCTATTGCATTCTTGCAATTGTAGTTATTTATGTATGGCCTCCATTCACCAATTTCAGGGGATGTGTGAAGATTTTTCGAACAAGGGAACATTTATATATATATTTTTGGTGTGTTTGTAGTATGTCCTCTCACGAATGATTGCGGCAATTATTTCAGTAAAAGTTTGCAGATATTATTCAGCAAATTCTTATTCACATGTTTCAATTATTTTGAATATAATGCCTCACTTTATTTGATTAAAATATCACAAATACTTCGTTGTTTAAATGTGATATCTAAAATGTCGAAGTTTTCCAAAAAATACTTCAAATGAATTCTGTTTTTATAAAATATGCAAATATCAGCGATTCTCTTTCACATGTCCCACACCCCCCACAATGCCCTTCGAAATATGTTAAATTTTCCCAACTCTGTTGCCCAAAGTTATGCCTCGAAAACTGTGCTTGTCTTTGTTAACAACGTTGTTAACATTACAATGTATCCTTCCTCCAAACATGGTCGTGTCTGACCCTCATACCCAAATCTGCTGCACTATATATGTGGCCATAAGTGCATCTGTGACAATGTTTTTTCCAGACGTTTTCGCTCTATATCCATGCCATAAATACATACACAGCACAAGCTGATGATAGAAGAGTTTTTTCTTGTGTGTGTGTTTTTATGTTGCATACATTTAGGAGGTCACAATGTTAGGGGGAAATCAGGCTGCTGTGGCCGTACCATGAACGAACTTTTCCGATGTAATCATTTATGTACACAGAGAGTCAGATACAGAGACTTTGTAATGGAAAAGTTTGCAAAGTGAAAAATTATTTCAGCTCAAGACACATAACACATACACGCTTAGTTATGTGTATACATGTGTATGCGTGGTTGGACAAGATAAATGTCCTTTAAATGGGTTAGAATTTCAGTCAAAGTTTGTGTTTAATTGAGTTGTAAAGACTCGAATTAAATCGAAGAGGATTTGTTGTCGCCAACAGGATTTGTTGTTAACAAATTTTAAAATTGAGAGGAAGCTAAGAAAAATAAATCATAGCTCCATACGACAATTTTTGAAAATGACGTTACACTTTTACCAGATGATAGACGTTTGAAACTATAGGCGTAATGGAATTTATTGGCGTTTTTAGTTTTTCATTTACTCATCCTGTGGCCCCTCGAAAGGACTTTAAAATTTATAAAATTTTTGAAAAATTATTTTAAATGCTTATTCGCGCCTTATACAGGGTGATTTTTTAAGAGCTTGATAACTTTTTTTTTTAAAAAAACGCATAAAATTTGCAAAATCTCATCGGTTCTTTATTTGAAACGTTAGATTGGTCCATGACATTTACTTTTTGAAGATAATTTCATTTAAAAGTTGACCGCGGCTTCGTCTTAGGTGGTCCATTCGGAAAGTCCAATTTTGGGCAACTTTTTCGAGCATTTCGGCCGGAATAGCCCGAATTTCTTCGGAAATGTTGTCTTCCAAAGCTGGAATAGTTGCTGGCTTATTTCTGTAGACTTTAGACTTGACGTAGCCCCACAAAAAATAGTCTAAAGGCATGATCTTGGTGGCCAACTTACCGGTCCATTTCTTGAGATGAATTGTTCTCCGAAGTTTTCCCTCAAAATGGCCATAGAATCGCGAGCTGTGTGGCATGTAGCGCCATCTTGTTGAAACCACATGTCAACCAAGTTCAGTTCTTCCATTTTTGGCAACAAAAAGTTTGTTAGCATCGAACGATAGCGATCGCCATTCACCGTAACGTTGCGTCCAACAGCATCTTTGAAAAAATACGGTCCAATGATTCCACCAGCGTACAAACCACACCAAACAGTGCATTTTTCGGGATGCATGGGCAGTTCTTGAACGGCTTCTGGTTGCTCTTCACTCCAAATGCGGCAATTTTGTTTATTTACGTAGCCATTCAACCAGAAATGAGCCTCATCGCTGAACAAAATTTGTCGAACCGAACATTTCGAACCGAACACTGATTTTGGTAATAAAATTCAATGATTTGCAAGCGTTGCTCGTTAGTAAGTCTATTCATGATGAAATGTCAAAGCATACTAAGCATCTTTCTCTTTGACACCATGTCTGAAATCCCACGTGATCTGTCAAATACTAATGCATGAAAATCCTAACCTCAAAAAAATCACTCTTTATTAACGGTATATATGTCAAAGGAATTTTTTTTAACTAAAAACGCCAATAAACTCAATTTTGCCTATTGTTGCCGACGTATTCAAGTGTAATATGGACTGTATGACTGTTCTAAAAACCAATTTATTGAATAATAGAGTTATTTAGTTATTTCCGAAATATATCATTTATTTCGTAATGTTTCGCGTCGGCATCGTGATTCAAAAATGGACACTATAGTTTCATGGAGTGAGTTCGGTCATTACGAGAGCAACCATATTTATTTACAAGTTGGTTAGACTATTCAATCATTTCTTATGAATTTAAATACGTTTTCTTTTAATGAGATCATATATTAATGATGGCATTTTTATTGACATGACAGATTCTTTAGGATAATACTATCCTTTCAGGAACATAATCACCGTTGTGCGCCAATTTGTGAAATCCAATCAAAGCCATTGAATGATATTTGGTTATCCATGACATTTAAATTATTTTTCATATCATAATCGCCGTTGGGCGCCAGTTTCTAAAGTCCACGCAAAGTTCTTGGAGAGCATTGGCAATTATTTGTTTGGCCATATCTTTCTCTCTAAGGACACACCATTCCTTTGTGATTATAATCGCCGTAGGACGCCAGTTTCGCAAAGTCATTGAATGACGGTGTCATTTGGTAATCCATGACAAATCTATTCTGCAGTATCAATAAGGAAACAAGACTTGTTGAAAAAACTTTCAAGGTTTAGATGAGGAAATGGCGTTATAATCAACTTTTTGCGACAGTTTCTGCAACCAAATTATTGAATGACATTGTTATTTGAATATTTGGTCCATTCATATCTATGATTATTATTGCCGTTGGACGCCAGTTTCTGAAATCCTCGAAAAGTCATTTACTGAAGGTAACAATTGCAAATCCTTGACATATCAATTCTCCAGTATGGAACAAGATTTGTTGGAAGGTCAAGATCTATATAAGGCAAATAAAGGGTGATTTTTTAAGAGCTTGATAACTTTTAAAAAAAAAAAACGCATAAAATTTGCAAAATCTCATCGGTTCTTTATTTGAAACGTTAGATTGGTCCATGACATTTACTTTTTGAAGATAATTTCATTTAAATGTTGACCGCGGCTGCGTCTTAGGTGGTCCATTCGGAAAGTCCAATTTTGGGCAACTTTTTCGAGCATTTCGGCCGGAATAGCCCGAATTTCTTCGGAAATGTTGTCTTCCAAAGCTGGAATAGTTGCTGGCTTATTTCTGTAGACTTTAGACTTGACGTAGCCCCACAAAAAATAGTCTAAAGGCGTCAAATCGCATGATCTTGGTGGCCAACTTACCGGTCCATTTCTTGAGATGAATTGTTCTCCGAAGTTTTCCCTCAAAATGGCCATAGAATCGCGAGCTGTGTGGCATGTAGCGCCATCTTGTTGAAACCACATGTCAACCAAGTTCAGTTCTTCCATTTTTGGCAACAAAAAGTTTGTTAGCATCGAACGATAGCGATCGCCATTCACCGTAACGTTGCGTCCAACAGCATCTTTGAAAAAATACGGTCCAATGATTCCACCAGCGTACAAACCACACCAAACAGTGCATTTTTCGGGATGCATGGGCAGTTCTTGAACGGCTTCTGGTTGCTCTTCACTCCAAATGCGGCAATTTTGTTTATTTACGTAGCCATTCAACCAGAAATGAGCCTCATCGCTGAACAAAATTTGTCGATAAAAAATTTCGAACCGAACACTGATTTTGGTAATAAAATTCAATGATTTGCAAGCGTTGCTCGTTAGTAAGTCTATTCATGATGAAATGTCAAAGCATACTGAGCATCTTTCTCTTTGACACCATGTCTGAAATCCCACGTGATCTGTCAAATACTAATGCATGAAAATCCTAACCTCAAAAAAATCACTCTTTACATCCTGGTTTGGGCTCCAGTTTCTGCAACAGTTCAATTTGGTTATTTTATTTGGTTAGTTGGTCAGATGGTTAGTTGTTTAGTTGGTCAGTTGGCCTTTTGGTTATTCGAAGTCCAATGAAAATACCTAAAATTCGTCAAAACTAAGAAAGATAATGAAAAATTTACTAGACGAATTCTTAAATTGGGGAAAATTAGATGAAAAATTTGAGATTTTTTACTAAAATGGTCGGCATGTATTTATTTATCGTTTTTTCTGTTTTTATTAATTTTAGGCAATTTTATCAAATTCGTATAATTTTAAGAGATGTGAACTGGAATGACAGAATTATTGAATAACGGAGTCATTTGTAATCCACGGTGTATCATTTCTGCAGTATCATTAGAGAAACAAGATTTGTTGAAAAAAAACTTTCAAGACTTAAAGAAGGCCAAGGGATCATAGTCACCTTTGGGCGCCAGTTTGTGCAACCAACGTATTGAATGACAGTGTTATTTGGCTATTTGAAGTCAAACAAAAATGCCAAAAAATTCATCAAAATATATAAAAATCACAATAAAATTGTTATATTTTGCATTTTTATAAAAATAGCTGAATTCCTAAATTGGGAAAAATATGTTCCAAAATTTTGGATTTTATTTTACTGAAATTGTCTCCATGCCTTAGTTGCTGTTTGTGTCTCCTTTGATGAATTTTAGGTATTTTTTCTGGACTCACGTTCATAAAATTTAGAGATATGTGAACTGGAATGACTAAAACTATTTATGCAAAAATGTAAAGAGTGATTTTTTTGAGGTTAGGATTTTCATGCATTAGTATTTGACAGATCACGTGGGATTTCAGACATGGTGTCAAAGAGAAAGATGCTCAGTATGCTTTGACATTTCATCATGAATAGACTTACTAACGAGCAACGCTTGCAAATCATTGAATTTTATTACCAAAATCAGTGTTCGGTTCGAAATTTTTTATCGACAAATTTTGTTCAGCGATGAGGCTCATTTCTGGTTGAATGGCTACGTAAATAAACAAAATTGCCGCATTTGGAGTGAAGAGCAACCAGAAGCCGTTCAAGAACTGCCCATGCATCCCGAAAAATGCACTGTTTGGTGTGGTTTGTACGCTGGTGGAATCATTGGACCGTATTTTTTCAAAGATGCTGTTGGACGCAACGTTACGGTGAATGGCGATCGCTATCGTTCGATGCTAACAAACTTTTTGTTGCCAAAAATGGAAGAACTGAACTTGGTTGACATGTGGTTTCAACAAGATGGCGCTACATGCCACACAGCTCGCGATTCTATGGCCATTTTGAGGGAAAACTTCGGAGAACAATTCATCTCAAGAAATGGACCGGTAAGTTGGCCACCAAGATCATGCGATTTGACGCCTTTAGACTATTTTTTGTGGGGCTACGTCAAGTCTAAAGTCTACAGAAATAAGCCAGCAACTATTCCAGCTTTGGAAGACAACATTTCCGAAGAAATTCGGGCTATTCCGGCCGAAATGCTCGAAAAAGTTGCCCAAAATTGGACTTTCCGAATGGACCACCTAAGACGCAGCCGCGGTCAACATTTAAATGAAATTATCT
Organism: Polietes domitor; assembly: GCA_947397865.1. Classification (NCBI taxonomy): domain Eukaryota; kingdom Metazoa; phylum Arthropoda; class Insecta; order Diptera; family Muscidae; genus Polietes; species Polietes domitor. The sequence goes on along the minus strand of OX377620.1, from coordinate 179,451,304 downwards.
TCAAAAAGTAAATGTCATGGACCAATCTAACGTTTCAAATAAAGAACCGATGAGATTTTGCAAATTTTATGCGTTTTTTTTTAAAAAAAGTTATCAAGCTCTTAAAAAATCACCCTTTACTTACAGACGGATTTTAAAAACAAGCAAGTAATTTTGAGTCGGTTGAACCGACTCTCAGAGAACATTCGTATGGAAGTACTTAAATTTTACTTAGCGCCGAATTATGTTTGTGGGAGGTAATAAAGTTTGTGGCAATTTACTTTTTGATAGTATATTTTTGCACTAGAATTTATAATCTAAAATCTAAAGGATTTTTGACCGCTCACATACAATATCAAGTGATCGTATTAGTTATATTAATTGATATTGTGAAGTTATATTAATTTATAGAAATTAGTTAGTGAAAATGTTTGGACCTACTGGTACTTTCACTACTTTTGAAAAAAAAAACAAGTAAGGAAAGGCTAAAGTCTGGCGAGGCCGACTATATGATACACTCCACTTTCTATCGGAATACAATTCAATTCAGTAAACAAGTGAAACGGAAAATTTTTTGTATGTTTCCTAATCACCGGCTAATATGACCTGGTCCAATTTGTCAAATCGAGAATAATATTTGTATCGGGGCTATATCCAAACAAGTGACTAACTTTCACAATAAGTTCTTCTAGTTGAAGTATAACGTGTTATGCTCAATTTTAAGAAATTCTCTGAAAATACGCGGTTTCTGGGGGAACGAGCTATATGTGAATCTGAACCGATGTGTTTCCAGTTAAAATATAAGGTGTTTTGCGAATTTTGAAGAACATCTATTAAAATATGTGGATTCTAGAGCGGAAAAATTCAAATTGGGAACGAAATTTGTGTGGGTGCTATATATAAATCTGAACCGATCTAACACATTTTTACCACAGGTGTTTCTAGTTGAACTATAAGATGTTTTGCCAATTTTGAAGAAAATCTGTTAGAATATGTGGTATCTAGAGTGAAAAGGGTCAAATCGGGAGTGAAATTCGTATGGGGGCTATATCTAAATCTGAACCGATTTTCTTCAAATTAAATATCGTTCGTCCTTGTCCCGAAAAACTTCGTTGTGCAAAGTTTCGTTTGGTTCTGGCTACAATTGCGACCTGTATCGTGATTACAATTATTATTTTGCATTTTTTCTTAAAATAGCTGAATTCCTAAGTTGTGAAAAATATGTTCCAAAATTTTGATTTTTTTTTTACTAAATTTGTCTCCATGCCTTAATTGCCCTTTGTGTCTCCTTTGATGAATTTTAGGTATTTTTTCTGGGCTCACGTTCACAAAAATTTAGAGATATGTGAACTTGAATGACTAAAACTATTTAAGCATAAATGTAATTACAGACGGATTTTAAAAACAAACAAGTAATTTTGAGTCGTTTAAAATACCGACTTATATGTACCCTCACTCTGAGTGAACATGTGTATGGAAGGACTTAAATTTTACTTAGCGCCGGATTGTGTTTGTGGGAGGTACTAGCAGTTTGTGGCAATTGGACCCAGCATCCACATTTATAAATAATTGTAAAAACATGATCAAATATGAAGTCATAATGAATTTCAGGCTCGTATACCAGGTATAGTTGTTAAAAAGCGTTTAATTTTACCTAGGATAGAGACAATTGTGTGGGATTTTTTCGACAGTTATCGTGTACACCAGCCAACCAGACAGACGGACGAACGGATATGGCTTAAACAGCTTAAAATGTTGTGAAACGGATTTGGGCCAAACACACTTAGGGTCACTGGTCTTAAGTCACTCCTTCAATACGTTACACTTTTTTCTGTCCCAAATTATATATATTATCCTACCCTATAGCAAAAGGGTGATTTTTTAGCTATTATCTTTTTGGCAACACTGGTTTAAACAGCTGACGCACGTTTCGTGTTTTGTTTCACTGTCAAACATCTTCAGTTTGGTCTATAATTTAACCATGAATCGTCTTACAAACGAACAACGCTTGCAAATTATTGAATTTTATTATCAAAATGCGTGCTCTGTTAAGAAAGTTCATTGCGCGCTTCCATTTTATGGTCAGTTTAATCGACCCACTGAAGCGGCTATTCGGGCTATTGTGACTAAATTTCGCACCAAATTTACATTGTTGGACATTAAACCACCAACACCCGTACGTAGAGTGCGAACTGAAGAAAATATCGCAGCTGTATCGGCCAGTGTTAATGATGACCATCAATTATCGATTCGTCGCCGTTCGCAGCAATTGGGCCTTTGTTACTCATTTGAGGCGCAGTCAAGGTCAACATTTGCATGAAATAATCTTCAAAAATAAAATATATGGACCGTACTATCTATTCAAATAAAGATTTCATGCATTTTTCTGTTCTGAATTTTATGTGTTCCCATAGCTTTTAAAAAATCACCCTTTAGTATCATTTCTTAGAGTTTTGGACTGTCGCATAGTATTATCATTGGGTCTTCTTTTGATAGTATATTTTTGCACTGAGATTTATAAACTAAAATCTAAAGGAGTTTTGACATTTTTAAAGCTTCGGCCGCTCACGTACAATACCGTATTAGTTATATTAATTGATACTGTGAATTTGGTATAAAGTATACGTTCTAGTGAGCGTATGAGTTATATTAATTTATAAAAATTAGTTGGTGAAAATTTTTGGACCTACTACACTACATTTGAAAAAAAATGATGTCTATAATTAACAATTTGTACGCAAATCCTTAATAATAATTTATTAACAGAAGTATTGGCTTTAACGAATTCCTCTAGTGGTTGCTTCTTAAATTTGGTTTAAATAAACAACGTATATATCGTTTGATTTTTGTCAAACTCGACTATACCTACAAGAAAACTATTATCATTTCCTAGAGTTTTTGGACGGCCAGACTGTGTGGTCATTGAAACTTATCTAAGAGACCTATATATTGTTTTCTTGCTGTGGTGTATTCAGACTTTTGCCATAGCCCTGCTAACCCAAAAACTTTACAGCATTCAATATATCCTGTATAGATATATATAGAGCCGGTCATTTAAAATTTTAAGTTTTCAATTTTATTTTAAGGTTTATGTTTGGCGTTTGCAAAATGGGGCGCTATATGATCGAATAAAATTGGGAAATATTAAAAACTTACTTCCAAAGTAGTGAGTCTTCAACGCAAACTGTAAGAAATTTACGTGGATATTTTTCGAGAAAAGATTGACATTTAGTTCAGCCTTCATGAATCTCATTTTCATCTCGCTGGCTATGCCAATAAGCAAACTTGACCCACACGTGACTATTGAGAAGCCAATGCATCCACAACGTATGAGGTACTGTCGAGCCAGTCGTGGTGGTCATATGAATGATATTGTGTACCATTTTTAAATGACAAAGTTCAACCTTTACAATAAAACCAGAAATTAGAAAAATAATTAGTAAATTTTATGGCCGATTGTAATTTAAAATTTTGGATGAACCACCCTATATTAAAATACATTTCCTATCTAATGCAAATATTTTTGAAAACAACTGAACTCTTGACCTCCTTTCTCGGTCATTTCATGATTTGATCATATCCATTTATGACAGCCAAACTTGATGGACATATTTTCGCTGACTCAACGCAACAAAATACTGTCGCTTCTCCTTGTGTTTCATGTTCTACAATTATATTGTTATCGCCTCATCTAAGTACCCACACTTATGGGATGCCACATAAATGTGGCGACAATTATCATCAACCATAAAAATGTTCATGTACATGTATTTGCATATATACAAACATACATATGCTCATATGCATGTCCTCACATTCTTGTATTGTTCAAGTGGCTGTTGTCTTCTGTTAATACCAAATGTCATTAGCATCAAATAATATGATTTGCATTTTATTGTTCACAATTGTTGTGTTCAACAGAAAGCAATGGAAAAAGGCTACAACACAAACATTAACAGTGCATCCGGGACATTTTGTTTTAAGCATTCTCGCAGGACTAAACGAATTTTGTGGCTCGAAAGTTAAAATGGGAAGTGGTAAGTAACAAGGTGGGCCATTTAAAAATTTAAATTAGAATAGGCTATATAAAAATTTGTTTAAATTTCTGGTTTTATTGGAAAAATTAAACTTTGTCAGTTAATAATGGAACACAATATCAGTCATATGACTACCATGACTGGCTTATCTCGACCTTACTGATTGAATTTTGCAAAGAACATACCTAAAAAGCATATTCTAAAAGAGTTTGCCAATATCGAGGCTAAATTTAGCTGTGGATGCATTTAAAGTTTATAAATGCTAAAATAGTTGAAAATGTCATCATAATAGAGGTTATTTTATTAGGATGTATCTCGGAAACCTTGTGTCGTATTGAAATTTCGTTTTGTTCGTAGAAAATAGAGCTACGGGGTGTTCTTTTGCATTTAAAAAAAGTGTAATTACGTTTTTGCCTTCCTTTTCAGAAAGTGATTTACCTGAAGGTTGTATTTATTTAGTACTGTGCATTTTCTACAGTATAAAACTATATTCGCAAGGCCAACCGAAGTCTCATATTTTATATTGTTAAACTATTGTCTTATTTATTCATTTTAAAAAGAATATTCTGCTTATAGCTGCTAGCATCGATTTAATGACTGAAATGAAGCAATACTTTCTTAGCTGTTCTCTGTTCATCTATTTTGGAAAAATTATTTAAAGCATACTTTAGAGATGTAATGTTTTAAGTCATGCGATCGCATGTAAATATTAGACCTATATTAATCTTAAGCTATTTAAAAAGTTATAACAGCCGTTTGTCATCGATTAAACAAGTAAGGAAAGGTTAAAGTCGGGCTAGGCCGACTCTATGATACACTCCACTTTCTATCCGAATACAATTTAATTCGGTGAAAAAGTGAAAACGGGCAGGATTTTTGCATCCTGTAAATGTGTGTGTTTGACAAAAAATGTTAAATCGGAAAGGACATTTGTATGGGCGTATATTGAAATCTGGAACGAAATAGGTGAAATATAATTCGTATAGTTAGGCCAAAATCGGTTAAACATTTGGGAGGAACATTTGTATTTGCGCTATATATCTAAATCTGAACCGATCTTAGCCACTTTCACCATAGGTTTTTTACTTGGATTATAAGCTGTTGTGCCAAATTTAAAGAAAATCGATCTAAAGCGGCAAAAGTCAAATCGGGAGCTACATTTGTTTGGAGGCTATATCTAAATCTGAACCGATCTTACCTACTTTCTGCAATGGTGTTTATAGTTGGATTATAAGATGTTGTGCCAAATGTAAAGAAAATCGGGTACAATATTTCGTTTCTAGAGCGGAAAATGTCAAATCGGGAGCGACATTTGTATGGGAGCTATATCTAAATCTGAGCCGATCTTACCCAATTTTTGCATAGGTGTTTGTAGTTGGATTATATGATGTTGTGCCAAATTTAAAGAAAATCGGGTACAATATGTGGTTTCTAGAGCGGAAAATGTCAAATCGGGAGTGACATTTGTATGGGAGCTATATCTAAATCTGAGCCGATTTTACCCAATTTTTGCATAGGTGTTTCTAGTTGGATTGTGAAACGTTGTGTCAAATTTAAAGAAAATCGGGTACAATATGTGGTTTCTAGAGCGGAAAATGTCAAATCGGGAGTGACATTTGTATGGGAGCTATATCTAAATCTGAGCCGATTTTACCCAATTTTTGCATAGGTGTTTGTAGTTGGATTGTAAGATGTTGTGTCAAATTTAAAGAAAATCGGGTACAATATGTCGTTTCTAGAGCGGAAAATGTCAAATCGGGAGCGACATTTGTATGTGGGCTATATCTAAATCTGAACCGATTTGCCTCAAAATAAATAGCGTTCGTCCTTGATCCACAAAACTTACTTGTGCCAATTTTTGTTAAGATCGGACTATAATTGCGACCTGTAGTTTGATTACAACAATAGATGGACAGACAGACGGACAGACAGACAGACAGACAGACAGACGGACAGACAGACAGACGGACAGACAGACAGACAGACGGACAGACGGACATACGGACATTGCTAAATCGACTCAGAAAGTGATTCTAAGTCGATCGGTATGCTTAACAATGGGTCTATCCCGCTTCCTTTTGGGTGTTACAAACAAATGCACAAAGCCATAATACTCTCGTGGAGTGTATAAAAATAAACTAATTTTTACCAAAAATTTCAAAAACGTAATAAATCTAAAATTTTTAGTTTGGTGTTGGGCGTTGGGCGTTGGGCGTGACACTGAAAATTTTCATTTAATTGTGGACTCAAATGAAATCACTGGTCATGATTTGTATTAACATATATATTAAAATAACAAATGTATGACGTATATACGTGGTTGTGGGCAGATTTAAACAAAAAATTGTTTTTGATCTAATTTGAGGATATATGGGATGTGTGCGAAATTTCAAGGTCCTAGCTTTAATCCTTCTAATTTTTGCCGCAGTTTGTATGAAAATATTCCTCTGTGCGACGTAGAATATTTTTTCTATTCACAACACCCCCATAAAATTCACTTGTGTGAGACAGTTTAGCACCAATTCGAAAAAAGAACAAAATTAACCCTAAAATGAATTGTAAGTTATGACTTATATCTGGCATTTAGGTTGAATTATGATGTATTCAGAGATTTATAAAATAATTTTATGGGAAATATTTTTATAGAACATTTTGACCCTTGTTTTAGTGTTGTTTTTATACTTTTGTAAAAAAGGGACCAAAAAGTCCCCTGTATTGATGTGCTAGAGGGTTAAAATGTTCCACAAAAATGTTCCTCGCAGTGTTTTAAGTAATATTGCTCAACACGTCCTATACTAAAAATGTAAGGATCACAAGGTTTCCTATGCCAATTCATCAGAAGAATATTTTAGTTTTTTTAACATTTTGTAAAAAGGGACCAAAAAGTCTCTTGTATTGAGGTGCTAGAAGGTTAAAATGTTCCACAAAAATAATACTCACAGTGTTCTAAGTCATATTGCTGAACACATCCTTAAAGCGTAAGGATCACAGGGATGTCGATTCATCATAAGGCATGTGCAAATGGGAAAATATTGACTCCTGCTCTAAAATGACAACCGTTCGTAATCTTTCAAGACTCCAATACACGTGTATACTTTTTTATCACCCTTTATTATAATTTGTTGTCAAAACCTTATTATTCTCGAAAAAGTTTCATAGTGGTCCACAGTGTTATTCTAGTTGATATTCTGTGAAGACTTTCACTCTGCAGAATTTTGACGCAATCAATATTAATTGTCCATACATCCAAAATCTTGTCCCTTTTCCAATTTCATAAGGAAATTGGTGATTCTTACCACTTTGTAAGAATCCCCAACAAAAACCATACAAAATGGACACCAGGGCGTATGCTTATTATAAATGCAATAAATATTACTCATACGCCCACAATGTTGATTGTTTGGCTTTACATGAGACGAATAAATATTATGAAAATTCGTGTGTCTGAAAAGCAACATATAAATCTTCTTAATAACATTTATTAAAAGCTTAATAACAATCACATGTTCAGCCATAAATCTCTTAAAGAGCCCATCTTAATTTGGGTTTTATTTATTATGTCTCATTCTTTGTATTGTTTTTTCTGGGTAGAGGCCTGCAAAACCGAACACTTAAAAAAATATGTTACCAAAGGCAAACAAAGCCAAATTATAACTATGTCATCAACAGCTCTGCTTTAGTCTTTGGGTGTGTTTTCGGTTCGAGGTGGCCTGGCCACATACAAAAATATATAAAAAAGTGACACTTTGTGTCATAAATTTTGCCACATAAAAGACACGTTTTTATTTTATTCGTTGTAGATATAAAAAACGAAAACAAAATCACAATAACCACCAACGACCCAGTAATAAAACTTACTACAGTAACCGAGCCACGAAAAAACAATGGGGAAAATATTGTATGATCGTCAAAAAGTGATGGCAAGCATAACATACAGACAGACAAACACCAGCATCAAAAGCGAAAAAAACTTGTTGACTTAAATACTGTGTTGGATGTTGCCTGTAGCCGAAAACAAAGCAAAATGCTGGCTTTGTTGCTGGTATCAGTGGACGAAAAATAAAAGCCATAAAATGCCTGAAAAAGAACACTTTGCTTGACCCATAATGCTCTGCGTCCCAAGGCTGTGAGTGCTTTGAGTTGCCCGTCATTTAAGCCTTGGCATGATGTGTAACATGACAGATTGCATGACTGTTATAAGGGTGATATGATGGCTTTTCACAAGTGGTCAGGCAAACTATTTGAGTTGGTGGGGCAAGTATACGTTATTTGGCACAGTTTATGTAATTAATATCTCGCCTATAGCATCATTTGTCCTGAATATATTTACATCAAGTAATTTTCTTAAATTTTGAAACTGGAAGTGTTCACAGTGGGTTGATGCGTAAAGTCTGAGGTGGATGATGAAGAAATTCGTCTACTTTCTTTGCAGTTTTAGTTATTAGATATATAGTATTAAAGTAGTCTATGAAATATTTTTTACAATAGAAGACAGTAAACAGCGCGGAATGTTCAATGACAAATTTTTGGTGCGTAAATGTCATTATATTTGAAGTTTACTTCGCTAAAATTTATAATTCTTCACATTAGATATCTTATTTAAATGCCAGAGGACATGTGTGCTAGGAAATATTGTTGAATGAATCCCAAAGGATCGAAGTAAGTCTATTCTGGAAGTTCTTGGGCCGCTCTCGTATTATTCCATGGGAACGTATTAGTTATATTAATGGCTTAATATTATATCTTGAAATATCGACCTGAGACCATATAAGTATTAGGATGGGTCACGAAACAAAAAATTGCAGCGGGCATCCCCTAGATATGAAGATTGGATTGTTAAATGATGATCTGCAAAATATTTCGTCACTGGGCCAAGCCATCTGTGAAAACACCTCTAAAATTCATGTTTTTTCTGTGTAATTGTTTTCATGTTGCATTTTTGTTCCAATTTTTTTCTGAATTAATAAATCCTTTGAAGAACTTTAAATAATTTTGTTTTTGTTCTTGTCTTAGAATAACTCATTGGTCAGAAATGAAGATTGGATTGTTGATTGATGATCTGCAAAATATTTCGTCACTGCGCCAATCCATCTGTGAGCTAAACGCTCCTACAAACACCTCTAAAATTCATTTTTTTCCTGTGCAATTGTTTTCATGTTGCATTTTTGTCCCAATTTTTTTCTGAATTAATGGGCCTTTGAAGAACTTTAAATAACATTTGTTTATTCTTGTCTTACAATAACTTATTGGTCATATTATTTGACGTTTAGATTTTTTGTTGTTTTTACCAGGTGACAGGAAAAAACTCATATTTCTTGGAGATATTTTGCAAGAGGTACAAGTAAAAACGGCGTTAAGTTCGGCCGGGCAGAACTTTATATACCCTCCACCATGGATTGCATTCCACAGAGAATTTCGATTTTTGTAGAAGTACAGTAATATTGCAGAAAAATATATTTTTTTAATATAGCCAAACCAAAACTAATACAAATATTGAAAAAATAATTTTATAAATAAATAAAATATTTTCGATACTTCAAACCACGCTTATAAGGCGAGGCTATCAATAGGTTAATTCAAAAAATAAATATTCTCCTATTTATATTTTCAAAAAGCTTAAATACCATAAATATTGGTAGGTGCTACAGTTGGTTGTATTTTCATTCTATTTTAATCCCAAAAGTACAAAATTAGAAAATCCAACTTCATGATTCAACCATTTTTTGCCGTAAAAGAAAATGTACGAATTTCGAAAAAACTTTTATTTTGCATGTCTACGCAGTCAGAGGAATGTATACACCGAATTCCATGATTCCAGCTGCGGCCATTTGGGTGGTACCATTTTTTACCCCCTGTACGAATATCTATAATATCTTTATTTGACGTTTCAACCCATTCTATCATTCTAGCTGTAGTCGTTTAGTTGGTACTATATTTATCCCTCTGTACCATTGTATTCCTTGAAAGTACGAATTTCGAAAAGTCCGTTTATTTTTCGAGTCTACGCTATCAGAGGAATGTATACACCGAATTTCATTATTTTAAGTGGCCGTTTGGTTGGTACCATTTTTATCCCTCTATTCCCATTTTACCCCTTAAAAGTACGAATTTGGAAAAATACTTTTATATTATGTATCTACTCAATTGGAGGAATGTACACACCGAATTTCGTGTTTCTAGCTGTTATCGTTTGATAGGTACCATTTTTATCCCTTTTTGTCCCCATTTCAACCCCTTCGAATAACAATCACTTTATCGTGCACGTTTGTGTTATAGGGGGAACGCGCATACCAAATATTAAGACATGTTCAAAAAACATGCTTAAATACGATAAAATATTAGGGATTATTATGGGTATTTTTAGTCCTTGTGAGGGAAAAATGTTTCCCTTTGAACCGATTTCGCCCCATTTCAATCCCAACCGATCTACGACTATAAGACGCATTTATGGAAAATTTGAACGTTCTACCTCCTTTCGTTCAGATGCTAGCGTGCTTTCAACAGACGGACATGGCTAGATCGTGTTAGAATTTTATGACAATCAAGAATATATATACTTTATAGGGTCTCAGGTCGATATTTCAAGGTGTTACAAACGGAATGACAAAGTTAGCCCCCATCCTGGAGGTGGAGGGTATAAAAATATGAAAAATAAATAGAAGGAATCAATACAAATCTTTGTAATTTAATTTAATTTATTTTCAGAGCCAACATTTTCAGACTCTTTTTACAAAAATGAACGCCGCTGCTCTCATTGTGGAATATTTGCATAGAAGCTCGACAAAAATCGGAATGAATAGAGCTAGGACTTCGAAATTTCGCACACATCCCTTATATCTTCGAATTAGATTAAAAACAATTTTTTATTTAAATCCGCCCACAACCACGCCCACCTCCCATGTTAAAATGAAAAAACGTCATAAATTTCTTATTTTAATGTATATGTGAATACAAATCATTACCAGTGATTTCATTTGAGTGAACAATTAAATGAAAATTGTCACTGCCACGTCCAGCTCCCAAATACTATTTTTGGGTTTTTACGATTGTTTATAAAAATTATTTTATTTATTAATCGATGGCACACGGCTATTATAACTTTATAAATAACTTAAGATTAATATCGGCCCATGCGCTCGCATGCCGTAAAACCTTACATCCCTAAGGTATGCTTTAAATAAATTTTCCAAAATACATTAACAGTGAACATCGAAGAAAGTATTGCTTCATTTATGGCTTAGAAGGTTTTACCATTTCAGTAATTAAATCGACGTTGGCAGCTATAAGCAGAATATTCTTTTTAAAATGAATAAATAAGACAATAGTTTAACAATATTTCTAAATGCCTAGGCATCGGTTGGCCACGCGAATATAGTTTTATGCTGTAGAAAATTAGCAATACTAAATAAATACAAATAAAGGCAAATCACTTTCTGAAAAGGAAGGCAAAAACTTAATTACAATATTTGAAACGCAATCGTATTCCTCAACAGCTCCGATTTTCTACGAACTAAACGAAATTTCAATACGATACATGACTTCCGAGATACACCCTAATAAAATAACCTCTATTATGATGAAATTTTCAAATATTTTAGCATTTATGAAGTTTAGATTCATCCATAGCTTAAGTTATCCGCGATAATGGCAAAATCATTTAGAATAGGCTTAATAGGAATGTTTGTTGCAAAATTCAATCAGTAAATTCATGAAATTTGGGAGTTTTTGCCACTGTGCGGCATCAATTTCATTCCGATGTTCATCATTCGAAAGATATTGACAGCCGCTATTTAGTTTTTATAAAATACTAAAAATAAATACGAAAGAAAAATTTCATTTGTCACTATGAAAAAACACCAAAAATTACTATAAAGGTCCAATAATACGTCACTCTAAGACAAAAATCAAATTTTATATTTAAATTTAAATTTATTTTCAAAAAAATCGATAAAAATGCAGCACAAAAAAATTACTACAGAAAAACATGATTTTTAGTGGTATTTTCAGGAGCATTTAGCTCACGGCTTGATCTAGGAACGAAATATTTTGCAAATCATCATTAAACAATCCAAACTTTATTTTCGTTGGGTGACTGGAAATTGTTTTTCCATTTGTATGGACAGCGGACCCATTCTAGTATATAGTATACGTTCTAGTGAATGAGTCGTAGTGGAGCGTATGGGTTATATTAACTTATAAAAATAGTTAAGGAAATTGTTGCCCTTATTGGAGTACTTTCACTGCATTCGAAATAATTATTGTTTGTATCTTTATTTTTTTTACTATACTGTCCACGTCCGTTTGTAACACCTTGAAATATCGACCTGTGACCCTATAAAGTATATAAATTCTTGATCGTCATAAAATTCTAAGACGATCTGTTAAAAGCACGCTAGCATCTAAACGAAAGGAGGTAGAACGTCCAAATTTTCCATAAATCTGTCTTATAGTCGTAGATCGGTTGGGCTTGAAACTGCGTGAAATCTTCCCAAAGGGAAAATTTTTTCCCTCACAAAGACTAAAAAAACCCATAATAACAAAATCTTAAAGTATTTAAGAATATTTTTTCAATATATCTGCTTGTACTTACTTGATATTGGGTATGTGCATTCCCCCTATAACAGAAACTTACACCATAAAGTGATTTTTATTCGCAGGGGGTGAATTAGGGCAAAAAGGGATAAAAATGGTACATATTAAACGACAACAGCTAGAAACACGAAATTCGGTGTGTGCATTGCAATAGAGTAGATATATAATACAAAAGTACTTTTTTCAAATTCATACTTTTGAGGGATTAAATGGTAATAGAGGGATAAAAATGGTACCAACGGCTGCACCTAAAATAATGAAATTCGGTGTATACATTCCTCTGATTGCGTAGACACTTAAAATAAACAGATTTTTCGAAATTCGTACATTTTGGGGTTGAAATGGAAAAAGGGGATAAAAATAGTACCAACCTAATGGCCGCAGCTAGAGTCATGAAATTCGGAGTATATATTCCCCTGACTGTGTAGACACGAGAAGTGAAAGATTTACAAATTCGTGCTTTTAAGGGATATCATGGGTACAGAGGGATAAAAATAGTACCAACTAAACGACAATAATGATGAAATTCGGAGTGTACATGCCTCTAATTGCGTAGATACGTCAAATAAGCAGATTTTAGAAAGTCGTACACTTAATGGGGTAAAATAGCAAAAAGGGATACAACAAAATGGCCGCTAGAATCATGGAATTCGGTGTATACATTCTTTGACTACATAGACAAGCAAAATAAAAAGATTTTTCCAAATTGGTATTTTTTACTTTAAGGACTAAAATTGGTTGATTCATGAAGTTTGCACTATGTACGTGAGATAATGGACTTTTAAAATTTGTACTTTTGGAATTAAAATTGAATGGAAATACAACCATCTTTAAAATTTTCCAAATAATAACGTGTATATCAAAGCATTCACATTAGCGAAATCCTCCATTGATTGCTAGAGAATATATGTGTTAGGAAAAATTGGTGGCTGGATCTCAAAAGGTCGAAGGATGTCTAGCCCGGAGTGCTTTCGAACGTTCTCTTATTAGTTCATGGGAGCGTATTAGTTGTATTATTTGATGTCTAGTGACTGATGTCTAGTGATTGGAAATACGTTCTGTAGGAACGTATGAGTTATATTATTTTATGGAAATTATTTAATGGCAAATGTAGTTCTTAATGGAGCACTTCAACTTCATTTGAAATAACAAAAGGTCGAGAGAAGTCTAGCCCGGAGTGCTTTCGAACGTTCTCTTATTAGTTCGTGGGAGCGTATTAGTTATATTATTTGATGTCTAGTGACTGATGTCTAGTGATTGGAAATACGTTCTGTAGGAACGTATGAGTTATATTAGTTTATGGAAATTATTTTGTGGCAAATGTAGTTCTTAATGAAGCACTTCAACTTCATTTGAAATAATTATTGTGTCTTTCTGTAACAATTTCCACGCAATTTCTAAATAATAATGTAATAGCCAAAGTATTCGCATTGCTTCTTAAATTTGCTTATGGCTGAAAGATAAGGCAAAAGGCGGAAACAAACAATCAAAAAGTTTTACTTTTACTTTACACAGTTTTGTTCTGTGGTTATGGCATGGCTACCATATTTTGCGTTTTGTTTTTCTTATTTACCATTCGTTTCCCATTGTAGGCTGTATTCACTAGCCGTAATTGTTTTATATTTCGGCTTTTGTTAATGCTTCTTGTTTTGAACTTTGTGGTGATAATGGAACTTTTTGCACAAATTCGCTTCAAGGAGAGTTTGCTTGAAAGATACTACGCCAAAATGTTGACCAAAAGTTAGGCTGTCTGATGGCAATGTGAACAGGTTGCTGTGATTGAAAAATATTAGGTGAAAATTGTTGAAATATGAACAGATATACGCTTCAAATATTTTTTGATTTAATGTATGTAAGCGACGAACTCATGTGCAAGAGGGAGAAGTGTAGACAGTTGAACAATTGAACTTCTGAATGGCGATTTGACACTTGTCTCCACTACATAGCGTAAAATACTGCATTTCCCGATTTTCAAAAACAAAAAATTTTAGACGCTAGGGTGGGGCAAAAAAAGTATTTTTTCCATTTCCAGAGCACAAATCGAGCCAAAAATGTGGAAATTATTGTGGATTTTGTAAAAAATTCGATGAAATAACACTACAATTATAACAAACTGACATATTTTGGGGAAGATATTAAATTAACCAAATATTAATATTCGTCTGGAATATCCACAGTTCTTGAAACCTACACCAAGTTGTCCAATACAACAAGCTAAGCTGCTGAGAACGACGAAGAATTGATTTGGAGACGCTGTTGTGGTGTAAGTCTTTCCATGATGACTTACCAAATGATAGTGAGCAAAGATGACAAACAGTTTAATAAGAGTCATACATCTATCTAACCTCACGATGAATCACCTGATATTAATATTAGTCGGGAACATCCACGTTTTTAATTGTTGTGAGTAAGTAAGTACCAGAAACACCACACTACTGACATTATTAACTATTAATAAATTATTTTACAAAAATCGAAGACATATTTTATTCTATGAAGAATAAGAAAAATAAATTAAAAACATATATTTTTTATTTATTTGCAGGAAATTAACAACAACAAGGTTTAATATTTTTAAATTAACGTAACACAAAAATACTTTATTTTCGATCCACCCTAGTGTCTGCAATTTGATATTTTAAATATAATTATATCATAAAAGTTCCACATTCATCCTTATTTAGAACTTTGAGAATGATAAGTTACGGTGTCGTATGATTGATATTAATTAATATTAAAATTTATTGGTCAAACACATTCTCCTTGTTAAAGACCATATATACTGCAAAGCATTACGAGCCAGAATTTATATAAATTAAATGAGGAAGTTAAGGGATTTACTCTCTAAAGCCTTCATTCCATTTTCTCTCATAAACTCCATTAATATAAAGACATATTTTGAAAATTTATTTTTTATTTTAAGCAAATTTCCAATGGACAAATGATTTGCACGCTGAAAAAAATTGGATGGAAATTTTGAATATAATATACATTTTATTTGGAATAATTACACTAGGCAAATATGTATTTGTTCTCTAATATAAAGTACATATTTTCCAAGGTGGCATAATTTTTTGGGTTTATCATTCATTTCGGAGAGTGATTTTGTCCAACCAAGGCAAGGGAAATACTATGTATCCATAAATTAGTTTTCCATTTTTTCTCAAAAATCCCATAAATATTAAGACATATTTTTAAATATTGAAAGTTTTAAATTTTCAGCAAATCATTTATTTTAGATCCCATGTAGATAAAATTAGATACAAATTTTAAATATAAATTTTGTTCATATACTTTTGTTATAAGAAATCCTTTTTCTATTTTTTTCGGAATAACTACACTATATTCCTACCTTATGATCCCTAAGCTGCAACCAACTTTTATTAATCGAGATAATCATGAAGAAAATTGTGTATTTATTTTTTATTCTTTAATTTTACTTGATAATTATGACAGCTAATGCTTTGAACATTGGTTTTATATATGTGGAGTAGTTTTTATGAGGCAGTGGTTTTAAGTCATGTATTTTTATTTTTTTTTGTCGACCACAGATGGTTTGAATTCGAGAGAGATTGTGAGAGACTGCATTAAGGTAGAATTATTAGAAAATTAAGAAAACGTATCTCTACATTTGTTTTTATTTTAATGATTAAAGGGGATATACACAATAAATATTTTTATAACAAATATTTATTTGCAAACTATTATTGTCAAATAAAATGATTGATCTACACCAACATCATATTTCTCCTTGTTTCTTCCACAAGTCCTTACGAACTCTTTAAAATATGATTTTTCCAACTATGTTACACTCTATTTGTCCTTCTTACTGGTGCCTTGCGTCCACTTGTTTAACTTTTCTTCGCCGTTTCTTTTGTCTTTTCCTTTACGGAGATTCATCGCCAAACGAAGCTTAAATATGTTCCTGACAACTACATTTGTTTTATGCATAGCATGTCCTTGTTTTCTGCTTCATATCTTCCGTTGTTTTTGGTTCTCAACTTTCCTTGAGCATGGCAGAGGCAACCAGCGTTGCATTACGCTGACAAAAGTTGTCAAATGGACTTTAAACATTTACAACGAAGTTTAATGTAAATAAATAATAAATTTTGAATGCAACAATCTTTGTTGTTTGCCGGAATTGTTGCTGTGGGTGCCACTGAAAGTGTTGTGGCTTGTGCTATGCAGGATATTGATGTTGTCGTTGTGTAAGCGAGTACACGTTTCCCTGTTTACATTTTTGGCCACCAAATAAACATAAAACATAAGTTATTGTTGATGGCATCTGGAGATTTGTATCCTTGTGAAAAAAAAACATACTGCAAGAGAAGTATAGTTTTATGGTGGCTTTTAGTTGAGAATATAAAGGAAATGTAGCTAAGAAATAGTGACGGAATGCAGGAAGATTTAGAAGAAAGATGTTCTCTTATAAAGACGTATAAGTTATAAATATTCCGGTGGTGTATTGGTTTCCCCTGAACTTATGAATAAATATAGAATTTAAGCGTTTCATTTGTAAGTACGTGTGCGTTAGATCAATTTTGGTGGCGTATGTTTTTCTCTTGAATTAATATAACTCATACGTCTAAGATATCTCTTAATTAATATAACTCATGCGTATGATATTCCCATGAATTTTTAAATTTTAAATTAATTCCTCTATTTTCATAGAAATTTTAAAGATTGTCGAAGATTAAGGCTGAAAGCCAATATTTATGTTACTGTCGAACTGAGAGAAATGCTTTCAAATTGTGTTCATTATTAATGGATTCCCCTGGATTAATATAACTCATACGTATGCATTTCCTCAGTATTAATACACATTTATTATGCATTAATATAAAATTAAAGCATTTCATTAGTAAATAAATTTGGTAGATCAAATTCTAGATCAATTTTGGTGGCGTACGAGTTCCTATTGAATTAATATAACTCATACGTATGGATTTCCTTTTAATTAATATAACTCATGCGTATAATATTCCCATGACTTTTTAAATTTTTAAAGTAATCCTTCTATTTTAATGGAAATTTTAAACTGATTGCCGAAGATTATGGCTGAAATGGAAAATTAGCTAAGAAAAAGTGAAGGAATGAAGGATTTAGAAGAAAGATGTTCTCTTATAAAGACGTATAAGTTATATTTATGAATAAATTTTGAATAAATATAGAATTTAAGTGTTTCATTTGTAATTACGTGTGCGTTAGATCATGATCCCATGCATTTTTAAATTTAAATATTGTCGAAGATTATGGCTGAAATCCAATATTTATGTTAGTGTCGAACTGAGAGATATGCTTTCAAATTTTGTTGATTATTATTAGTTTCCCTTGAATTAATGTAACTCATACGTATGCATTTCCCCTGAATTAAGACACATTTATTATGAATTAATATAAAATTACAGCGTTGCATTTGTAAATAAATTTGTTAGATCAATTTTGGTGGAGTATGAGTTCCTATTGAATTAATATAACTCATACGTATGGATTTCCTCTGAATTAATATAACTCATGCGTATAATATTCACATGAATTTTTAATTTTTAAAATTAATCCTTCTATTTCAATGGAAATTTTAAACTGATTGCCGAAGATTATGGCTGAAAGTCAATATTTATATTACTGTCGAACTTAACTAAAGGGTGTTTTTTATTGAGGTATAGAACTTCGAATTGAAATAAAACACAAGAAAATCGTTTTAATGTCCATCAATTTGGCTTTATTGGAAGGATAATTTTATGCCATTAATGTTTAAATATGATTTCGGGCATGTAGCCGCCGCGGCTGGCTCGAATATAGCCAATTCTACAGGTCCAATTTTTTCCAAGTCCCCTAACGTTTCTGGTTTGTTGGCGTAGACGAGCGACTTCACATATCCCCAAAGAAAATAATCCAATGGTGTCAAATCACACGATCTTGGTGGCGTAGTGCAAAAACGATCCATGGTTAACCGAATTAATTGCTCTGATGGACGATTATGTCGACCATAAAATGGACGGAGCTTGCGGTGAACTTCGCGAACTGAACCATTACTTTCGAAATAAATTTGCACGATTTGCAAGCGTTCTTCTTTTGTCAACCTGTTCATGATGAAATGGCAAACGAAACTAAATATTAATCACTTGACAGCTGACAAAATGGCCGCCAGTTAAAAAAGTGATGCCAACTTAAAGTTCTATACCCCAATAAAAAACACCTTTTCTAATGGTTTCCCCTGAATTAATATAACTAATACGTATGCATTTCCCCTGAAATAATACAAATTTATTATGAATTCCTCTTGAATTAATATAACTCATACGTATGGATTTCCTCTGAATTAATACAACTCATGGGTATGATATTCCCATGAAATTTTAAATTTTCAAAGTAATCCTTTTATTTCCATAGAAATTTGTAAATGATTGTCGAAGTTTTTGACTGAAAGCAAATATTTATATTACTGTCGAACTGAGAGAAATGCTTTCAAATTTTTTCTTATGGAATTTAATGGTGGCTATCGTTAATTAATATAGCTCATGCGTATGACTTCACTATGAATTAATATAACTCATACGTATGAGATTAAAAAATTAATTTAGAGATGCAAAATTTAAAAATTAACCAACTTTTTCCATGCAAATAATTTGCAAATAATGGTGGATATTTTTTTTTGCCTAAAAGACAATCTTCTTTTTACTGTCGAACCGATATAAATAACTTTCGATTTTAATTGATTTTTCTTATGGACATTTTTGGATAGGAATGAATAAACCTATTTTATTTTATCATCGACTTAAAATGCAATTCTGTTTGATATTTACTGATTCTTAATTAATGCTTCTACTGATACTCTATATGTCCTGCCATTTAGAGAATTTTTTTGAAAAAAATTTTTCTATCTTAAAGTTGGTTAGACGTAAAGCGCTGTTATTGTGTTTACTTTGAATTTTCCTTAGATCATGGTTGGGGTTAGAGAAAAATTGAAAGTTTAAATATATAAACAGTTACAGTTCTCCATGTTGCAATGCAACTGCTTTCGATTTAATGCTATTCGAGTAGATGCAATTTTCCCAGAGTCACTCACATCCCATTTTGAAACTGATGCAATGTTTGCCAGTTTCACTTATTTCCAGCATCACCATGTCCGCGCAGCATCACATCAACTCACATCCATAAAATTGAATACCAAAGTTGATGTTTTTCTGTGCCACCAGTTCCTACATCCGGCGCTTTCACTTTCCATGCACGTCACATACCATCGAGGGCAATTGAATCATTTTTGATTTTTTTTTTAGGATTTTATTCAATTATCAAGTGGAAAGTATCGCCGTTAAAATTGTGTCAATCGAAGAGTGATTGTTCACACTTCATAAACATTTTAGTGGACGACAAATTTGGGAAAAGTTTTTCAAACGTGCCAACGATGAAAACACTAAAATTTTAAAGAGACATAAAGTGCAGATCGATAAATTTTTATGAGATTTAAAATCAAACATTAACTGCAGTAGCTGCAGTGGTGGGAATTGTGAGGAAAAATCAGAAGATTGCAATGGCTCGATGGTAAGGAACGCGCACAACAGCGAGTTAGTGTTGGTTGTTCAAAATTATTAGTTGAATCTTTGAAACGAACTTTATTTATTTGTTTTATATATATTTTGTATTATTAAAATTTTTGTATATTAGGGTAGCCCCTGTAAAATGTTGCACAATTGTTTACGGCATTATGGGTTCTACAAAAATGTGCTAAGAATTCTAAATTGCGACAATTGTTTAAGTTATACTAATTCAGTGTAAACTAACAAGTCACTGTAATTAATATAACTCATACGTTTTTACAACGTATGAGTTATATTAACTATTTCCTTCTTGTATTTCTTTACTATTTCTGAGCTGATTTTCGTGTATATTCTCAACTAAAAGCCACCTTAAAACTGTAATCCTCTCTCGGAATTTTTGCCCAAAGGCAGAAATCCCCAGATGCCATCAAGCATAAGTTTTATTTTATTTTTATCATGTGGCCAAAAATGTAAACATGGGAACAACGTCTTATTTTTCGCACACAATGACAACATCAACATCAATATCACTTTCAGTGGCACCCACAGCAACAATTCATGCAAACGGCAAATGATGTTGCATTCAACCCATTTACATTAAACTTTGTTGTAAATGTTTAACTACCATTTGACAACGTTTGTCAGCGGAATGCAATACTGGCTCTGCCATGCTCAAGGAAAGCTGAGAACCAAAAACAACGGAAGATATGAAGCAGAAAACAAGGACATGCTATGCATAAAACAAATGTAGTTGTCAGGAACATATTTAAGCTTCATTCGACGATGGGTCTCCGTCAAGAAAAAGACAAAAGAAACGGTGAAGAAAAGTTAAACAAGTGGAAGTAAGGCACCAGTAAGAAGGATGAATACGGAGTAGAGTAGTTAGAAAAATCATCTTTTAACGTGTTTCTTAGAATTTGAAGTAGAAGGAAGGAAAAATATGAAGTTAGTGTACATCAAGTTTTTAATTTATAATAATAGTTTACAAAAAACTTGTTTTCTGATAGAAAATATATACTCTACGGATCAAAAATTAAAATTCATATTCCAAATAAATATAATTTTTCACATATTTTTTTTTATAATTTAGATAGTATTGCAATCCAAGAGTGCGAGAGGATTTATAAATCCTTAAGGTATATATCGTGATTGTATAGAAATTTACTAAATTGTAAAAAATATATTTATTTGGAAAATACAGACTTACTGCTTACTCTATAACTTTCGATTTATGTGAAATCCCACGTAAATATATTATTATTTTCAATTTTGAATTGTCATTTATTTGTTTGGAAAATGCAGTCTTAATGTTTATTCTATAACTTTCGATTTGTGTGAGACCCCACGAATTTATTTTTGCAAGCACATTGGGCTACTTCTAGTGAAAAAGTAATTTAAATCGAAGGAGGCATTAGCTCATGAAATATATATATATATTTGTCAAAAAAGATTTTTTTGATTTAAATTATTTTAATAATCAACAAGGAAATGCCTTTCTTCACGTGTCAATATATCTTAATTGTCTCAAAATTGGAATTTAGAAAACACTAGTCTCGAGAGTATTATGTCTTTGTGCATTTGTTTGTAACACCCAAAAGGAAGGGAGATAGACCCATTGTTAATTATACCGATCGGCTAAGAATCACTTTCTGAGTCGATTTAGCAATATCCGTCTGTCTGTCCTTCTGTCCATCTATTGTTGTAATCACGATACAGGTCGCAATTGTAGCCAGAACCAAACGAAACTTTGCACAACAAAGTTATTCGGGACAAGGACGAACGCTATTTAATTTGAAGAAAATCGGTTCAGATTTAGATATAGCCCCCATACGAATTTCACTCCCGATTTGACCCTTTTCACTCTAGATACCACATATTTTAACAGATTTTCTTCAAAATTGGCAAAACATCTTATAGTTCAACTAGAAACACCTGCGGTAAAAATGTGTTAGATCGGTTCACATTTATATATAGCTCCCATACAAATTTCGCTCCCAATTTGAATTTTTCCGCTCTAGAATCAACATATTTTAACAGATTTTCCTCTAAAGATTTTCCTGTGGTAAAAATGGGTCACATCGGTTCAGATTTATATATAGCTCCCATACAAATTTCGCTCCCAATTTGAACTTTTCCGCTCCAGAATCCACATATTTTAACAGATTTTTTTCTAAATTCGCAAAAAAAACTTATATTTCAACTGGAAACACTTGTTGTAAAAATGTTTTAGATCGGTTCAGATTTATATATAGCTCCCATACAAATTTTCTTCCCCCAGAAACCGCATATTTTCTTAAAATTGAGCATAACACTTTATACTTCAACAAGAAGAACTTATTGTGAAAGTTAGTCACTTCATTCCATGTTTGGTAAATTTCGAACAGAGATTCTTGTTGTACTCGACAATACCTACAAGAAAAAAATGATCCCAGAGATTTATACTTCATTCTTTTTTGTAGCACAGTGTTATTGAAGAGTAACTGGTCTCAAAAATTTAAACTTCTTGCTTTTATTATCAGGATATTTTGAAGGGTTATTTGAAATATAACTTAAATGACTTGTATTCATCATATTTAAAGCATCTATATTTTTTAATTTTCTTCATCACTTCATGTCAAACCGAACAAAAGAAATTCACATGACACTAATTTTTCCAGAAATCTCAAGAAATATCATAATATTTAATATATAGGGTGGTTCCTGTAACATTCAGCTGCATCGGCTACAATGAAAAAATTCAACCAATAAAACCTGAAATTTAAAAAAAATATATTTAAATTTCTGGTTGAATTTTTTTATTGTATAATGGAACACAATATCATTCATATGACTACCACCTCCCCCGATCAACCCAATTTTTCAGTGCATGGCCCAAAATCCATACCAAACAGTGACCCGTTGTGGATGACTTGACTTCTCACTAGTCATATGTGGGTTCTCTGAACCCCATATGCGGCAATTTTTCTTATTGACATTGCCACCGAGATGAAAATGAACTGCATGAAGGCTGAGCTGAAGGCCGATCTCTTCTCGAAAATTTTCCACGTAAATTTCTTAAAGACTCATTACTTTGGAAGTAAGTTTTTAATATTTCCCAAATTTGTTCGAGCGTATAGCGTCCAATTTGTCAAATGTCAAACATAAATCTGGAAATAAAAATAAAAATTAATGTTATTCTACCTTTCAAAGTCAAAGTAATCGGTAGATTAAATTTAAAATTTTAAATGGCCCATCCATACATAACAGTTTATTATCACATATTTTCGCATTTTTCATTTCTCACGTATTAAATAAATTTTCTTTGGAGCAGCAGATGCTGTAAATATGCAAAATTTAAATGAGTGTCTGGGGAAATCGCATCTTTTCTAAGTTTTTCATTTTCAAAATTCATTTCAAAAATTCTTGTGCATTCCAACTAGTTTTACCTTAGGAAAAACTTTTACATCATATGCATCTTTATGAGACTAGATATTTTGCGAAAACTTCATTACTTTATAACCGTACATGTCCTTTGTCCACCTTAGCCAAAGTGATTCAGTTTTTGCCTAACTTTCTCTTCTTCTGCCTTGGCTGGCAGCAAACTTCTGTTATTGTTGGCCTTATCACTGGTCTACTCGTTTGTGCCCCCCTCCAATAACACAATCTTCCTTGCACATTTTATGACTTTATTAAACGACACCAGCAACACCATGACCAAAAAAAATACCAGAGAAAATATGTAAAATATGGACCCTTGGCAAACAAAATTTGTCAAACTATTTGCAATCTATGCACTGTACACTAAGTTACCCTTTTGGTCATAAACTTGAGCAAAAGAAAATGCATTTTTAATAAAGTTTAGTAAATGAACTGGAACAAGAAAGAAAGAGAAAAATTGAAGAATAACAATTGAGGAAAAAATGACCAACTATTGTAACAGAGAATATTTGTTCAACAAAAAATATTGCTAAATCTGGCCAGAAAATTAAAATATTTTTGCATTTTATTCCAATCAAATATAAAAGGGAAACTTTGGCACAAATATTTATCTAAGTCCTGTGAAATATTGTTCGTATATATTTTAAGTCAATTTGAATTTGCTTGATCTTTGATCATCCCACATTCAATAGAATTCGTTTTTGAACTTTTGTTTTTAATACACGTATTTTTATTTAATATTTGTATGCTTGTAATGTAGATGTCTCCGCTGCCATGGCTCTAATCAAAGTGAAGTTTAATATTCCTTTGGACATTTCTCAAAAAAATGTCTCGTCTAAATATACAAGATTCTCATTCAAATCACACATTTCAATGGAATAATCCACTTTTCACAGTCTATTAAGTTCATTTACATTTGACCAGTATAATTTTGAATACTAATTCAATTTCAAATAACTTTCTTCTCTAACTGATGAATAAATTCAACAAAAGTTGTGGCCTTATTGTGTTTGAAGGGAGTCATCAGCAACACCAATAAGGTGGGGTAACATCAGGTGTCAAATCACAAATATTTTGTATTGAATTCTTGCTATAGGTGGGGTGGGAGATGGTGAGATATTAATATTCATAACACTTGGTGGTAGAAAACAAGCCCCAAAATAAATAAATCACAAAATTGAAAAAAAAAAACAAAATTTAATTCTACAAATTTTGGTGAATGAAGAAAATAATGAAAAACATTGTTTTTAATAAAATTACTTAGATGCAATTAAGCAAAAGTAGTACTTGGATTATTTGACTACATCTCTAAAAGTATGGTGCAAATTTTGAGAATTCTCCTAAAATATATACGTTTTTGAAAGAAAATGTAAAATAAAGTAAAGGGTGATTTTTATACACTCCACGAGAGTATTATGTCTTTGTGCATTTGTTTGTAACACCCAAAAGGAAATGAGATAGACCCATTGTTAATTATACCGATCGTCTTAGAATCACTTTCTGAGTCGATTTAGCAATGTCCGTCTGTCTGTCCGTCCGTCCGTCCGTCCGTCCATCTATTCTTGTAATCACGATACAGGTCGCAATTGTAGGCAGAACCAAATGAAACTTTGCACAACGATGTTTTTCGGGATAAGTACGAACGCTATTTAATTTGAAGAAAATCGGTTCAGATTTAGATATAGCCCCCATACGAATTTCACTCCCGATTTGACTCTTTTCACTCTAGATACCACATATTACAACAGATTTTCTTTAAAATTGGCAAAACATCTTATATTGTAACTAGAAACACCTGTGGTAAAAATGTGTTAGATCGGTTCAGATTTATATATAGCTCCCATACAAATTTCTCTCCCGATTTGACTTTTTCCGCTCTAGAAACCACATATTGTATCAGATTGTCTTCAGATTTATTAAAACATCTTATATTCCCACTAGAAACTCCCATGGTGAATATCGGACAGATCGGTTCAGATTTATATATAGCTCCCATACAAATTTCGCTCCCGATTTGACTTTTTCCGCTCTAGAAACCACATATTGTATCAGATTGTCTTCATATTTGGCAAAACATCTTATATTTAAACTAAGAACATCCATGGTGAAAATAGGTCAAATCGGTTCAGATTTAGATATAGCCCCCATACAAATGTCGTTCCCGATTTGACATTTTCCTCTGTAGAAACCACATATTGTACTCGATTTTCTTTAAATTTGGCACAACATCTTATAATCTTACTAGAAACAGCTATGCAGAAATTGGGTAAGATCGGTTCAGATTTAGATATAGCCCCCATATAAATGTCGCTCCCGATTTGACTTTTTCCGCTTTAAATGTCACATATTCTAATCGATTTTCTTTAAATTTGGCACAACTTCTTATAATCTAGCTAGAAACACCTGTGGCTAAAGCGGGCTAGATCGGTTCAGATTTAGATATAGGCCCCATACAAATGTCGCTCCCGATTTCAATTTTCCGCTCTAAAAACCATATATTCTACCCGATTTTCTTTAAATTTGGGACAACATCTTATAATCCAACTAGAAACACTATGCAGAAATTCGGTAAGATCGGTTCAGATTTAGATATAGCCCCCATACAAATGTCGCTCCCGATTTGACTTTTGCCGCTTTAAAAGCCACATATTGTGCTCGATTTTCTTTAAATTTCGCACAACATCTTATAATCTAACTAAACAAAACTATGGTGAAAGTGGGTAATATTGGTTCAGATTTAAATATAGCCCAAATTCAAATGTTGCTCCCATAACTTTAACCGATTTTGGCCAAACTATACGTTTTATATTTCACCTATTTCGTTCCGGGTTTCAATATATCCTCATACAAATGTCCTTTCCGATATAAAATTTTTTGTCAAACACATACATTTACAGGATACAAAAAACCTTCCCGTTTTCACTTTTTCACCGAATTGAATTGTATTCGGATTGAAAGTGGAGTGTATCATAGAATCGGCCCCGCCCGACTTTAGCCTTTCCTTACTGGTTTAGCTATTATCTTTTTGGCAACACTGGTTTAAACAGCTGACGCACGTTTCGTGTTTTGTTTCACTGTCAAACATCTTCAGTTTGGTCTATAATTTAGCCATGAATCGTCTTAAAAACGAACAACGCTTGCAAATTATTGAATTTTATTATCAAAATGCGTGCTCTGTTAAGAAAGTTCATCGCGCGCTTCCTTTTTATGGTCAGTTTAATCGACCCACTGAAGCGGCTATTCGGGCTATTGTGACTAAATTTCGCAAATTTACATTGTTGGACATTAAACCACTAACACGCTTACATATAGTGCAAACTGAATAAAATATAGCAGGTGTATCGGCCAGTGTTAATGATGACCATCAATTACCGATTCGTCGCCGTTCGCAGCTATTGGTCTTCTGATACTCAAAAACGTGGAAATGCCAAAATTGGACAAAGCGGATGGACCATTTGAGGCGCAGTCAAGGTCAACATTTGCATGAAATAATCTTCAAACATTAAATTATATGGACCGTACTATCGATTCAAATAAAGATTTCATGAATTTTTCTGAATTTTATGTGTTTTTTTTAAACTTTCCTATACAAATATATAAACTGTTTTCGAGCAGTAATTAGCCTCTGAACTTAATATATTTAAGTTCATATTATATACGAGTTTATTGCTAAATAACGTGGTATTCATCGTAAGGTTTGATTTTTTATTTTAGGTTGAACTTAAAATTTTTATTATCGGTTAAAAGAACAATTTATGGCATTTACGTCTGAGGTGTCCGTTCGACTGAAAAAAAAACACGCAAATTAAAGTCGCCTGGCTTCAATTCTACCACATGTTGTATTTTGACAAAACATATAGATTAGCTTATGTTTAACTAAAATCGTGTGTTTATCGAGTTATTGGCAACTGCATTTCCTTACATCCTTGCCAACAAGTACTTATTAAAACCCTTGTGTTTCGCAATACCAAAAGAGGCATTTATTCAGACTACATTTTACTTAAATTTCACGTCGTCCCAGCATGGGGCAAAGGGTCATAAATTACTTTTATATGAACATGTTTTAATTGTGACCTCGATTTTGAATAAAATATATCTAAATGTGTTTCTTACGTTCTCTGAAAATTGTAGGGCATCCCAAAATTAAATTATACAAAAAAGTTTGTTTAATGCGTGATCCCATGGGTCATAAATTACTTTTATGTTTTACATGTTTTAATTGTGACCTCGATTTTGAAAAATATATATCTAAATGTGTCTCTTACGTTTTCTGAAAATTGTAGGGCATCCAAAAATTAAATTATACAAAAAAGTATGTTTAAAGTGTGCTCCCATTTGATTTTAGTTTATTCATATTTTACATATTTATATTATTTTATGTTCATCTGTTCATCTAGTTATTGAGAGTTTTGGGTGTACGTAGTTAATCGAGTTTATTTATGGTTCTGGGTTATGATGGGACAAACGTATCGGAGGTAGGTATCTTTGTATGTTCATTCAAATTTCATCTTCTGTAAAAAGGAAAGATAAGGATCTATGAAACCAAACGAAAATAAATATTTCTGTAGAAAAGTTGCGATGTTCGAGACGAATAGTTGAACTTATAAAGACTCCAATGCTAATATATAGTTGGTTGCAAGAACTTTATTTATGGGTATGCCATAATTCACACAAGTTTTAACAGAACTTAATAATAACACTGTCCAAAAAATTATTTGGATTGGAACAGAATAGCGACCCTAAAATACTGAAAGGGCATGTTGAGTAGATCATTTTGTAGAATAAACTTCCAGTGGTCCAGGTAGTCTTTTTACAGCGGGTCAAATTGAATAAAATTACATTTTCATAGAATAAGTTAAGATCTTCCACAAAAATTATCCTTATTCAATGTGGAAAGGAGTTCTGAAAATAAAAATTCTCTCAGACATTAACTTACAACATTTTTATATCCTCCACCCCCAGGGTGTGGGTATACTAACTTTATCATTTCGTTTGTAATACCTAGAAATATCGACCTGAGGCCTATAAGGTGTATATATGTATTCTTGATCGTCATAAAATTCTAAGACGATCTAGCCATGTCCGTCCGTCCGTCTGTTGAAAGCACTCTAGCATCTAAACGAAAGGAGTTAGGACGTCCAAATTTTCCATAAGTGCGCCTTACAGTCGTAGATCGGTTGGGATTGAAACTGCGCGAAATTGGCCCAAAGGGAAAATTTTTCCCTCACAAGGCCTAAAAATACCCATAATATCCCTAATATTTTAGAGTATTTAAGCACATTTTTCAATATGTCGGCTTGTACTTACTTGATACTGGGTGTGCGCACTCCCTCTATAACAAAAACGTGAACCAAATAGTGATTTTTATTCGTAGGGGGTGAAATGGGGCAAAAAGGGATAAAAATGGGAACATTTCAAACGGCAACAGCTAGAAACACGAAATTTGATGTGTACATTCCTCTATGTGAGTAGAGACATAACATAAAAGTATTTTTTCCGTATTCGTACTTTTAAGGGGTAAAATTGGAATAGAGGGATAAAAATTGTACCAACCAAACGGCTGCCCCTAGAATAATCAAACTCGGTGTATACATTCCTCTGATTGCATAGACACGTAAAATACACGGATTTTTCAAAATTCGTACTTTTTGGGGTTAAAATGAAAAAAGGGGATAAAAATAGTACCAATCAAATGACTGCAGCTAGAGTCATGAAACTCTGAGTATGCATTCCTCTGACTGCGTAGACACGGAAAATAAACGGATTTTTCGAAATTCGTACTTTCAAGGGATACAATGGTACAGAGGGATGCAAATAGTACCAACTAAACGACTACAGCTAGGATGATGAAATTCTAATTGCGTAGTAACGTCAAGGCTGTGCGCAGCTGAAATCTGTCTGCATAGACACGCAAAATAAAAAGTTTTTTGCCAAATTCGTACTTTTTCTTTTACGGCAAAAATTGGTTGAATCATGAAGTTAGGTTACTTTGCACTATATACGTTTGATAATGGATTTTCAAAATTTGTACTTTTGGAATTAAAATATAATGGAAATACAACCAATGCACCCAATGGAATGCACCCACTATCTACCAATATTTATGGGATTTAAGCTTTTGAAATATAGATATATATATAAGAATATTTTTTTTTGATTTGAAATAAATAATGGTTTGAAATAATTAAAATATTATATTTATTTATAAAATAATTTTTTCAATATTTGTATTTGTTTTGGTTTGGCTATATTAAAAAAATTATATTTTCCTGTAATATTGCTGCACTTGTACGAAAATCGACATCCTCTGTGGAATGTAATCCATGGGTATATAAATTTCGGCCCGGCCGAACTTAACGCCGTTTTTACTTGTTATTATTTGCATTAGATGAATTTTTTTGAGATATGCCAAAATTGTCGCATAGCCTAACCGAACATAAATAAAAGTCCTAAGTGCTAAATTAGTAATATTTTAAGGAAGTGATTTTTAATGTAACAAATGTGATAACAGATTATATGAATTTTGACAAAATTATGTTATTGATTCATAGAATAATTTTCAACTTATCGCTGATATTCAATATTTTAAGCTTTCGTTTCGAAGTAATTATACGAATGTTAAATAAAAACGAGAGCATGATGTGTTCTGCAAAAATTCCAAAAGAAAGAAAGCGAGGCAAACGAGTAAAATATTCACTCATAGAGGTAAATTCTAAAAAAATCTATCTCACTTCAAATTCCCACTTACGCAGGTCCCACTTATCCAGGTTCGACAGTAGCAAGATTTTGATAAAACCTCATGTCGTGCTCTTGCAATTTAGACGCAAATTAATAGATTTTTCATATCAGAATAGCGCGAAGCAGATGCATGTTAGCAGAAGAATGGTCCAGCCTTAAGCCCAAAATCTGTACCAAACTTTGACACATTGGCCTGCATTTGTTTTTCAAGTATTGGCGGAATTTTTCGTCGTCTTGAAATTCAGATGCAAATGAGTAGATTAACATATCATAATAGCGATAATTACACTGTGCAACATTTTTGAAGTCATTTCAAAATAACCATATACGGACACCGCTACATGATAAAAGACCAAAAAAAAAAAGACCCGTGTTTTTTTTTCCCAAAGTCTTGCACTTTTTTTTATGGGCCCCCAGAGATTTGAGGCCTCGGTGTAATTTTTGGAAAAAAGTGATCATATTCTCAGACTCATATCTTGCAAACCGTTCGGAATTTTGATTTACTCTCTGAGGCAAAGTTCTAGCTCTTGTCATAAAGAACAAAAATTGTGAACATATAAAATCAAAAAAACTTCATCTTCAAGGTCAAAATCGCAAATGTCGT
The DNA here is from genome assembly GCA_947397865.1 of Polietes domitor. Classification (NCBI taxonomy): domain Eukaryota; kingdom Metazoa; phylum Arthropoda; class Insecta; order Diptera; family Muscidae; genus Polietes; species Polietes domitor. The sequence goes on along the minus strand of OX377620.1, from coordinate 179,420,396 downwards.
CGAACACATCTTATAGGCTGTAGTGGGTGTAGGTAGCGTATACGTGGTGCCGATTAAGGATAATATCACTCATACGCACTGTAGTCCGACTGACCACTAACAGAAACTGTCCTGCAAGAAATATTTTTCCTACCTAAACGGTGTTAAGAATAATTCCTAGGAAGTTCATATGTTCTAGAAAGTTGTTTATTGAGATCTTAGGTACATTTTTGTAGTTGATTGTTTCCCTGAATTTTCAACGGTTTGCTACCTATGGACCTGAACAGGGGAAAAAAGGTTAAAAAAATCGAATTTTTTTAAGTTTTTTGCGATTTTGACCTTGATTTATGACAAGAGCTAGAACTTTGCCTCAGATAGTAAATCAAAATTCCGAACGGTTTGCAAGATATGAGCCTGAGAATATGATCACTTTTTTCCAAAAATTACACCGAGGCCTCAAATCTCTGGGGGCCCATAAAAAAAAGTGCATGACTTTGGGGGAAAAAAAACACGGGTCTTTTTTTTTGGTCTTTTATCATGTAGCGGTGTCCGTATATGGTTATTTTTTTTTCGTGTTGCACTGTGTTATCAATTGTTATTTAGTGTCACAGAATGGTTCAGCGATGCCTTTAGATCATAATCCGCTCTAAACCGTGAAACATTGGAGCTGCATTTATTTTTTAAGTATCAACAATCATCAACAATTTTAATGGTTAACGAAGCCCTCGAGATGAAAATTAGTCTTTTATTCGTTAACGACTATTTTCTTTGAAAAACCTTCGTTATTTTTAATATGAAACATACCGATAGCTACCAACTGTTATTGGCTGAACATTTATTTTTGCAGAAGAATCGTTGGAAAATATATCCATTGTAGATGTATTCCATTCACAATGACTCTTGCCTTAGGTTCTACAATTTTAAAAAAGCTGTCAAAATTAAAATTATTTAATTTTTTAACTGGGATACTGTCCTGGCTCAAGACCATTTTGCATTTATATTTAATAGAATGCAAATTTATTTACAAATGGCATGGTGACATTTATTACTTGGCTGCAGACTACCACTATCATGATTTCCATCCTGTCTAAAGGTTTCATTCAGGTGGCTTCGCAGCGACTTTTCAACATCAAACCCGGCCTCTATAAGGAGATGATTTTCACAAACGAACGAGAATCACAACTCACCTGCCGAATTTGCGTTTAAAAATCGCACCAATTACTTGATCATAAAGTTCAAATCAAATATTGATTACAGATCAAAAAAAATACAAACGAAAAAACTAAAATAAAAAAAAAATTATTTAATTTTCTTATTTTTGAAATCCTCTTTAATTTTAAAATATCAGTCAACAACAAAATAGCTAATATTTATATTTGTTCAGAATAATCGTCGGAAGATATATCCAGCTCAGAGTGTTGTTGTATTACTTTCGCAACAATGACTTGTGGATTTCTGAAGCCTAAATTCTGCAATTTTGACCATTAAAATGGTCGGTTTAATTTTTTTTATATTGTTCTGTTCTTTCGCTTCTATATATTAAGCTAGGTCGCGGTCCATACAAATGGAGCAATCACTCCACTAAAATAAAGTTTGGCTTGTTTAATGATGATCTGCAAAATATTTCGTTCCTAGATCAAACCCCTAATAGTCATGTTTCCCCCGTTTAATTTTTTTGGTGTTGCATTTTTGTAAAATTTTTTCTGAAATATAGACCCTTGAAAACACTTTAAATATAAATTTTGGTTATTGTCTTAGAGTAACTTATTGGTCGAATTATTGGACGTTTATATTGATTTTTTGTTTTCATGTTTTTCACTGTCAGCTATAAGACATTACTGTAATCAACAGCAGTATGTCTCACAAAAGCCCAAAAGTATAAAATATATAAATATTATTAATACATATTAATTATCACCAATTTTATGTTGAATATAGTTAAGAAAATTCAAAACTTTCGCCCATAACTATATAACATGGCTTATTTACATCAATTAACAGTCAGTATGTCCTAAAGCTGCATTCCTTTTTTTAATTTTGGAGGAGTCCTAACGTTTTTTTTTTGGAAATAGTTGTTTATTTTCCTAATATTGATTTTGGTTTAACCTACATTTCGAGTCCACACCCAACCTGTGGTTTAGCTGGTTACAGAGAATTTGTTTTACCTAGCCCCTAAAAGTATGCAATACTGCTTTTATGAAAATGATGCATTAAAATTGTATCAAAAACCTATTAACACTGTTTAATGAATTATGAAAGCAATAAATAAACAAATAAATGTTCAGCCAACGGCAACACAACCTGGCATATATTTTAACCACAATTCGCTTAGCTATGAGCTAAGTCTGTGCAGCTCGCATGGAGTTTGCTCGAATTGTACATTCGCGGTACTTCCGAGTAATACGAAATAAATGAAATGAAAGTAATGCAAGGCCATTAATCATGGCAATGTTGAAATGTTGGTGGCTACTGGCTGTGTTACGGAATGATATAACTTGGGAGAGATTCACCCGGCACTACTGTTCCAATGGCATTTGCCCAACATAGGGAACCTCAAGCCAGCACCAACTATCAGGCAAGGACATAACTGAGAATTTATGAGCATTGGTTTGCAATTTTCTTTTTCTAAACTTAGTTTCGTGTAATAATTTTAAAGTTAATAAGCGATAATGCCCAGGATAATTTATTATAACGCCATGAAGATAATTACAAAGTTTAGTCAGAAATATAAGAATATTTTCTGACAGGCTAGGTGTTTAATTGCAACAGAACGATACTTTCCTTAGATAGAAATATCAAGGAGGACAGAGAAATTAAAGAAAGAGGATAATTAGCAGATAATTAGTTGTAAAGGTCACTGGGTTATAATGGAAAATGAGAGGACAGGTGAAGGTAGTAGAAGGTGTTGTGAAGTAATGGATTGACCACGGAAAGCTTTTACTGTGGACAAACATGGTGTTCATAAGAGGAACTACATATCATAATACGATTTGTTTTTTCATATATAATTTTTAAATATCATTTTTGAGTTGATATAAGTGAAACTTATACAAAATGGTTGTAGGCTAGTGTTACCAATCAATTTGACAATTCAATATTATGATACACTACATCCTAACCCTTAACAACATTGTAAGCTTATATGTATTTCTGTGTATATATGGTCTAAACTGTATGCAGTTCATTTCAGTGTCCATAAGTTCGTTGAAGTAATTGTTGTTATAAAAGAAAGGACATGGAAGTCCTCCATCATCAAATATTTGTGGCAAATACTGTAGCCCACTTTGGCCAGTCCAGTAACTTTGTAGCTCTCAACCACATATGGTGTTGTGTGGTTGTATTGTAACACATCCTTTAGTGTTTAGTTTACGACAATACTCCAAAGCGTCGACAGGATAACATAGGACATCTAAGTTTAAGTTTCTTTACTCTATGAAGCATTCACATGTGTGAGTATTTTGCAGAAGTTTGCAGAAATTATTTATGCCACTTGTCTTGGGTGCCACTACAGGCCGGAAGGCTTTGTCTTTTCCTCTTTATCACCTCTCTTTGCTCTCTCTGTCTCTGCCTTTGTCCCTGTCCCTCTATCCTTGTTTACCTTGCCATTTGATTATCCTCTTAGGCTATGTAAGTGGATTTAATTATACTGTGTATCATAGAAATTGGGCCACAGTATTACACCACCTAATTGTGTTGTTGTCCCAGAGAAGCAAATATTCATTGGAAATGATTAAACTTAGCACTGAAATAATTTTGAAAGGGGATTAATTTAGCAAGAAGAAGGCAATAGAAGTTTTTATAAGATTTAATGGAATTAAACTATATCAATAGAATGAGCCCACATAAGTTCCTCTCTACTGCTAGAAATAGTTAAACAAATTAGTTTAATGTTATCTACTGTCATGTAGAACCATCACCAGTCGATTTCCTTTATCAAAGATTTTCATTAGAATAGGCGACACTAGGAGTAAGCCTTCAAGAAGATATATTATATCAGGCTGAGACACCAAATTCATTTTTTTCCTTTGTTATTTTTATGTTACATTTTGGTCCACAACTTGTTTCTGAATTTATAGATCCCTAAAATCAATTTAAATATTAATTTTTATTCTTGTCTATTAGAATAAGAAAATTAGAATAATTATTGGGTATTTTATTGGTATTTTTTGTTATTTTTCAAAGTGACAATAACTCATATTTCTTAGGAAATTTTAAAAAGGTTTTAAAAAAATAAACAGAAAGAAACAATACCTTTTGAATGATAGCTAAATGACGAATATCGGTCGAAAAGTTGCTGACATAATTGTTGTGACATTTTTTAATACAAACAAGTAAAAACCCTCCACCATGGATTGCATTCCACAGAGGTTGTCTGTTTTCGTAGAAGTTCAGTAATAAATATTACAGGAAAATATATATATTTTTTAATATAGCCAAACCAAAACAAATATTGAAAAAGTAATTTTATAAATGAATATAATATTTTAATTGTTCCAAACCATTGTTTATTTCAAATCCAAAAATTAATGTTCTTATATTTATTATATTTTCAAAAATGGTATTTTTAAATACCATAAATATTGGTAGATAGTGGGTAATACAGTTGGTTGTATTTCCATTCTATTTTAATTCCAAATGTAAAAATTTTGAAAATCCATTATCAGACGTACATAGTGCAAAATAACCTAACTTCATGATTCAACCAATTTTTGCCGTAAAAGAAGAAGTACGAATTTGGAAAAAAAATATTTTGCTTGTCTATGCAGTCAGAGTTATGTATACACCGAATTCCATGATTCCATGAATTTGGTTGGTACCATTTTTACCCCCTTGACGTTTCTATGCAATTAGAATTTCATCATTCTAGCTGTAGTCGTTTAGTTGGTACTATTTGTATCCCTATGTATCGTTGTATCCCTTGAAAGTACAATTTCGAAAAATCCATTTATTTTCCGTGTCTGCGAAGTCAGAGGAATGTATACTCTGAATTTCATGACTCTAGTTGCGATCATTTAATTGGTACTACTTTTATCCCCTTTTTCCATGTTGACCCCAAAAAGTACGAATTTCGAAAAATCAGTTTATTTTCCGTGTCTATACACTCAGAGGAATGTATACTACGAATTTCATGACTCTAGCTGCGGTCATTTGATTGGTACTATCTTTATCCCCTTTTTTCATATTAACCCCAAAAAGTACGAATTTCGAAAAATTCGTCTATTTTCCGTGTCTACGTAGTGAAAGGAATGTATACTCCGAATTTCATGACTCTAGCTGCGGTCATTTGATTGGTACTATTTTTATCCCCTTTATCTATTTTGACCCCAAAAAGTACGAATTTCGAAAAATCAGTTTATTTCCGTGTCTACACAGTCAGAGGAATGTATACTCTGAATTTCATGACTCTAGTTGCGATCATTTAATTGGTACTACTTTTATCCCCTTTTCCATGTTGACCCCAAAAAGTACGAATTTAGGAAAATCTGTTTATTTTAAGTGTCTACACAGTCAGAGGAATGTATACACCGAATTTCATTATTCTAGGTACATCCGTTTGGTAGGTACCAATTTTATCCCTCTGTTCCCATTTGACCCCTTAAAAGTACGAATTTGGAAAAAATACTTTTATATTATGTATCTACTCAATTGGAGGAGTGTACACACCGAATTTCGTGTTTCTAGCTGTTGTCGTTAAATATGTACCATTTTTATCCCTTTTATTGCCCCCATTTCACCCCCTACAAAAAAGAATCACTTTATGGTGAACGTTTTTGCTATATGGGAATGCGCATACCAAATAGCAAGCAAATGTGAACAGACATATTCAAAAAACATGCTTAAATACGCTAAAATATTAGGGATTATTATGGGTATTTTAAGCCCTTGTGAGGGAAAATTTTTTCCCTTTGGGCCGATTTCGTCCCGTTTGGAAAATTTGAACGTTCTAGCTCCTTTCGTTTAGATACTAGCGTGCTTTCAGCAGACGGACGGACGGACATGGCTAGATCGTCTTAGAATTTTATGACGATCAAGAATATATATACTTTATAGGGTCTCAGGTCGATATTTCAAGGTGTTACAAACGGAATGACAAAGTTAGTATATCCCCATCCTGGAGTTGGAGGGTATAAAAACATGTGGAAAAATGGATGTTTTCAGGAGCGTTTAGCTCACAGACGACTTGGTATAGAAACGAAATATTTAGCAAATCATTATTAAAAAATCCAAACTTTATTTTCGTGGAGTGATTGTTTACTAAAAAAATCATATTTTTTAAAATACTTTTGCGTCTATAAAGTGGGTCATAACTTCTACGTATATTCATAGTTTATTTGTATACATAGATTGTTTTCTTCGTTAGAATGTTATATATAAAAAAATAAAACAAAATATATTTTTAATATTATATGGATTTTTTCGTGCCTACTATTTTTTTCGATTTTTTTTTAATTGGAGACTGTTCCCAAATCACTAATTGAACATGTAAGCGCGTGTTTTTTGACCTATATTTCTGCCGTTGCTTCTACTACAGTGCTCGTTGGCGCTTTATTCGTCACGCTTGGTTTAAAATCAGCACTGATATCACTTTTGAAATTTCAGTAACATAATCAAAAGAAACTTATTTAAAAAAATGCGTTGATTGTGTTGTTATGAATCAGTATGCTACAATGCACACACAAAATACATTTTTAGTTCTCGGCCACAAAATATTTATTTTTTGTTGCATAGTCCTATTTGTAATTTTCACAAACACACCAGTGCCTACTTTTAGGGGTTATGTTAAACTAATATTTAATTACTCGTTGTACGGAAATTTTCTGATCACTTTTAAAAACTGCAAACAAAATTTAATGTAATTAAATATTTGTTAGACGTAACCAGATTTGTCATATATTAATGAAAAGAATTAAAGTACTCCTCAAGTTACTTCTGGAGAACGTTAATTTTGCTAAACCAATAGCGAAATACAAGTATTCGAATGTAAACTTGTCATCGGGTCGTTATTTTTTTTTGTGAAAACTCAAGCGTCTATAACTCTGCAAACAAAATTTCAAGATTGCTTTCCTAAGACACGTATAAAATATTTTTCAAATAAGATTAGTTCTTAAGATTTTCCGAAAAATCTGTTTTACATTGAATAACTCAAATATTGTATTTCTGTTTGCCCCTTTTAACCACATCTTCTTCTGCTTGTCTTGCAATCAAATCACTTCTTCTTTGATTTGTTTATTGTTTTTACAACTTATGTAATAATGTATCATTCTGATGACTTTTCACTAAAATTCTGGTCGATTTTATAAAAACTAATTTGAAAAAAAAAACTTAAAAAATATAGCCCATCATTGCACCACTTTCAAACACACAGTCGCTATAAAATATATATAGGAATACTTAATGTAATCATTTCGAAAATCTAAATGAAAGAAGTACAACAGTAGAAACTTTAAAAACACAAACGGGGCGATTACATACTACTACAATATTTTAAAATCTATTGAAATTATCTTCAAAACAAGGCATAACATATTAAAATCTGTCAAGTATTTAAGAAGTTTCAGGCGATTGAATGAACATACCTTTATCATATTAGTCACCACTGTTAAATTTATCTAGTTTTCAACGTAATGTAAACTTATTTAAAATTCGACTAGAAGATTTTAAGAAAATAAATTTAGTTAACTTTCTCTTGTCTGCAACTCTAGAACATTTTCCCAAGCTTATGAAGAACTAGTAAATCAAAAAAATTTTTTTTTTTTTCAAATCCATGCTTTATGCAAGCAGAATTCTATTGGGCCTAGAAATTCTTTTTTAGTTATCTTTTGTAGAAGGAAAAATTACTGCGTTATCAGGAGCAGAAATAATAAATTTTTAATTTGTGGTTTGTATGGGAGGTACCACGCCCCTTTGTACAATCCCGCCCATATTTGCAGCAGCACTTAAAAAATCCACACCAAACCGACGTACCAAATTTTGTTCAAATACCGTTATCAGGAGCAGAAATAATAGATTTTTAATTTGTGGTTTGTATGGGAGGTACCACGCCCCTTTGTCCAATTGGTCCATTTCCTTGTATTGTCATCGAAAATGATTAAGTGTGCAAAATTTGAGCAAAATTGGTTGAGAAAAAAGCTTTCAAAAATTGATTTCAAATTTTGTGGCACACAAACATATATTGAAAGTAACCTTATAAAGAGTGATTTTTTTGAGGTTAGGATTTTCATGCATTAGTATTTGACAGATCACGTGGGATTTGAGACATGGTGTCAAAGAGAAAGATGCTCAGTATGCTTTGACATTTCATCATGAATCGTCTTACAAACGAACAACGCTTGCAAATTATTGAATTTTATTATCAAAATGCGTGCTCTGTTAAGAAAGTTCATTGCGCGCTTCCATTTTATGGTCAGTTTAATCGACCCACTGAAGCGGCTATTCGGGCTATTGTGACTAAATTTCGCACCAAATTTACATTGTTGGACAATAAACCACCAACACGCTTACGTAGAGTGCGAACTGAAGAAAATATCGCAGCTGTATCGGCCAGTGTTAATGATGACCACCAATTTTCGATTCGTCGCCGTTCGCACCAATTGGGTCTCTGTTACTCAAAAACGTGGAAATGCCAAAATTGGACTAAGCGGATGGACCACCTAAGACGCAGCCGCGGTCAACATTTAAATGAAATTATCTTCAAAAAGTAAATGTCATGGACCAATCTAACGTTTCAAATAAAGAACCGATGAGATTTTGCAAATTTTATGCGTTTTTTTTAAAAAAAAAGTTATCAAGCTCTTAAAAAATCACCCTTTATAAAGCATGGAAAAAATAAATAAAAAAATATATAAATTATAAACGTAAAAAGGTATAGAGCCAAATATTGATTAAAAATTATTGATTAAATTAAAATTATTTGATTGGTTAAAAATATTGATTAAAGACCAAAAAAATAGTAAAAATAACTTATGTTAATTTATCGCTCATAAATTCCTAAAAGAGTATTTTAGTATAAAATTTTGTTTTTCTAGAATTCCATAGTAATCATCCATCAAAGAAATCTCTAAAATTTAAAATTTTTGTGAATCCTTAAAATAACTCTTAAATTTCCAGCAAGTTGCTTACATTTCCCTAACATCAAGTAAGGCAGAGTTTTATTTCCAAAGCTGCCTACTGTTTGTTTTAATTACAGCCCACTTAAAAACCTCCAACCCATCGAACCTTTTGATGAACCACAATTAACACTTTTCCCTATTTGAGCAAATTGTTTGCCGAAAATTATCACCTACAAATCCTTTAAGATCCCCTTTAGAGCAAAAGGATGTTTCACAACCAAGAGCATCAGCATTTTTGTAATAATTGAATTGGGAAAATGTGGTTGATTTTAATTGAAATTGAAAACCAAAACAAAGCCACGTGTAGCATCTTAACATCAAGTGGGAAAGTTTTAATTTTAGGCATTCTGCGGTGGTCATTATTTATTTCTCCGAAAATTCATTTTGCTGAGAAATTTGAGACAATGTCCATAAATAGGTATCAAATTTTATTGGTTTTGTGTCACCCTAAAGTATGCTGCATATTTTTGATATTGATTAAATAAAATTGTAAAATAATTAAACAAATACTTACTTACTTCCCAGAATTTACAAGTTTTTGCAACTTCATCTTTCCAATGGTATTTTTGGTCTTTTTTAAATATTTATTATAAGAATTTTAATTGATTGTCTCTTGGTTCGCCTGTCTGTCTGCCGTCTGTCCATTTTTCTCTCTGTATGTTTAATATGATTGTGAAATTCTTTACGAAAGAAAACATTATTCGTTAGCCTAGAACATCTACATCTTTGTAATAATTGAATTGGAAAAATGTGGTTTATTTTAATTCGAAGTGACAACCAAAATAGCCCCATGTAACACATTAACATCAATGGAGAAATTTTGTAAATTTTAAAGAGACATTTTTGTGGTTGTGGCTTCATTATTTATTTCTCTCAAAATTTAATTAAAAATTTGTGAAGATATTTGAGACGTTGACCATAAATAGGGTTTACATTTTAATTGGTTTGTGACATCGTAAAAAATGAAATATTTAAACATATCTTTAAATTACTACTCATTGTAGCATCTAGTTGAAATGTTGCGCTGCACAGTGTTTTAACAGCGGCAAAATCTACCGAAATTCATGCAACCAAATCTCGACTTACTGAGTAAATTTTGCAAAAAATATTCCTATTAAACATATTCTGAAAGATTTTGCCAATATCGCGGTTAAATTTAGCTGTGGATGCATTTATATTTCATAAATGCTAAAATAGTTGAAAATTTCATCATAAAGAGGTTATTTTACTGGGATGTATCTCGGAAACAATGTATCGCAATGAAATTTCGTTCAGTTTGTAGAAAAAAGGGGCTCTTGAGGTGTTTTTTGTATTAAAAAGTGTAATTACGTTTCTGATTTTCTTTTCAGACAATGGTTTACCTGAAGGTTGTATTTATTTAGTATTGTTAATTTTCTACAGCATAAAACTATATTCGCGAGGCTGACCGATGCCTCGGCATTTACAAATATTGTTAAACTATTGTCTTATTTATTCATTTTAAAAAGAATATTCTGTTTGTAGCTGCCAACATCGAGTTAATGACTGAAATGGTAAATCCTTCTAAGCCAAAAATGAAGCAATACTTTCTACGTTGTTATCTGTGTTAATGAATTTTGGAAAATTTATTTAAAGCATACTTTGGGGATGTAAGGTTTTTGGTAGGCGAGCGCATGTAAATATTGGGCCGATATTGATCTTAAGTAATTTATAACGTAATAATAGCCGTTGGTCATCGATAAAAAAATAATATAATTTTTACCAAAAATTTCGAAAATAAATTTAGATCGTAAAAAACTAAAATTTTTATTTGGGCATTGGGCGTGGCACCGACAATTGTCATTTCATTATGGACTCAAATGAAATCAATTGTAATGATATATATATATTAAAAAAGGAAATTTCTTCATTTTAACTTACATGGAAGGTAGGCGTGGTTGTGGGCAGATTTAAACAAAAAATTGTTTTTGATCTAATTTGATGATATAAGGGAAGTGTGCGAAACTTCAAGGTTCTAGCTCTATTCCTTATAATTTTTGCCGCAGCTTGTATGAAAATATTCCACTGTGCGCTGTAGGCCGCCTCACCAAAAAAAATACGATTCCAAATATTAAAGGTCAATTCGAGACAATTTCAAAAACATTTTTTTTATTCTCCCGAGCCAGCGTGGTCGGTCCAAAATTGTATACTGACTGGCAACATTGTGGAAATGGAGTCAGATACGTTATTAGATTTTAGAGGAATAATCTAAGAGAAACATGCCATAGCGCCAAAATGTATGCAATTTTTTCCAATAATAATGTAAACAATATGGAAAATACAATGTAATATTTACGACATATTGTCACGCTTACCTTGAAGTTACAGTCACGTAGAATTTAAGAATCTTTAATAATTTAAAAAATATTATTATACCCTCCACCTCCTGGATGGGGGTATACTAACTTTGTCATTCCGTTTGTAACACATTGAAATAGCGACCTGAGACCCTATAAAGTATATATATTATAGTCGCAGATCGGTTGGGATTGAAAGGGTGCGAAATCGGTCCAAAGGGAAAATTTTTTCCCTCACAAGGACTAAAAATACCCATAATAATCCCTAATATTTTAGCATATTTAAGCATGTTTTTTGAATATGTCTGTTTATATTTGCTTGATATTTGGTATGCGCATTGCGCATTCCCCTTATAGGAAAAACGTGCACCATAAAGTAATTCTTATTTGTAGGATGTGAAATGGGACAAAAAAGGAATACAAATGGTACATATTAAACAACAAGAGCTAGAAACACGAAATTCGGTGTGTACATTCCTCTAATAGAGTAGATGCATAATATAAAAGTATTTTTTTCCAAATTCGTACTTTTAAGGGGTAAAATAGGAATAGAGGGATAAAAATGGTACCAACCAAACGGCTGTACCTAGAATAAGGAAATTCGGTGTATACATTCCTCTGATTGCATAGATAAGTAAAATACACGGATTTTTCGAAATTCGTACTTTTTGGGGTTAAAATGAAAAAGGGGATAAAAATAGTACCAATCTAATGACCGCAGCCAGAGTCATGAAATTAGGAGTATACATTCCTCTGAGTGTGTCGACACGGAAAATGAACTGATTTTTCGAAATTCGTACTTTTTGGGGTTAAAATGAAAAAAGGGATAAAAATAGTACCAATCAAATGACCGCAGCTAGAGTCATGAAATTCGGAGTATACATTCCTCTGACTGCGTAGACACGGAAAATAGACGAATTTTTCGAAATTAGTACTTTCAAGGGATACAATGGTACAGAGGGATAGAAATAGTACCAACTAAACGACTACAGCTAGAATGATAAAATTCTAATTGCGTAGAAACGTCAAGGGGGTAAAAATGGTACCAACCAAATGGGCGCAGCTGGAATCATGGAATTCGGTGTATACATTCCTCTGACTGCATAGACACGCAAAACAAAAAGTTTTTTTTCCAAATTCGTACTTTTTGTTTTACGGCAAAATTTGGTTGAATCATGAAGTTAGGTTATTTTGCACTATGTACGTCAGATAATGGATGTTCGAAATTTGTACTTTTGGAATTCAAAGAGAATGGAAATACAACCAACTGTAGCACCCACTATCTACCAATACTTATGGCTTTGAAAATATAAATATAAGAATATTTATTTTTTGAATTGACGATACCAATAGCATTACCTTATAAGGTGGTTCGAAATATTTAAAATATTATACGTATTTATAAAATTAATTTTTCAATATTTGTATTTGTTTTGGTTTGGCTATATTAAAAAAATTATATTTTCCTGTAATATTACTGCACTTCTACGAAAACCGACAACCTCTGTGGAATGCAATCCATGGTGGAGGGTATATAAAGTTCGGCCCGGCCGAACTTAACGCCGTTTTTACTTGTTTTTAAATTAAATAGAAACCCAAAACAACAATTATGTTACTTTGAGATGTAAATAAACAGTTAGTATTAATTGTTTCTGGCGCCATAAAGTATGCATTACTTTTAGGATTACTATAATACATATTTATAAACAAAAGGTTCACAATTTTCCATAAACCATTAAAGTCTGCAACAGATTATTACTTACATGCTGATGCTAAGTATGTTTGGCCTTTTCCATATTATTATTATATGGTTGACCATTTAAAACTCTAAATTAGAATCGGCTATACAAAAAGTACTGAATATTTTTTCAAATTTCTGGTTTTATTGGAAAGATTGAACTTTGTCATTTAATTATGGAACACAATATCATTCATATGACTACCACGACTGGTTCAATGAACTCAATTTTTCAGATGCCGCCAGCCAAAAATCCACACCAAACAGCGACTCGTTGTGGATGCATTGGCTTCTCAATAGTCACGTATGGGTTCTCTGAACCCCATATGCGGCAATTTTGCTTATTGACATAGCCACCAAAATGAAAATGATCTTCATGAAGGCTGAAATGAAAGCCGATATCTTATCGATAAATTTTCCACGTACATTTCTTACAGTTTGTGTTAAAGACTCACTACTTTGGAAGTAAGTTTTTAATATTTCCCAATTTTGTTCGATCGTATAGCGTCCCATTTTGCAAATGTCAAACATAAACATGAAAATAAAAATGAATTTTATTCTGCCTTTCAAAGTAAAGGCAATTCAAATTTACTCATACATATTGTCATACTTACCTTTGAGTTACAGTCACGTAGACTTTAACCCCAATTTTTAATTTCTATTAATTAATTTAAAAAATATTATTTTTAAATGAAATAGAAACCGAAATTATCTTATTTTGAGAAATAACTACACATTTAGTATTAATTGTTTTGGCGCCACAAAGTATGCAATATACTTATAGTATTAATTTAATACCACTTTATGTACAAAAGGCACACAAGATTCGTTAAACCCTTAAATTCGGCTACAGATTATTATTTACATGCCGCTGCTAAGTATGTTTGGAATGTACCATATTATTATAAGGATTTTTTGTTGTTAACCAGAAGCCCTTTTTGCTCATTAAGAGAGAGGGAGAGCGCGTCGAGTTCATTTAGTTTAATTTAAAAATTCCCAGACAGACCCTATTAATATGTCTCAAATTAAAATTTAGGTTAACTCCCACAAAGTATGCAATATTTCTCCTTTGCTTCAATAACATGCATAGATACTTAGCATAAGTTTAGGTTTGAAACTATTAAGTACGCCACAAATTAGATGTTTTGTGTGAATACAAACAGCAGATAAGATAAAGTGCTTCATAAATAGCACAGCAGGCTTTTATGAAAATAAATAATGACCTTGTTAGTACAGTGAAACTCTTAAGGTCAGTTGCTCTTAAGTCAGCCTAGGCCCTTATAATGTATAGAATCTGTCAGAAAGCAAAAAATCAAGATTTAAAAATATATAATTTTTAAAATTCCAATGTGTGTACTAGGGTGGAATAATTTTAAATTCGAAAACTACTTAAATGGAAAATTTGAGGTTATATTATAGATGGATCGAAATTTATCTTCAAGGGTCTTCCGAATTAATAAAAAATATATTAAAATTAACCCTTAATTCAGGGATCTCCCAAATTAATAAAAAGTGCATTAAAGATCAACCCTTAAGGTATGCTACTTATTATTTCTCTAGCAGATCTTTATTGTATGCTCACATTTTGGCTATCAAAACAATATTAATTTGATTTCTATCGCAAATTTCAGCGTCAGACAAATTTTGTGACGAGTTCCATTACTGATCCGACCTATTGCTCCCGCATCACCCACAGAATCATATGTGTTATTCTTTCCCTCTTACATCTATTATCTGTTGTAAATTTTTGCGGTGCAGTTTACATTGATGCTCATCATTTGAATTCACTATTTTGCTGTCAATGACCATATTCGTAGTTGTGGGTTGATGCCCTGCGGTCAATGCAATTTAACCTCAGCATGTGCCATATGCAATTTTCGAAATTCCCAAACAAAACAAAATTACACAAATTAAAATGAGAAACCATTGTTGGATATTTTCACTGATTTCTAGTCGACAATTGATATGTAATTTTAATTATAGCCACTGTGGGTGGAATTATATTGATTTGTTTTTGCATGGCGGCCCAGTACTGACAAATTGTAATGCTGTTTTGTGTTATTCCAATATAAGTTCAAATTTTAAACAATGGACATAAATTTCAACCATGATACAATATATATTATTAGTCCCAACTAAATAGTAAAGATTCAAATATTAATGCAGCACTTTCTTACGTTTTCCAAAAGGACTCCTGATGTTATTCATAGTGCCTACCTTTTTGTTCGATATGAAAAAAATCTATAAATTTCTCCTTTTATTCAACAAGGATGATTGCCGGACGATTGTATTGTGTTCCACGAACTGATATTCAAGACATTTTGTCATAGAAACATTTGAGAATTTTTCATTTAGTCAGCATTCCTTTATGTGAAAATGTTGGTGATTGGTTTATTGGGATTGGTTATTTGAGTAGTAGGCTTCTTTTGTTTTGGCCATGAATGTCCTTCTGAGCAATATTCTTTGTACGTTCTTGCCAATTTCAGCTATGGTCATCTTAGGGGGGGTCAAGGGGTCTTCATAATAAATTTCCTGAAATATGAAATCAACAACAAAGGTGTTCATTGGAAGATGATATTTAATATTATTCTTAAATTGGTTTCATTTGATGTGGAAGAAAAATTGAGGGGAAATTAAATATATTTCTGACAAAGAAAGAAAGAAGTGTCACTCAAGGACACATGGCACAAATGAAATTTGTGTTCGTGGTCTAAAGGAGGGTAACAAGGAAGAAGGAGTTTTTAATTATTTATGCACATTATTATTATAGGAAATTTGATTTCTCTTACGTAGGAAAATTTCAGATTTTTGGAATAATTTTCGTACGAATATACCGTGCGAAAATTTTACAGAAGAAACTGGAGATTGCTTGTAGATAAACTGTGTACCCAGTTTTCTATTTGCTGATCTTGTCTCCTTTTTACATGACATTTAATTTCCAAAATATATAAATGGATTAATAATTTATTTTCGTACCTTTGATAGTCATATAAAGGAGATATGGATATCAAAATAAAGAGAAGAATATCTGTTAAAAATACTTTCATTTCTGTATTAGTTTATCATTAACAAGAATTTCATATTTTCCCCTTAAAAATTCAAGTTTATAAAATAAAAATATTTTTAAAGGGGGAGATTTTAAATGTTTCTTAAAGCTAAACTTATTCAGCTAGAAGCATTTAATCTGAAGTAATTTTAACAGACATTCATCTCTTTCATTTGATAGCCATATCTCCTTTCTGTGCCTCGCAGTAGTACGAAAATAAATTATTAAACCATTTAAATCCTATAGAAATTAAAAGTCCTGTAAAAAGCAGAAATGATCACCAAATTGAAAACTGTGTATACAGTTGTCCTAATTTCACGTGTATACGATCTGGTCAGCTCCAAAAAGTACTGTGGCACCGTAATATTAATAAAATTTGCATAGGAAAAATGTGAAAAATTTTAACATTTCAAGGAAGGAAGTGACAACTTTTTTCCTTGAAAATATATATTATTTGTTGTTTTGTACTAATCAACTGAAAAATGTTGCCTTTTGTAGTTGTATTTTTAAATGGAAATTGTTGAAATATTTCTCTTAAGAATATAAATATTTATTCTCTCTATTAATAAATGTTATGTTAAAATAAAATTGAGCTCGATGTAATTGTTCTATATTTCTATTCGAAATTTCGAATACAAACAAATCAATTTTTTAATTAAAAATAAAATTATTATATTAATTCTACAAATTTTATATATTAATGTAATTACCCAATGCAAAAAATAAAAATTGTGTGTCCGAGCCCTAAACAAGACCCATAAGATCTATAGGTTGTGCCATTTAAAATTTTAAATGTGAACTATCGATTACTTTGACTTTGAAAAGTAGCATAACATTCATTTTTATCATTACTTTCAGGTTTATGTTTGACATTTGCAAACTGGGACGCTATACGCTCAAACAAAATTGGGAAATATTAAAAACTTACTTCCAAAGTAGTAAGTCTTTAACGCAAACTGGATGAAATTTACGTGGAAAATTGTCGAGAAGAGATCAGCCTTCATGAAGCTCGTTTTCATCTCGGTGGCTATGTTAATAAGCAAAATTTCCGCATATTAGGTTCAGAGAACCCACACGTTACTATTGAGAAGCCAAGGCATCCACAACGATTCACTGTTTGGTTTGTATTTTGGACTTTACTGAAAAATTGGGTTGATCGGATGAGGTACAGCCGAGCC